>JAAGEH010000426.1:16567469-16609969 GCA_011751065.1 Lasiurus cinereus
AGAGAGAGAGAGAGAGAGAGAGAGAGAGAGAGAGAGAGAGAGAGAGAGAGAGAGAAAGAGTTGAGCGGTAGAGGTAAAAAAAGATATTGAAGAAAAAGAAAGGTAGAGAATTGCCACAGAAGTGTCCAGCCCCTCCCCCCCCTAGAATTTCAGAGTATATTTACAACTTCTTACTTTCCCTTTTCTACTATAAACAAACATGTACACATTTCACTTTTATAGTCCCATGACTGCTATAAAGATCAAGAGTGTTATGAGTTAATTCACTACCTGACCAGACACAGCCTCCCTGTGTGCTCTCAAGGGGGAGGAAATCATTCCCGCCTGCTGCCTCTCCTGCAAGCGGAGACTGTTCTCCCGACTTTGCAGAAGCATCTCCAGATCCAGGAGTCCCAGCTGGGATAGGCTGCCTGGATAGACCAGGAAAGAGCACAGTACACATATCCACGCCCTTCCTGCCCCGCCCCACAAAGAGGTGACATACCCGGTCAGTTTTTCCTTCAGTCTGAAGGCTGGTGTGACTGCGGACCTCATGATCCTCTTCCAGGTCAGAAACATCCTCTAGTTCCTCTGGGGTCTGTGAACAGAAAGCAAAATGTCACCGAGGGGAATGCAAAATGGAAAACTGGCTGGCAGTACCTCAAAAAGGAAGCATAGAGACCAATATGACCCAGTAATTCCATTCCTAGGAAAATACCCAAGAGAAATGAAAATACAGTATATGTCCACCAAGCACTTGTAAATAAATGTTCATAGCAGCACCAATCATAATAGCCAAAATGTGGAAACAAGTCAAACAGATATCTACTGATAAATGGATAAACAAAATGTAGTAAATTCATTAAGAGAGTATTATTTGGTCATAAAAAGGAATGAAATACTGATATATGTTGTAACATGGAACATGGGTGAACCTTGAAAGAGAAAGAAGTCTATTACAAAAGACTACATATTACATGATATCCTTTACATGATATGTCTAGTATAGGCAAAGCTATAGATAATAGTTCCTAAAGGAAGGAGTGGGTGAGGAGAGAATGGGCAGGACTGCTAATGGGCATGTGGTTTCTCTTTCAGATGATAACAATGTTCTGGAATTAGGTGGTGGTAATGGCCACACAATCTTGTGAATATACTAAAAAACACTGAATTTTACACTGTAAAATGTTTAAATGAGTGGTGCATGATTACATCCAAATACATTTTAAATTAAATTTACTGGGGTGACATTGGTTAATAAAATTATATAGCTTTCAAATGTGTAATTCCGCAATACATCGTCTGTATATTGCCTTGTGTGTTTACCACCCAAAGTCCAATCTACTTTTATTACTATGTATTGGGTCCCTTCCCCCCTTTACTCCCCAAACTCCCCATCTCCTTTTCCCTCTGGAAACCATCATACTATTGTCTGTGTCTGGGAGTGTTTGTTTGTCTGCTTGTCCTGTTTGTACATTTGTTGCTTTCAGTTTTATATTCTTATATATTTTGAAAGAAAAAATGTAAAACTGATCAGAAGGAAGTTTTTCTCTGAGTGAGTAGCAATCTGGCTTACTGGTACATGGTTATCACAGATCCAGTTGTTTAAAGGTAACTAGATTCATTGTCATTAAAGCCATACAACCTCAACATGCCACTAAAGTTTTTGAGAGATTAAATTTTCTAAGACCTTAATAAATAATTTCACATGAATTTCAGTATCTATTCTAAATAGTTAACCCCCTTCCATTCCTTTTATTTTTTTATTATTTCAGCTTAAGCATCTCTGTTCAGAGGTATCTTGCTTATGAACTCCCTAGGCTGGGCTGGGCTCCTCTGCCACCCCTTTCCTCACTCCCTCTACTTTCACTATCATATTGCTAATCAAACTTTATTGTATTGCTTTTTATATTACATCATATCGCCAAAACTTAGCACATACATGCTTTTGAATGAATGGAGCAAAATTATCAATGATAGCCATAAAGACAGCTGGATATGCGCAAAACAACACTCATTAACAGCAACAACAAATACTTCTAACTGTACCTTCACTGTGCTTCCATCTTTTGTAGTCCAAAGTAAATTGTTTGTGAGTTTTGTACTGTGTGTTTTTTTGTTTGTTTGTTTGTTTCTAGTTCAAGGTTTTTGTTCCCTTAGCCAGTGGTTGGCAAACCACAGCTCATGAGCCACATGAGGCTCTTCGGCCCCTTCAGTGTGGCTCTTCCACAAAATACCAGGGCCTGGGTGAGTTTATTTTGAAGAAGTGGTGCTGGAAGAAGTTTAAGTTTAAAAAATTTGGCTCACAAAAGAAATTTCAATCGTTGTACTATTGATATTTGGCTCTGTTGACTAATG
Organism: Lasiurus cinereus; assembly: GCA_011751065.1. Lineage (NCBI taxonomy): Eukaryota > Metazoa > Chordata > Mammalia > Chiroptera > Vespertilionidae > Lasiurus > Lasiurus cinereus. Next base: position 16,569,807 of record JAAGEH010000426.1, read on the forward strand.
AGTTTGCTGACCACTGCCTTAGTCTCAAAGGGGGAAATAATTTAAAGAAATCAGTCTTTATTGCAAAAACAAGTGTAAGTACTTAACAAGAATTAAGTTACTATTTGTCTTAGTTTACACAACCTCAACATTAAACTATGACTCTTGCTAAAAAGCCCTGGTGAGAAAACTAGAATACAAACAATTAGGTTTCAAGAAAAACTATCAAAAGATTGTGGAAGGTCTTTTATAGACCTGACTGTGAAAGACTTGGAAAGGGGCAGCAACTGCCTCCTGAGACAGCTCTGGCTTCTCTCAGACCTCACATTGCCCACAGGCTCTTTATTTTCAGGGCTGCAAGACTTTTTCTTCCCCAGAGATGGGAACAAATCAATTAGCACAACACTATCAATGTCATAACCACTAATGGCCGGAGATTCTTCCTTCTCTCATGGGTCTTTAACCAGCGCCTTCTTTGTTCTCTAACACTTACAGTCAGCATCATCTATCTCTCTGCATTTATTTCAACTTACTCAGATGGGATATCCCCCCTATCCCCCCTCCGTTTACCAAGGCTTCCAATATGCTAAGTACCTGTTATCTATCTATTGATCTCTATATGGAGTCCTTTGCTGCAACTAAAATCACAGGGCAATTTTCCCTCTCCTCTTAGGAATTAAGAACATGAGTTCACTACTATGAAACTTCTACACAATCACATATTTCTTATTTGCCATTTTTGTGTATTCTTCCCACAGTATGCTTGAGAAATGATCTTTGCAATTCCCCTCCTCAACCCATCACCAGCCCCTGTAACATCTCAATGCCTTCATTTGATCAAATGCCCTTTCATGGATTGTTTTGCAGCTGTAAGCTGTCTAGTGCCCCTACTGTGACCTGTTTCTTATAAATATCTCTTGTTTATCATTTGGATGACCCTCTACAATGTAGAGATCTATAACTTCATCATTGGTTCCAATATTTTATTCAATCCCAAAATACAGTTACTTAGCAGGAACTAAGAAAAACTGCGGCTAGAAGTCACCAGTACCATTTCTGCGGATAATACTGCAGAGAGAGAGAAAAGACTCCCATTGATGCCCACATACTTCTATGCTTTTCTTTGTCTTTAAACCACTAATAGTCTTCCTACTAAGCCACCACAGTGACCTCTTCTTTTCATGAGCAACATCAATGGGGGAATGTTCAAAACACTTGCTGGCAGCATTCTGCCTTCTGTAAGGCAAGCAGCTGGATGGCATTGAAAAAAAAAGTTAAATATACAATATTACAGTTTAAATTAAGTGGGAACTAAGAAAGGGATAGGAGCACCCTAATCATTTATAGGACAATACATTAACTCCTTCAGGACTGAAGACAAGTAATAATAGAAAAAGCAGATTTTTTTTCTAACAGGGGAGGAATGATGGGCTACCCTGTGTTGCATACTTAATGGAAACATCAGGGGTAAAATTTTGCAAAGCATAGGGTTGTCTAACCCTATGCTACCTACCTGAAACTAATATGAAATAATATTGACTGTAAACTGAAACACAAAATTAAAAAAAAATAGCTTGTTTTTAACTCTTCTGGTGATTTTAGAAGGTTAAACATCTGGAAGGTATATGTGGGGTGGAGGTCATCTGTGTGTGAGATGTGTATGTTTCTAACTAATTTTCATTCTGTAGTGGGGAGGGGAGGCAACTAACCTAGAGACAGTGCCATGTGGTAGAAGAACCCTATATTGTTGAGTAATGGAGACTGGAGTTTCAATTCAGGCTCTCCAATTAGTCATTATGTAACCTTTGAAAATTTGCATAACCTTTTAACCTTTGGTTCACTAAGAACCAAACTTTGGATCATAATACCCTATCCTGAAATTTATTTTGACACTGAATTGTACCAATTTGCTTTAAGTAAGAGGTTATCCCCAGACATACTTGAGGCATAGCAGTTTGTTTCTGTTTATTGCTTTTTCTCTCCTTTCTTTACTATCCAGTCTTTGATCCCATCACACCATTTTATATTTTTGATAAAATTTTTGTGGAAATTTGGATACCTTTATTATAATCCAAAATTATAATTCTGGATATGGTACTTACTAGTTCTTGTTACATTTACCTACTTTGGAGTACATAAGGTCCCTGTGCAAAACAGGATTTAATATAATTCCACATGCACTAAGTCCCCCAGAGCTCGATCTGATTTGACCATGTTTTTTTTTAATTCTTTATTATTCAGATTATTACATTTGTTTCTCTTTTTTCCCCTCCATAGCACCCCTCCACCCAGTTCCCACCCCTCCCTCTGCCCTTAGCTCCCTCCCATTGATCTCATCCATAGGTGTATGATTTTTGTCCAGTCTCTCCCTGTACACCCCTCACCACTTCCCCCCTGAGAATTATCAGTCCACTCCCTTTCTGTGCTCCTGATTCTATTATATTCACCAGTTTATTCTGTTGATCCAATTTTAATTCACTTAATTTTTAGATTCACTTGTTGATAGATATGTATTTGTTGTTCATAATTTTTTGGCTTTTACCTTTTTCTTCTTCCTCTTCTAAAAGAGTACCTTTCAGCATTTCATATAATACAGGTTTGGAGATGATGAACTCCTTTAGCTTTTTCTTCTCTGTGAAGCTCTTTATCTGCCCTTCAATTCGGAATGTTAGCTTTGCAGGATAGATTATTCTTGGTTGTAGGTTCTTGCTATTCATCACGTTGAATATTTCTTGCCACTCCCATCTGACCTGCATCGTTTTTGTTGAGAAATCAGCTGACAGTCGTATGGGTGCTCCCTTGTAGGTAATAAACTGTTTTTCTCTTGCTGCTTTTAATATTCTCTCTTTCTCTTTTGCTCTTGGTATTTTAATTATGATGTGTCTTGGTGTGGTCCTCTTTGGATTCCTTTTATATGGGGTTCTGTGTTTTTCCTGGACTTGTAAGTCTATTTCTTTTACCAGATGTGGGAAGTTTTCAGTCATTATTTCTTTAAACAGGTTTTCAGTTTGACCATGTTTTAGAGTAAAATTTTCTCTAAACTGGAAAGTGTGTTACTCTAACAGATTCTTAGGACTGATAAAAATGACTCCTCTAAACTGAGCTGTCTCTAAATAAGATCAAGGAAAATATGTCCAATTATTTCTGGAGAATGTTGGTTAATTTAGAATTACTCATTTATAGTAAGTAATTCTTAATAAGATCAAGGAAAATATGTCCAATTGTTTCTGGAGAAAGTTAGTAAATTCAGAATTACTCATTTATAATAAGTAATTATTAATAAGATGAAGGAAAATATGTCTAATTATTTCTGAAAGTGTTAGTAAATTCAGAATTACTCATTTATCACCTCAGAATTCAGAAAAACTATTTTGAATTTTGCTATTTTAACTCTTATTCACTGTGAAGCCTGGGCAGCCCAAAGTTATTTGAAATAAGGGTAGTTTTCTTGCCTGTAAAATGACAAAATTATCACCTAATTCTTAGGGTTATTGTGAAAATAATATAACATGATGGACTGGAATATTACTCAGTGATTAGAAAATACTAATGTCTCAATATTGTTTATGGTTACTATTATTATGTAAAAAAATGACCAGAAACAAGAACTTGAACATAGTTAGGCTGAGGTTTTTTATAGAAACTGGAGCTGCAATTAACAGTAGTGATACATTAAACTTTCAGGGTCACAGTCAATTGGTGGGTATATAAATTCTTTTGAGCTATGAAGTAATGTTTAATCCTTTCCCTTCTGCATTTAGTATGTGTTGATTTAATAATCCCTTGCCTAAGGGAAAATTTGAAGTAGATTCCTTAACTTAAAAAAAAAACAAAACTATGAGAATTAGAGACAATAGATTCTGAACAGAGAGATTTTTCACAAGCTTAAAATTCATAGACTTGGAAAGCGAGAAAGGCATCTCTTTATTCCATGAACATTGTAGTGTGGGTATGAAAAGAATTCAAAGAAAAATGCCATCTACCAAATCCAACCAGTTTCGGTCTCACCAGGATCCTGTGCCACAAACTTTACATGGAAACAGCAAGTAGAAAACCTTAAAGAGCTACATGGGCTAGCACAATGGCATCTCATCTCTAGCCAATGTGGGAAAAGGACAAATGACTGATGGTTCTCTCAGCTGCCTGAAAATGGCCCAAGTCTCTAGAAAAGTGTCACAACCTTGGCACCACTGATATCTTTCTCTGAATCATTCTGGTTGTAAGAGGCTATCTGGAATACTGTGGAAATTTAGCATGATCCTAACTAACCTCTACCCACCATATGCGGTAGGACCATTCCCAAGATGTGACAATCAAAAATATCTCCAGACATTTCCAAGCGTCTCCTGTTGAGGAGGAGGAGGAACATCTTTGAGAATCACTGATCTAGAACTTAGGCTAACCTGTTGCAACACAGGTGGCAAGGGTTAGGGGAAAGCCCAATACCTATTTTAAATTTCTCATAAACCCAGTTAAGACTCAGTTGCCTTATGAAACCTAAAAATAAAGAGTAATTTTTTTTTTCATAGTTTGTGGACAGAAATTCATACCCCATATAACACCATTATGGCCACAAAACTGAAGAGGGCACCCTTTAATCATTTTAGTCTTAAAACAATTAGAAGATAATATCAAAAGATTTATGAAAATAAAATTACAGACTTGGTTGCAGTATTAATAACATATAATAAAACCCACTTATTAAATATTGGTATTTTTTAAAATTTTAGTCATAATAAAGAAATTATTACCTAGAGATATGCAGTGATGGTTCAAGATTGCTTGGATGTTAGAAAAGTCAAGTTAAGTTATCTCAACTAACATATTTGTGTGCCCTTTTTTAGACTATTATGCTAGATACTAGACATCTTCAGACAAATGAATCAATCCTTGCCCTCAAGAGAGATAAAAGCTATATATAAAAGATGTTCCCTAGAGTTAGAAGGTGTGAGACTGAATTTGAGTAAGACGTGGAGACATTTCCTTAGAAATGTCAGGCAGAAGAGGAGAATAAACATAAAGTGCCCCAACCTAAGCAAGGAAGGTATTCCTTGCATTATCAGAAAGTTGATGGTCTTGTGCTATAAAGTAGATTAATGAACTTAAAATCAGGATACCTTGGTTTTCCTCCTAACTTTGCCACCAATTAATGTTGTTAGGCAAATCTCTTAATTGTCCTATGCTTCCATTTACTCATCTTTAAAATGGAGATGAGAAATAAGTAAAACTTGATAACAATTCCAAGTCCTTCAAATTTTAAGATTTTATACGTTCATGTTTAAATTGCAAGCATAACATTAATCTGGATGAAATGTTCCTGGTACAATGAGATCTCAATATTATGTTGTTCAGTTGGTTGAAACACAACTTACTCCAATCTATTATATTATTTAGAAATATTATTAATCTTCTAATACATGTATCTTCTCATTCTTTCAAGGAGTGAGAAGGCTTTTAGTATTATTCACAGTTTTATAACCTGAGTGCCTAATACACTGCCTGGAAAATAGTAGGTGCACAATAAATATAGGTATTAGTGAATGAAAACAAGAAAGAAAATAGATTAGAAAATGAATAAAGATGCAAGGAAGGGCATATATCCCTATTTGCCACAATAGATATGAATAGATTTCCTTCTTATAATCTTTCAAAGCACAATTCAAAACTGCCTCTAGGAACAATTATCATTCTATGTTTCACAAGCCATTTCTTTCTTTTCTTCCAGCATATGAAGAAGATAACACCATATGAATGATTCCATATGATGAAACTAAGGAGGCTGGATGATTATTGTACCCCTTAAAGTCTACAACAATGGAAATATAGTTTGACAAAGCTAAGTTGCAGAATATAAAAATAAATAGCCTGAAGTACAATGAAAGAATGTATCCATTATGTATAAGAGGGTATGATTAAGCATGCAGTCAAACAGGACAACTTGGGCTGATAAATCCTGAGTATATAAAATACTATTGTCAGAGGAGACACTACCTTGATCCTTAACTGTCTATGTATTTTCAGTGAAATAAATCCCTATTAGTTCTCTACATAGAACCTACTGAGGCCAACAGCTATCAAATAGCCAATCATCTGATGCCTTACCATTGAGCCTGAATTATGATGTTTAATCATGGGGGGTAATCATTATAATTACTTAAGTTACATAAGGCCTTTCTAATGAAACAAACAATGATAGAACCACATAGGGTAAATCATATTTTAGCCTTGATCCCACTATCACAAAGCCTGTGGGCGAGTCATTCCTCTGATAGCAATGAGGCCGATAACAGCAAATCAGCAAGAGGGTCACAAATGAAAGTGGCCCTTATTTAACCACCAAATGAGTTGGTGATCTTGCTCTAATTCCAAGGACGGCATGTCTAATTCATAAAAACTGTCATAAAAAGTATCCCAGCTTGAGGTTTAAATAAGGATACAAAAGATTAATGAAGCTATGGAGAACAAGGTTTGGACAAAAGTGTATTTTTGGAAAATTCAAAAGTTATAAATATCCATATCCGAATCAGGATCTTGACATTCTTCTTTTTGAGAACAGAAATGCGAGGTAATCATTTTAAATCGAGGTCGTAATAGAATTTGTGAACAACTCTGCTGGGGTATTCCGCATTTCCTCTCTCTTTCAATGTTAACAATAAACCTGCAGTGGCAAATGTCATCATTTTAATACCATAGCTGAGGAAACAGCCTCGGAGCTCATGGAAACGATCCAACATCATGGAGTGTTACTGCAGAGTAGGACCCAGCACTCATTTCTGAACCATGTGGCTCAGGAGTCACAAATGCATGCTCAGTGTGGGGCCCGAGTAATTAAAACTTACAGGTCTGGAAAGGGAGCTTCAAACAGTGTGAATATGCTCAGAGAGCAAGGCAGGCCAGGGATTTAGGGTCTCTGATCAGCACAATACCAGACTGGTCCTTAATCTCCTCTTCCCCCTGCCATATGTAATTTCTGGACTTCAGCAAACTTGGTGACACCTACCTTGCTTAGTCTATTGTCTTTTAAAACCAAAGTAAAAGAAATCCTGTTTGTTTCAAAGACTGGGACTCTGACCTTAAGCCATACCAGCTTTAGATGATTTCGATTTTGGCTCTAGCATGAGCAAAAGCATGCCAAGGGATCTACCAAAACAAAAACCTGTTCTCCCATTGTTTTTAATTCTAGGTAAATTAGGCTATACTAATCAGCAAAACTCTTGTGTTTTGTCCAGAGCTCTGAGTTTATACACATTATAAGCAGAAAATATAAGGTAACTTATATACTTTCAGGAAGGCAAGAACTTTAGTGGAGCATAATATAAGACTAAGTATCTAGATTCTAGGTCAAATGCTGCCTTTAATAGCTTGTGACTTCAAACAAGTACATAACTTATTGAGAAATCAGCTTCTTCAGAAGTAAATGAAAGTATTGAACTAAATGACTGATAAAATCCCCTTCACTTCTCCATTCATTATGCAAGTCTAATGCAGTTTCAGTTACAATGTATGAGAAAAGATATTATTTATTTAAAAGAAACAAGTTGAATTAGCAGGACAAGCTTCTTTTGAAATGTTTAACACAACTCTAGATCACAGGTCCCATTCGGATGGTTAACCTCTCAGGCGGTTAGAAAGAACTTGGGAGACTTGTTCTGTCCAGCACTACTTAGGTGTGAGGGTCCTTCACATGCAGACACGTAATTGATGATGCCAATGAGAATTGTGGCAGGATAATTACTTTCATTGCTCTACGGGTGGGAGCTGTGGTACTACTAGAAACAAATAATAATGATGATAATAATAATAATAGTGATGATGAAGGTGGGGTAATGATGGTGGAGGCAGCAGTAATAGTAGTAACAGCAGCAGCAATGCTGGGTACTGATAACACTTAAAACACCCTGTCATTCCACAGCCTGGGTACAGACACGGCTATTATGAGTATCAGACAAAGTCTACTTTATTGAGTACAGACATTAGACTCTGCAAATGAACTCTTTCTATATAAATGATAGAAGAAGAGGGTTATCCTATTAAAAAGTACATTAACTTTTCTTTTTCAGAAAGGCTATTGTACAGATATTAAGAGTTTCAAAGAATTTTTAATGTCAAAAAAGTGCACCTTTACCTGAATCCATACATATAAAGATACATGCATATTCTAATTATATAAAACATATTGTGTGTCTATAATACTAAAAGCATAATATGCTAATTATACCGGACAGCCAGATGACCTTTCAGACATCTTTCTGGACTAAGCCGGGCAGTGAGGGCCATTGCAAGGTGCAGTAGCTGCGAGGGCTGAGTCCCTTGCATGAATTTTGAGCACCAGGCCTCTAGTGTATATATGAGAAAGACAGAGTAAAAGAGTTGTGGAGTCATTATGTTTTGTTTTTCCTCTTTATACAATATATATTTATTACTTTTATGATTGGAGGAAGCAAAACAAGCAATGAGTATTACAAGAAAATCTGCTTAAGGATGAAAAAGCAATTACAAGGACAGGTCAGCAGTAAAAACAGAGCAAGACTGCAAAACTTATTGCAAGCGAGCAGAGCAGGCCTTGTCATTTTGTAATGGGTTTATCAATGTGGAATGATATTTGAAACTGATGTACATACACACAGACCAAAGCTTTCGCAAGATGAAAGGGAAATTGCAGTTTATGTCATCATTATCAGAGCAAATGCTAAACAGTGTGATAGCAAAAACAGAAATAACCCTTCCTCGGCCCCATGCTGTTTGCCTGTATTGCACCATCTCTTTTTAAACTCTGTGAATCTATAAAGCAGTTGCTTCATTATTTTATGTATCATATTTTCAGTGTCCTGGAAACTGGTTTTACAAAAGTATTCCGTAATCAAGATTTTGAGGGAAAATAAAGTTGTGTTTTGGTTTCCCGGTGGGGTTACATACATATTTTTAAAGGAAACCTTTTTACTTCCAGAAATTGTTAGGTGGCCAGGTATAATATCAATGGACCTAACCACATTCATCTATCTAGATTTGCAAAGTAATTTCAGGTGAGGCAATAAAGCAAAAACCTGTCTGCTGTGTTGCAGCCAGGATAGTATATAAGGTTAAAATGGATGTCTGAGCCTAGCACTCCTATTTCTCTGAACTAAAATATAAACTATATATGAAAGAAGTTATACATTAATGAGGAGGTGTTACACAGTAAGACAGTAATTCAGATCTATATTAGAGTTTTGTACATATTGTTCAAGCTTATTGGGTTGAAGTTTGCTTCATGAGACATAAAAATTCCCTGCATTAGAATAAAGTAGCTTAAGTTGGCAGCTTATATAGAAAATGGAACACTGGAATGCAACAAAACAAATATTTGGACAAACCTTAAGCAAAAATTATGCTCTCTATATAAAGGGATTTTTAAATGTCAAAACTAAAAGGCTTATTTGTAGAAGTAAGTGAATGCATCATGATTGAACATGTAACCAGATGTAAATGGTTGTAAAACTAGCTTATGGCAAATGCATTGATCAGTACAGATGTATACAGATCTGTCCTGATCAATGGAACTGATCAATTCATTGACCAGTTCCATTGATCAGGACAGGTGGTAGAAGCAAACCTAGAGGGGAAGTTTAAAAGGTGCATGTGTTCCCTAACACAGTAAACAGATACATATCATAGAATCCAGGCACTCCAATGCTAGGTATTTACCCATGAGAAATGAAGACACATAGTCACACAAAGATGTACACAAAATAATTAGAGCAGCTGGATTTTAACAGACACCTGGTGAGAAAGGCTCAAGATCTTTATCACTGAGGCAATGATATAATTGTATGTTCATTTAATAGAATATTCTTCAGTTATAAAAAGGAATAGAGTGTGAATACATGTTAACAACATGGTTGGATTTCAAAATAATTATGCTGAGTAAAAAATCTTAATAAGAGTATATACTGTATGACTCTATACAACATTCTTGAAAATGACAATGAATTTTCAGTAACAGAAATCAGATAGGTGGTCATTTGGATTCTGGGTGAAAAGAATGATTATATTACAAAGGGACACTTTGTAATATTTTGATTCTAATGTATGTTTATTGCCTTGATTATACTTTAACTTCAGTAGGATTTTGATTCTAATGTATGTTTATTGACTTGATTATACTTTAACTTCAGAGTTAAATACTTATGTCCGTAAAACTCACCAAATCATATGCTTTAACACAATTTATTAAATGTCAATTATATTTCAATGATTTTGTCAAAAATTTGCATTCAATTATTCAAATGCCTTTCTATACACATACTACAAAAAGTAACAACTGCCTACTTAGCCCACACCTATAATTATAAGTGGGACTATGCAGTGTGAAGTTCTGTTGAACAGGTAACTAAAAGTAGTATTGTATGTTCATATTTAATCAATTAATATTAAACATTTTTTTGCTTTCTATTAAAATGAACCTCATTTCATAGTAACTGCATACTCAGTAAAAATGTTTAAGTGTCCTTAAGAATATTAATGCTAAAAGTTAAATTTTTATAAAAAATAAGCTTCAGCTCACAGACATCTTTTCTATGGGTCATCTCACCAGAGGTGCTTAGAGATGAAGAAAGATTAAACTGCAGTAAGAATAATACCAACTGGAGGCTCTTCTATATAGACAGCAATGTAAAATGACCACTGATAACAAGAGCAATGTATTATAGCAGCAATGGATTTTTCCATCATTTAGCTATATTCATAAAAATACCAAACCAAGCTCTACATTTTTTTTACTTAATTCAAGGCAATAGTTTTAAAAAAATGTTAGTAGTAAAACCCCATTCTTAAATGAAATTCTAGAATACTAACATTAATGACAATATCAAAAGGAAATATATTAATTATTCTGCCTAAACTATAAAGCTGAGAAGCTGGTGTGTGTGCATCTGTGAGTGTGTGACATGAACCTGAATAGCCAGGACACTCCCCTGCCCTCCTTTTATTGCAGTTCTGGTAATAATTGTATTTATGCTAATCACCCCAAAACCACAGCTTAAGTGCTACTATGCTTACACTTCCTCCTGTATATGACTAATGTGTCTATTTGTTTAGTTGATTTTAATGTAACAGTAAAATAATAAAATAGCAATTATAATTTGTTATCTGCTTTATTCTTGTGTTGCTTTGCTCTATCTTTTTCAGTAACTTTCTTCTGTTACCACTCCCTTCTGGGTTTATCTGAATGTAGCCCTAGATGTCTACTGCCACAAACTGTAGATAAAAATGTCATTTAAAAAAAATCCATTCAAATTGTCTTTAGATGAACTAATATTAATGTAATCTATTTATAACACTGAAGTTATATGTAAAATAAAACTAATAATAACATATACTAAGACCAATATTAATTTTATAACCTGACCAACATATATCATAAGCACTCTTCAGCTGAATTGATCTTTCTTACTTTTCAATCTCACCCTTTATTTTTATCTTTCCACCTATTCAAAATAATTTAGTATTTCAATAATGTTTCTGCTAGCATTATTCTGTCATAAAATTCCCTTTTTCCTGCAGATCTCATCTATTATCCAGACATCTAAAAAAATGTGGTCTCTAGAAAGGAGACATTTTTTAAAAATTAGTTTTACTTCTTTTTGTCTGTGAAGCTCCTTATTTCCCTTCAATTTTGAAAGATAGCCTTGTTGGACAGAGTATTCTTGGATTCAGTCCCCTAATTTGCATCACTTTGTAAATTTCCTTCCATTCCTTTCTGCCCTCAAGTGTTTCTGTTGAGAAATCAGTTAGTAATCTAATGGGAGGTCCATTGTACATAACTTTCTGTCTCTCTCTTACAGCCTATAAGATTCTTTGTCCTGAGCATTTGTCATCATAATTATGTGTGTCTTGGTGTGGGTCCTTTCAGGTTTATCTTGTTTGGGACTCTGTGCTTATTTGACTTTTTTCTTCCCCATATCAGTGAAGTTTCTGACATTATTTATTCAAATAGGATTTCTAACCCTTGTTCCTCTTCCTGTTGTTCTGGCAGCCCTATTATTCATATGTGGCTTTGTTTCATGTTGTCCTAAAGCTCCCTTAAACTCTCCTCTTGTCTTTTAATTTGTTTCCCCTCCAATTGCAATTCAATTTGGGTGTGTTTTGCTTCCCTGTCTTCTAATTGGCTAATTTGGTCCTCTGCTTCTCCTAGTCTCCTGTTGAAACTTTCCATTTGCAACAGCATGGATGGAGCTGGAGAGCATTATGCTAAGCAAAATAAGCCAGTCAGAGAAAGACAAATATCACATGATCTCATTCATTTGTGGAATATAATGAACAACATAAACTGATGAACAAAAACATATCAAGAGACAGAGAAGCATTGATCAGACCATCAAACCTCAGAGGGAAGGTAGTGGAGGGTGGGGGTAAAGGGGAGAAATCAACCAAAGGACTTGTATGCATGTATATAAGCCTAACCAATGGACATAGACACCAATAAATAACAGCAGCAGCAATGCTGGCTTCTGATTATGGTGTGAGTGGGGCATGGGGGGTCCCTGAGGGAATAAGGACACATTTGTAATACCTTAATTAAGGCGGAAAAAGAACTAATTCCAGCTAACAATGAGGAAAATAAATAAAATAAAAACTAGTTTTACAATGAGAAAGATCATCTACTTGGGAGGATCCCTATTACCAATATGGTAAGATGGAAAAGCCATATTCTACCCAAGATAATTTGCTAGATTAATTTGATTAACTTTAATAACATGTATGTGTGTGTATGTGTGAGTGTGTGTGCATGTGTGTGTTTATTCTTTTTAAATTTGAAGGTATCAAAATTCAAACAGAAAAAATAAAAATAGATACAGATTGCATTTAGGAGATATTCATGGATTACTATGTATAAAGTACATCATGTTTAAATTATAGAATTGTCATAAATTTTATGAGGGCACCATCTTTTGGGGGAGTTAGATAAAGTTCTTTTAATTAGAAATCTTAAACAAGTAATTTTCTATTTTTTTCTTTCCTTGTATTTTATTTTATATATTAATTTTTAAATTAAATTTATTGGGGTAACATTGGTTAATATGATTAATAGTTTTCAAGTGTAGACTTTGATGGCTGTATATTACATAAAGTAAGCCACACTTTCTTATTTTTATATAAAACTAGTTTTATAAAGTCTTTTTCTCATATCAGGATACACAGTAGGTTCTCACTGAAATTTCCTCTTCCTTCTCTCTTCTAAAATGTCAGTACAGGAAATAAATTAAGATCATGCTTACTGGAATGAAAAAAATGTAAATTCCAATCCTGATATACCTTATATTAGCTGTGTGGCATTGGGAAAATATAGTAAACTCCTTCAATTTTGATATGCCTATTTTATAGGATTGTTATAAGAAATATATGAGAATCAGTACTTAGTCTAGTGCCAAAAAATAGAGTAAGCATCCAAATAAATATTAGCTCTCATGTCAATCTAATATATGTCAATAAATATTAGCTATTATATTGAATTCATACTGGTGTTAGAATTCTAAATAAAAAATATTAAAATGGGAGTTAGAGAATTTACCTTAGTTCAATCACTATTGATTAGGGAATCATGTTATTTTTAAGAAATGGAATCTAGATCCCATTCTATAAAATGGCATTCACTACTTCTGAAAGGGCCATGAAGTCTATAGGAGAAAGTTATGAAAATTATTCAAGTATTTTACAAATATAAATTTGAGGACAGATGTGACTAGAGTTTAGAAATTACTAAATAGGACAGATGTGACTATAGTTTAGAAATTACTAAATAGCATCACCTTTTACTTTCACTTTTTTTTGTTAAATAATTAAAAAACACTCAGAAGAACCAACTGTTAAACTAAGCTGAGCTCAAGCAGATAAATTTTGAAATAATTTAAAGAAACGAAAAGCTTCTCCTCTTTCACAAGCACATGAGAGCAAGAGCGAGGAAGGAGGAGTGGGGAGCGGGGAGCGGGGAGCGAGGACAAAAAAGCTGCAGAGAACTGAAATGAGGAGAGAATTGGTTCAGATGGGAGGCATTGCAAATATCAAGTAGTCACCTAACACAAAAGGAGGTATATAACACAAGCTGTGAAAACAGCCCAAGTGAGGAGGCCAGTAACTTTCATATACTTTATGCTTCTCCCTATGGAGTGTATTTTCTGTATGAAACCTAACTCAGATAGCCCACATACATAACATGACATAGAGACATGTTGCAACCGAGGTGAGGAAATAGAATCCCTCTCCATTGAAGCCCTCCCTTTCACCAGCATGGAGGCCTTGGGTTCATTTCCTGATTCAGTGAAACATTAGCTCAAGAGCTTAAGGTCAACAGTGAAATAATGCCAGGTTTCTTAATTAAACAAAGATCTTTATTAGCCTTTGGTCTAATTTTGGTAATTTGGGATTAAACAATGAAATTAAAAATTACTAGATTATATTGCTTATAAATTTCTACACCTAATTTAAAGGACTGATAGTTGCAGCTAGATAGAGGCCCATTATTACTTCAGCCCTCTATGACTTAAAATCTTAAATTTTTCTATAAATATAAAGCTATTTTATCAGATTGTCTATTTTGAAAAAATATATAAAAAATAGGAAGTTAAAATACGTAGGTCAATAATATTTATATAAAAAAACAACAACCACTTAGACAATATAATGAAAATAAAATTATCTATTTTTAAGTATACTAGAAATATTATATTTAAAATTAATTCAGGAAAATAAACACAATATACTAAATCTTTCTAAGAAACATTTAAAATACTCCAGAAAAATACAAAATATAGTTGAAAAAATAAAAAGGTATCCCATAACCTATATATACAAACATTAAATATCACAAATATATAATGTTTCCCATTTAATATAGTTTAACACTAGCCTAAGAAAAATACTATCAAATATTTTCAGGGACAAAACTGATGGGTAAAACATTTAAAGATATTTAGGAAACTTCTAAAAAACAAAAAGATCAGTGAAGGCACACTAAATTTATCAGAACAAAATATATGCGCTAAATGCTCTTAATCAGTGTCTGGTTCTCAAATCCAGAGAACAACGTAACAGAAAAGGAAATCTAAAAATAAGTCTGTATAATATAGAAACTGAATTTTTAATAAAGATGACATTGCAGGTATGTTTGGCAGAGATTGACTCTTAAATAAATAAGGTTAGCAAAATGATGTTGTCATTAGGATAGATAAAATGAATATAAGCCACGTACTCCACAGCAGAATAAATTTTAAATGATTGAAAATGTAATAGCAATAAAAAAAAACACTACATATACAATAAAAGAATACCTGGGTATATTATTCATATCCTGGTTCTGGGTAAACTCTATTATGACAGGAAAAAGGAAACAATAAAATGAAAGATGGAAAAATTCAGTTACAGTACTGTTTATTATTATTATTTTTAAATATATTTTATTGATTTTTTTACAGAGAGGAAGAGGGATACAGAGTTAGAAACATCAATGAGAGAGAAACATCGATCAGCTGCCTCCTGCCTACTCTCTCCTGGGGATGTGCCTGCAATCAAGGTACATACATGCCCTTGGTCGGAATTGAACCTGGAACCCTTCAATCTGCAGGCTGACACTCTATCCACTGAGCCAAACCAGTTAGGGCTACAATACTGTTTAAAAGTGCTTAGCAAAAACACCAAAAGCTAAGTCCTCAAACACTGAAAAGATTGTCTCCTTTTCTACATTTACTCTAGTACTATACGTATATTAATGTAATGACTATAGACACAACACAATTATAAATGTAATCTACAAATTAATATTAATGCTTTCTCCATCATTTTCTTAAAAATCAACAGCACAACAGGCAAACCTCTGATTCAGAGCATTTGCAAATTTCTACCATGTACGTATTCTCACATGGCCTATGTCAAACGGTCAATGTGTTACCACCAAAGGCAGAGTTGAGGAGAGAGGAATGACACATCAATGCATAGAATTTTTTACCATGATAGATGTAAAGTATTTGGAGAGTGATGGATTTATAGTATGTATTACCTTTGCTTAATATATATTATGTAATTGTAAGTTAATATAATTTACTTTTTAATGATGACTGTATCTAATGAAAACTAGCTCAGAAATCTCCTGAGATTTTTAACAATCAGTTCTCGAGCACACATTGCTTTGATGCAATTCAATGAGGATACAATATCACCTGTATCAACGTGAATCTAATCACAAGTAAACAATGAGGAAAATCCAGAATGTGTGACATTTAAGAAACCCTCTGCTTAGAATCTTTAAAAAATTCATTGAGACCAAAAAAGAAAAAGTGGGAGGATTGTTCAGGACAAAGAAACAGGAACAAAAGGGACAGGATAACCAAACACAATATATGAATTTTCCACCCACAAATTAAGGGGTTGGGGTGGGACAGAAACTAGAAAAATTAAAAACTGAAAAAATATTTAGAGAAATTTGAATCTGGGCCATATAGTAAATTATAGAATATTGATATTAAATTGCTGGAGTGTGATATTGAGGGTAATTTGAAGAATATCCAATTCTTATGAGATGCCTGGTCAGCAAAAACTTTTTGCCTAAGATGTATAGATAGGAAGAAATTATATCTATGTAGCCATATAGAAAGAGATAAAACTGCAACAGTTGTTGAAACCAAGTAAAGGCACAAAATTCCTCCCAAGAGAAAATAAGTCCTGCATATATTTCAAATGTACATGTATTTCAAAAGCAATAAAGTTTGAAATTTTAGTCTTAGATCCAAAAAATTATTTGTTATTTATTATTTACTGAGCAACAACTATGTATTAGGAACCTGGCAATTCACTTTGATTATATTAGTTCAATGCCCTATTATTATAAAATAATAACTCTTATTTTTTCATGGTAAAGACAATCACCTTTAAATAGTGAATACCTCTAATCAGCAATTTAATAGTTGCCACAATTCATAAAGACTGAAGAGAATTTCCATATGGTCAACTCTTTTTTAGGCAGAGAAAACAATCATAGGCTGATTTATAACTAGAGGCCCAGTGCATGCAATTCATGCATTCAGGAGTGGAGGGGTCCTCAGCCTGGCCTGTGCCCTCTTGCAGTCCAGGAGCCCTCAGGGGATGTCCGACTCATGGCTTAGGCCCGTTCTCCCTAAGCCATCAGTCAGACATTCTTAGTGCTGCCATGGTGGTGAGAGAGGTTCCTGCCACCGCCGCTGCACTCACCAGCTGTGAGCCCAGCTTCTGGCCAGTGGCACTCCCTCTGTGGGAGTGCACTGACTATCAGGGGCAGCTCCTGTGTTGAACGCCTGCCTCCTCATGGTCAGTGCACATCATAATGACGGGTTGTTTTGCTGTTTGGTTTATTTGCTTATTAGCCTTTTATTATATAGTTTTATTCTCTATTTATCTTGCCCATTTAATGTATCTTGCCCATCAAAAGCCTTACTTTCAGGACTGATGGGCAATGGTCAAACATTTGGATTTCTACATATTATTCTGTCTGAAAATAATTTAAAATTAATCTTCATCTCTTCACAGTTTCAAATTTTTATACTAAATTACCAGAAAAGCCTAAGTTCTCTCCCCTCCCCACAGCTTTCCTGACATATTGTTTTCCCCTGCACTGTGGGATTTTCTCCTACGAACTGAATGATGGGAATGAAAAAATCTGATAGATTAGCAATGAAATCTTTTCTGCCATTTCCAGAGACTCATCTCAGATTTATGGTTGCACTCTTAGAGATAACATGATGCAGAAATGTTGGGTAAGAAATAAAACCATATTTCCCCCTTTCTTACTTCAGTGGAGTACAATTTTCATTTATTCACATTGTATTTCCTTCCACAATATGTTTTTCAGACTAAAGGCTATAAATCTGAAAATATTTATAGGCAACACTACCCCTGATACTGTTTATACGTTACTGGCATTTTGTTCTAACTCCTCAGAGCCACTCATTTCTTCTATGAAGGGCTTACAACATGTACTGACTTAGATATTCCTCTGCTGAATGAAAGGCTCTTCTTTGGCTAAAATAGTCTTAGTTTGATTTATTATTAATAACACAAAACTGCTAATGAGTTCAAAGAAAATTGGTTATGAGTGATTAGTTTTTCCAACTTTGAGTTTCCCAGGTTTTCCAATAGAGAACAATATTTCATCCATTTCAGGTGTATGACACATAAATTAGATATTTCTAGAAATCAGTTTTAAGTTTTGAAAGTGAGAAGAGTTTCTCCATTTTTCCTATCTATCCTATATAATAAAAGTATAATATGCTAATTAGACCAGACATCCTTCTGGATGACCTGGATGAAGCTGGGGCTGTGAGGGAGAGGCAGAGGTGGCTGCTGCAGCAGACAGGAGGTGAGGCAGAGGCGGTCATTACCGTGGTGGATGCTGAGCCCCTTGTGCATTGGACCACTAGTATTTCTATAAATATAAATACAAAGAACAGCACAGAGATAATTCCCCAGAATGTAAGAATTAAAAATAAAGAATGCAGTTGGGCAGTTTAAGATATTGTTAAAATGTGTAAAATAAGCACATAATTTCTAAGGTCAAAGACATAGAAAATTGTCAGTTATGAGGAAAATCTCAAGCCTAAAACAAATGTAGTTTGACTCAAACACACATAAAGTAATGTTTTAAGGGAAATTATAGTTAAGAATAGACTTAGTCTTTTATTTTCTATCATCCCAATGTATTGATTATGCACCACTTGATACCATTTACTTAGAGTGAAGAAATATCCAAGAAATAATGTCAAACATAAGAAGAGTTGGGGGGGTGGCGAGAAGGAGAAAACCAAGAAGGCAGTGTAGGTGAACACCTAAACTGCTGCCTCACACAACAATTTCAAAACTACAACTAAAAGACAGAAAGGACATCATCCAGAACCACAGAAAAGGTGGCTGAGTGGAAATTCTACAACTAGAAGGAAAGAGGGGGGCTCACAGAGATTCAGAGGAGCTACAAAAAGCTGAGGTACGAAGACACGTGTGTAAAGAGGACAAAAAGCAGAGTGCCTGGCTGGCTTCTCTAGCAGGAGGGAGACAGAAATTCCCAACTGCGCTGAACCCCAGTTCTGACTGCACTGAACCCCAGTTCCAGGCAAGACTCATACAGGGAGAGTCTGGACAATCCAAAAAAAGGGAAGAGTGCAAGGAAATTCAGGGGAGCCTAGAAAGGTAGGGGTCCCAGAGGCACTCACGTCAGTGCGTGCAGAGAGGATTGACTACTGATTGTGTTGCTGACTTTCTCTAGTGGAGGAAGATGGAAGCTCCCAACTGCACTGAAATCCATTGCTGACTGCACTGACCCCCAGCTTTGGGTGAGACCCTGGGGACCTTCCCCTCATTGTCTCATCTACAGGTATACAATTTTTGTCTAGTCTCTTTCCACACCCTCCTCACCCCTTTCCCCCTGAAAATTACCAGTCCATTCCCTTTCTATGCCCCTGATTCTATTATATTCATCAGTTTATTCTGTTCATCAGATTTTTAATTCACTTGATTTTTAGATTCACTTGTTGACAGATATATATTTGTTGTTCATAATTTTTACCTTTACCATATTATTCTTCTTCCTCTTAAAGAGTACCTTTCAGCATCCTATCTATATTAACACAACCAAGATGGCTATGGCCACAGAGAGAGCAGAAGGGAGGCTTGGGTTGCCCCTCACAATGTGGGAAGCCAAGCTTTCTGCACACCCTGGCCATCCCAGACCTCCTCTTAAGGCAACAAAATTTCAATGGCTGTGCGAGGCTACAAAGTTTCAATTGTAGAAGATAAATAAATCCCAGATACAAGGGCCTCTGCCTGAGTTACCTGGGG
This sequence comes from Lasiurus cinereus, assembly GCA_011751065.1. Lineage (NCBI taxonomy): Eukaryota > Metazoa > Chordata > Mammalia > Chiroptera > Vespertilionidae > Lasiurus > Lasiurus cinereus. Next base: position 16,589,619 of record JAAGEH010000426.1, read on the forward strand.
GGCATGGCTGGCCTTTAAACCACCATAGGCCCCTCACCCAGGCTACCCTATGCCCCAAGGGAACCCCCACCCTGATCCAAGACATTCTTCAGGGGAAACCAGCTGGTCCCCACCCATGCACAAAGCCTCTATCCTATCTCATCAAAGAGTAGTATGTAGATTGACCATCACTCCAACACGCAAGATGACTGCCCCCATGTGGACACAAGATGGCCACCACAAGGTGGTCAGCAGGAGAGGGCAGTTTGCAGGGACTAGGCCTGCAAGGGAGGGCAGTAGTGGGCAATCAAGCCATAAGGGGAGGGCAGTTGGGAGGGACCAGGGCTGTAAGACAGGGCCATTAGGGGTGACCAGGCCAGCAAAGAAGTGCACTTGGGGGTGATCTGCAGGGAAGGACAGTTGGGGAGGGGGGGGAGGTTCAGGCCTTCAGGGGAGGGCAGTTAGGGGTGACCAAGCCTGCAGGGGAGGGAAGTTAGGAGCAATAAGCCTTGGAGGGGAGTGGTTAGGGTGTGATCAGGCTGGCAGGCAGAAGCGATTAGGGGCAATGAGGAAGGCAGGCAGGCAAGCAGTTGGGAGCCAGCAGTCCTGGATTGTGAGAGGGATGCCCGACTGCCCATAGGATTAGGCCTAAACGGGCAGTTGGACATCCCTCAAGGGTTCCCAGATTGGAGAGGGAGCAGGCTGGGCTGACCACTCCTGGCACAAATTTTCATGCACCAGGCCTCTAGTTTCATATAATTCTGGTTTGGTGGTTATGAACTCCTTTAGTTTTCTCTTATCGGTGAAGCTCTTTATCTGCCCTTCAGTTCTGAATGATAGCTTTGCTGAGTAGAGTAATCTTGGTTTAGGTTCTTGTTATTCATCACTTGAATATTTCTTGCCACTCCCATCTGGCCTGCCTAGTTTCTGTTAAGAACTCAGCTGACAATGGTATGGCTATTTCCTTGTAAGTAATTAACTGTTTTTCTCTTGCTGCTTTCAATCTTCTCTCTTTGTCCTTTGCTCTTGGTATTTTAATTATGATGTGTCTTGGTGTGGTCCTCTTTGGATTCCTTTTATATGGGGTTCTGTGTGCTTCCTGGACTTGTAAGTCTATTTCTTTGACCAGATGTGGGAAGTTTTGAGTCATTTCTTCTGGCACCCCCACAATTCGGATGTTGGTATGCTTGAAGTTGTCCCAGAGGCTTCTTTCACTATCTTCACATTTTTGGATTCTTTGTTCTTTTTGCTTTTCCAGTTGAGTGTTTTCTGCTTCTTTGTATTTCAAATCTTTAACTTGATTCTTGCATTCCTCTAGTCTGCTGTTAGGTTTCTGTATGATATTTTTTATTTCAGTCAGTGTATGTTTAATTTCTAGTTGGTTCCTTTTCATCCCCATTAGGGTCTTGCCAAAGTTATGCATCTTTTCTATGAAATTCTTGAAAAACCTTATAACTGTGGTTTTGAACTCTATTTCCAGTCACTTGTTTTCTTCCATTTCTTTTGTTTGTGATCTGTTTGTCTCCACATTTTTGGTGCTTCCCTTATTTGATATAGTAGTTTTGTGTGCTAGGTATCCTATATGGCCCAGTAGCTCTGCCTCCCGAGTTACCTGAGGTGGACTCTCTTGGTGTACCTCTTTGTGGACTGTGTGTGAGGATCAGCTGTGTCTATGCTGGAAAAACTTCTGTGCTGGAGTCAGCCTTATGATAGATTTGCAAAAGCCTCTGTGCTTAGCTTGGATGGGGCAGAGTCTCAGGGCTGAGCAGACAGCCTTGGCTTCCCATCAGCACTGCCCTAAGCAGCCCCTGGGTCTCAGTGTTGCTTGGTAATTGCTGCAGTCCTCTCTGCGCACACTTGTGTGTGCAAACCTCTAGACCTCTGCCTTTTGTGGATCCCCTGAGTTTCCTTGTGCTCCAGGGACCCTTATGAGTCTGTTTCCCCAGGGTCTCGCCTAAAACGGGTTCAGTTCATTTGGAACTGGAATTCAGTGCAGTTGCGAGTTTCCGTCTCCCTCTCACTAGAGGAAGTCAGGTAGGCACTCCACTGCCTGTCCTCTCCATGCAAGTATCTCTGTACTTCAGGTTTTTGCAGCTCTTCTGAGACTCAGTGAACCCCTCTCTTTCCTTCTAGTTATAGAATTTCCACTCAGCCAGCTTTCCTGTGGTTCTGGATGGTGTCTGTTCTGTCTTTTAACTGTAGTTTTGAAATTGTTGTGTGAGGCAGCAGTTTAGGTGTTCGTCTATGCTGCCATCTTGGTTTTGTACCACTCTGTGTATTTTTATTTATTGAATCTCAGTGGGAAGATGAGGATGGGTGGGTGAGTGGAAGAGATTAACCAAAGAACATGTATGCATATGTGTATAACCCATGTATATAGACAACAGTTTGGTGAAGGCCTGGAGTGGGGGAAGGACGCAGGCTAGAAGGGATCAATAGGGAAAGGGTCTATCTGTATTATTTTCAACAATAAAGATAAATTTTAAGGAAAGGAAAATATTTTAATAATCAATGCTCATATTTACTAATAAAATACAATATATGGAAGTCAGTTGTAAAAATACGAATCATTTACGAGAAATTTGCTATCCTGAGAATTAGAATATGTATGCATTATTGAGTAAAATATGGTTATACTATCAAAAATATGGAGTTATTTTAGTATTTTAAAAGCCTGATATGAAGATATTAAATAATAGCTGCTTAATAAGAAGAGGGTTGTTCATCTCTTATTAAAACCATGTTTTCTATTTTGTTTCAAGAGCTAACTGGTGCTTTTTTAAGTTTCTTTGTGAAAAGCTGAAAAACATCCCAGAAAAAAAAAAATTTATGGCACTGATAAACTAAAACTGTCACACTTTTCGATTTGGTGATTAAATATGTCATCCCTCTGTCTATTAACCACAGTTGTTCTGTCACAAATCTAGTTTCTACTTACAATTAATTAAGCAAAACTAAAATGTCTAAAGCTGCTACAAATCAAATTTAAGTGGTTACAATAATTTAAACAAAGATAAATGGAATGTCTTTCTTATGCTCCATTACTTCCTCTAATACCTTTAAAACATTTCTATAGGAGAAATTCTGAAGATGGGGATGAAAGGTGGGACTACTTACATCCCAATTAAACTACCTCTTGCCCCCGACATTGGTCCAGGACTGTTTCTTTCACTTATTCCATTTCCTGTCTTACTCAGTCTTTTAATATGAATTTGAAAATATACATGATACAATTGTCACAGTCTGATAAAACATATTTCCGTTCTAATGCACATATGTAATTTTGATTCCAGTGTCTAATCAGAGAGATAGCTAAATTATAAATTAAGGATTTAATTACAAAAGTTAAAATATGTCATATAATATGTTCCAAAATTGTACTATTTTACCATTATGGGAAAATTTGAACCCATACAAAATAATTCTACACCCTGATAAAATCCTATTATTTTGGTTGTGGCAACTGATTTTGGTTATTACATGACTTCATTTTATTTTGCATTCACGCGATTCCTTTTTTCAACTATAACATCCCTAAAAGCTATTTTAATAGTTTGTACATAGAGAACAAAGAAAATTGATGACAAGTAGGCCAATTAATCATTTAAAACACTAATGTTTAAGTCTTATTTGCATGGTTAGGCAGGAAAATATTTTTTTCAGTCAACTATACAGCTTTATGCAAGATTTATTTATTGCTTTTTAAAAATACATTTGTCCTTTCATCCAAATGAACATGTTAAAATACATGAGAATTCTGAAAATAGTGGGAAGTTAATTATTCCTTGATTTGTTTCTTCAGGCTAGAATATCGTTTAAAAAAGAGTATGTGCATTCCATTGGTTGGTTAGCTTTTAATTTACTTTATAATAGGTTCCGCATTCAAATCATTTATCTGTCCAAACTACATTGAACAGTATACACAGGGAAATCTCACTACTGCTGTTGACACAAACCCACAATCTTTCTCCTCCCCACTATCCCACACAAATACACATTCTTTTAGGGAACTCTCTCTCTTAGTTTATTTCCTTCAGTATGTCTTTTGTGGAAAGGCAAAAAACTGTATATATGAACACTGTTCTTTTTCTTGTGTTTTTTTTCCCCACTCATTAATATATCTTTGTGAAAAGCCTATATCAATATGTAGCTATTTTCTCATTTATAACTGAGTCTCTCTCTACTCTTTGTTATTTACTACTTGTTACCAGGAAATAAAATAGCTTTTTCACCTTCTCTCTGCAGCATCTATTATGGTCTGCTCTACAATTCTAGTGCTTGGCTTCCCCTTCAAGGCAGTCTTCCACACAGAGACAACCGAAAATACATATTGGCACCACGTGGGGCACCATACGGCACAAAGGTAAACCAGGTTGGAATCCAGAGAACCTGCAAATATGGAAGCAGCGGAGAACAGACATGCTCCTATAGATTCCACTGGGCCACAGAGGTGCCTGCTGTCGCTGGGTGGGCGTAGTGCATTGAACACACCACTGAAAGGACTCCAGGAACATGACCCTGGCCCCCAAACACCTCTCTGTTATTGACAGGGAAAATGACTGCATGAAAATGGGCACTTCTTGCTGGAGGAAATGACCTTGTAAAAAGAGGGAACCTCTGACACTCACAGGCTCTTAGCAGGTTTTTTTCATTGTGCTAACTCAGATCCCCAGAGCCAGTGTTTTGCTAAGCTGTTAAAACAGGGAACAATGAGTCTCCAGAACCATCTGTGTTTGTTTCTCTGCACTTAGTGTTTTGTTGTTGTTGTTATTGTTGTTTTTCATGAGTGTTTCTGCTTAATCATAGATACAAAGATTAAAATAGAATCAAAATGAAAATGTGCATGCTGGTTATCAGCTAAACTTTCTCCTGCACTCCCCCTAATGGGGATCAATCCAGCAACCCAAGCATGTGCCCTGACCAGGAATAGAACCTTGCCCTTCTGGTTCATAGGTCTTGCTCAACCACTGAGCAATGCCAGCCTGGCTCAATTCCTTTTTTTAAAATGACATCTCCCAAATAAAAATTTTTCCTTTAAACAAAGTCTAATTTATATATATATATATATATGGCTTGTATGTTTGGTATACCAGCTAAGAGATCTTTGCCTAAAATTGAAGGGACAATTCTCCTCAGCCTCCTCCATCTTAGATGACTAGCCCTTAGCAGGACAAAGAGACTTGCCAGCCCCACACCCCACCATTAGGTAATCCAGCAAGAATGTGCCGGGAGATAACCGGATAAGGCAAGACCACCACCTCCGGCCGTTAGGCCGCTTCCTAACCCCACATCCCGTGCCTGCGTAAGCAGACCCTGGCCCCTACCTGGCCTATCAGGGTGGGCCAACTCAGTATTTCAAACTACCCTCCACCCACCCTGACCCCTAGTCTATAAAAAGAACATGTAACAAAGGAACGGGGCTCACAACCATTGCTCCGTGCTTGGAGCACGTTGCGGGCCCCAGCATGCTGGTCTGAATAAACCCCTTTGTTCTTGCATGGGATCGTCTCTTGGTGCTCTGTAAGCACGGTCTGCGTTCCGGGCTTAACAAAATATAATTTTTAAAAAACTTAATTTCTTTCAAGTTTTAAAATTTTAGATCTTATATTTAGGCAAAGATATAATCTATAATCTATTTTGAATTCATTTTGCACAAGAAGTGGGGTAAGAATCCAAACTTATTTTTATATATACATACAATTATCCTAGTACCATTTGTTGAGAACACAATTCCTTTCTCTATTATGTACATTGTCTCGGCACCTTTGTAAAAAATCAATTGATTAACCCGACCAGTGTTGTTCAGTGGTTAAGGGGAAAACATCATAGAAACATACCAATTCCAGATAAGTATATCAGAAATCCTCTATGTTTGAAAATGGAGAAATCTAAATACTTACTAATTTTTTTCCATACTGATTTCTTCTTTTGGCCATTTTTTTTTCTTCACATCTGAATCATGTACTCTTATACCAATCTTATTTTTAGACTTAGTTTGTTTGATTCCAACAGTTCTCAGGAGAGACCCTGTCACACAGGCTTTCAACAATATACCTCCGAAAATCAAGAAGTGTCCTTCCCAGGTGTTAAGTGTTAAAAATAAACTGATGGAAACAAGCTAATGTACTTTCAGAAAACAAGACTCCCTGCCATGGTGAGTCCATTCCCCTTGGGCCTTTTCTTCTAGAAATATCTGCCAATGATTGCTAATGCAGGTTGCCAGTTCAAGGCTAGACCTAAATCTCCAGCGAATCCGACATGAGATAAAGCTCTATTACACTGGTATTGTAAGAGGCAGCAACCTTTCCCACACAATAAAATAAACCTCTACCATCACCATGCTGGTTACCATAATTATTCACCAAAACACTACTGATGAGTCCTCCTGCATACTTAACAGTCTGCGTAATGGATGATATCCATGCTATTTCGATGTAGGTAGTACTATTTTCTGAATTTCTTTGAAAAATACTGTGATGGCTTAGGGGAACGTATGAAAAACTGGTGGAGATAAAAGAAGCTGCAACCAATACTCAGCCCCATCCTCTGCCACCTGGGGTGGTGGCATTTCTGCTCCTCTATTTAAAATTTAAGTAACCTGTTTTCAGATTCCCACGTGAACAGATTTCTTCGGTTTATTTGTGGAATCATTAAGCTCAGTGCTATTACTCTACGTGTAATATTTGAAGGCAAGACAGAGGAAGAGAGGCAGAACAACAGTCTCTATATTATCTGGCCTCTGCCATATGGTGGATGTGGCAATTCTCCCTTAATCACAGCAGGTTTCCTCATGTCACAGAATGAATGAAATTATTTATTTACTAGAGACCAAGCACACACAATTCATGCATGGATAGGGTCCTAAGTCTGGCTTGGGACCTATCTTCATTCTGTGCCATCCCCTTATGGTCAGTGCATGTCATAGCAAGGCATGGAACTCTGGTTCTCTGGTCAAACTGCTGAGGGGATACTTTGCATATTAGCCTTTTATATATATAGATTTCCCCTGACAGACTCGTCCTGGGCCTCAGAGGTGGAGGAGTAGGAGGCAGCAGCCAGGAGAGGAGGCACATCCATTGAGCACCTCCTAAAGTTTTGATTTCTTGTTGTATATGTCCTCTATCTTACTTTTCCTTTTATAATATTATTTAACTTGAAGTTTATTTCTTTTATTTTTAATTTTATTTATAAAAATTATTCCTGAATGATTTCCAACAATAATTTTCCAGTGACTCCTAGGGGTACAGTTTTTGTTGTGTCCTAAAGCTTTTGCTATGGGGGATTTTACTATATGTCATATTTTGTGTAATTTATAGTTTCACATTTTATTTTATCTTTAATCATGAAGTATTTAGAAGAACATTTTTCATTTTTAAATTGAGCTATACTACAATTAAAAGAATTAATCAATTCCACAGTCACTCTCCACACATATATTTTTATTTCTTTTTATTTTTTTTTATAATATATTTTATTGATTTTTTACAGAGAGGAAGGGAGAGGGATAGAAAGTCAGAAACATCGATGAGAGAGAGACATCGATCAGCCACCTCCTGCATGCCCCACAGTGGAGATGTGCCCGCAAGCAAGGTACATGCCCCTGACCGGAATCGAACCTGGGACCCTTCAGTCCACAGGCGGACGCTCTATCCACTGAGCCAAACCGGTCTCGGCTTTTTATTTCTTTTTAAAATTAGGTTCAGCTCTGCTGCTGTGGCTCAATGGTTGAGCATTGACGTATAAACCAGAAGGTTGCACTTTGCTTCCTAGTCAGGTCACATGCCCAGGTTTGGCCTCCATCCCTAGTACGGGGAGGCAGGAAGCAGCCTATTGATGCCTCTCATCATTGATGTTTCTCTCTCTCCTGTCCTCTCTGTATTCAATAAAGCTGAAATCAATAAAACTATATTTAAAATTAGGTTCAATCATAAGACATATCCTATTCACATATTTGATAAGAAATAATAATCAAGTTCACCCTACACCAGAACATACAAATTGAATGCAACAAGGATATAACTGATGTGAGTATATTTCCATCAGAGAAGATAAGAAGTCCTATAAATCAGCACTTCCAGTAAGCCAAAACATGGAAGTCTATGTTTATGTTTGTTTATATAACTATGACAAATTATCTTTACCTAATTTCCAAAGAATCATTTCACTACTGCTGTAATAAGAAGAAAAAATGAATACCATTCGAAGATATTCTACTATATGTGCCAGAAATATTAAGACAGCAGAAAATTTCTTCATGATACTAAATTATAAATAACCAGAATGCTATCCATGAAAGTCAGTACACATTAATTTTTAAAAGTACTAAAAAATAGAGATACACTCACTGTTAATAAAAATATGAATTGTAAATGATAGACTGTGCAAAAGAAGCAGGTAACATTTTCAAAAGAAGTTAAATTAAAAAAACAAAACAGATATATGGAGATATCAAAAGTAAAATAATAAAAATTAAGGATGTCTTAAGATATACCTTTCATGTACATTTTAACAGTATGAAGTAAAAACTACATCCGTTGTATCAAAATGTGTTAAAAACCAAACTCTAATGATGTGTAAAAATGCTTTTTTAGTGTTATTAATATGCTTTAGGCTCTCTTTATTTTTCTCTTTTCCACTGAAGTTTTCTACCTATTTACTAAATATATTTATTTTATTAAGTATATGCATTAGCCAATTTAAATTCCTTGAATAAAATGCCAACATGTGGGTCACCTTAGGATTGGTGTCTCTTGATAGTATTTTTTGTTTGAATGTGAATCAGGTTTGGATTGAATCCAAGGCATTGTGAGTATCATGTTGTGGAAATTTCTGGATTTTGTAGTATTCCTTCAAAGAATGTTGATTTTCTTTTAAGAGATAATTAACTGGTGAGGCTAAAAATACATATTCTGTCTTGACCATGATGGGAAGCAGAAAAATAATATCAGTTTAGCTCTTTTCCATCTAGCAATAGGCTGCTTTGAGTCTGCTGCAGGCTTGCTTGAATCATATGTGACCTTAAGAATTGAGCTAAGTTTGTGCTCTGATTTTGGAGCTCCCATTCCCTGGATTTCTCTTTTTTAGGAATGCCCTCCATATCCATTTTTAGTACTTATGCTTATCCCAGGCTAATCTCTGGGTACTAAGAGGACAGATTTTCTACCACAGTTTTAGTCAATTTGTAGCCAACCTTGGCTGTAACCTGCTTACTACCCTTAAAAATCAAAGGCTCACTCCCTGCTGGCCCTGTCTTCTGAGTCTTTGACCCCTCTTAAAAATCTGCTTCTACAGAGTCTCTGTTCTCTGTACCTGTGCATGGGTTGAACTACCAGAAGTTTATTCCATGTACCGGAAATGAAATTTTTATAGATTAACTTAAAAGCGCCACTATCTCTATCTTCACTTAGAAGGTTAACGTCATTCTAATACCTTAAAAGGTAATTCAAAATACTTAGCAAACAACAAAGAATGTGTCAGGCACCTATTGATGTTAATTTTCATTTTCCAAGACCATTTTTTCTTGTTCTCAAACAATTCCAACCTCAATTGGTTCTCCTCTGGTACTTAATCCGCCATTCTACTTTTTCATTTAAAATTGAGAAAAATTCCTTAGGACTTGACATTTTAATCCTATCCCTGAATCTCAAGTCCCCTATCAAAGAATTTAGTCTCCTCTAGACTTAGTGATCTTTCCTTTGAATTACTGAAGTAATATGTACTTAATGCAAACTCCCATATCCCAACAGCCTTTGTGAATCTTCTTGCACCTTCACAAAAAGTAAGCCCAAACATTTGTCTTCTGCTCCAAAGTATTTTTGTTTTAGTGGCTCTGAGAAATATCTCTTGATATTTATTTTCAAGGGTTAGTTTTTATATTAGCTGTGAATATTACTGGCAAACAGTTATTAATGGCCACACTTCCCCACTTACCAGGAGCTACTCCCAAGGACCGTGTCTCCTACTGACAATTTCCATCCGTGGCAGTGATAGCAGACCTCATTGTCAGAAACTCCTTGCAATAGCTCTGGGCAGTAATCCTGTCTCAAATCCTTTTCAAAGTTTTCTAGTATATCATTTCCTTTGAATATTTTATATGGTTATCAATATTAAGAAAGCTCCATATTAATTTTTCAACACTGCATCTAGAAAGCAATAGGGGCTACGTTCTTTGCACAGCTATAGTACAAAACAGTCCTTTGAGAGTACGTATTCTATAAAGAGCCAGATTGTAAATATTTTAGATTTTGTTAGTCAAACAAACTTTTTTTAACAACTACTCAACTCTGCCACTGTAGCATAAAAATAGCCAATAAAACTGTAATAAAACAGCAGACAAGATATTGCCCATGGAATATATGTTGTCAACATATACATATATATATATATATATATATATATATATATATATATGCTCTTGAGTTTCAGTACAAAACAATTCTAAGTCACCTCTGAATTTCTCCAATATTCTATTACTGTACTCTAAAGCAAAACCCAAGTATGCAAACTCATATACCTCAGGAAGAATTCACATATATCTTAACAGTGACTTCCTAGGTAGTGCTATAAGAGCCCCATTGTTTCTCTCTGTGATTCCATAAATAAATTGACTAGAAAACTTGGCAAAAGATACAGCTTACTAATTATATACTCTACTACCCTTCTGGGCAATAAATGTTAAACTTTCCTCAGCAAATTAGATAAGCCAAATTTCACATCATATTTTGATTTTAAACCTCACATAACCCTATAGGAGTTATATCTTAAGCAACCTGCACACAGAAGATGGATGGGTTGACCCATGAAGCACCTTCTCCATGTGTTTATGGTCCCAAGATAATGATCATGTCTATAAAACAGCAGTTATTACGGGAAAGATGATGCCATAAATGAAGATATAAAACAACTTGAAAATATTAAAGCATATTTTTTTGGCCTGGAGTCATCCTGTTCATGTATACCCCCTTATGGATTAGAAAAAGATAACTGAAACTAAAAATTTGTAAGTAAGATATGTACATAACATTTGCATTGGAATTCAGATAGTTAGGAATTATAGTTCAGTGCACATTTCACAATAAAAGTAAAAATATAATTTTATTATATATACACTTGTATGCAAGTACTGCTATAATAATGAAGTATAATTTTACCTTTCAAGATGGTCTTGATAATTAGGGGCATATAAAACACTTGTAAATGGCTCCGGTGGAACACACGCATGTGCATGCACACACACACTCTTTTCAAGTATTAGTCAGCATGAAACCTACTAATGCTGAGAAAGAAAACCCAATTTTTAATTTAAGTACTACTCTTGGGATGGTGTGCTATTGAGATGTCTAGTCTTCATCTTCTGAAGTAACAAAAACATAAGTACTTATAAATATGTGCATGTAGATATAGATGAACTGAAATTCAATGCCAGACATTATTCTGAGTCCATTTAAACCTTTACAACAGCACTATGAGGTTGATGACAATGATTGTCAATATTATCATTATCATTATAACATTAAAGATAAAAGCTTGAGGCACACGAGAAAAAATTAGTTACGAAATTCCACAAGGCCACCAAAATACTAAAAGAGAGGGTTGGACTTTAAAACCAGACTGTTTGCTCTGAATCTGTACATGGCGCTGTCTCTTATTGTGGCTAGCAGTGGCATATGGCCACTATTATTTAGAATTTGTATCAAGGGAAGAATTAAAATAGTGGAATGTGCTGAAAGGTAGGGCAGCCTGGGAGAAGTCAATGGGGGGAAATGAGACTTATGTAACACCTGAGACAATAAAGAATTAAAAAAAAAAGAAATATAATAAAAAATAAAATAGTGCATCATTTAAGAAATAGTCTTTTAAAAGCATACTTGATTTGAAATATTTAGCCAGATTTTATGATGGCATTTATACTCTGAATGTGAAATTTTATGGACTAAAGAAAGACAAAGCTATTCAAAACCTTCAAAAATTCAATCTATAGTAGATACCTGTCCCTTTAGGAACAGGTAAGATTCAACTTTAGAAATTAGACTAACCTACTTTTGGCGGGGAGGCATAAAAGCAAAACTTCCATGGGCCTCTTGTTAAAGATGGAACTCAAATTTGGTTTAAAAAATTATAATTAAAAAGCTTTAATATTTATTTATTCAAGAACTATTGAGGGATATCTGATTTTTGTAGATGAAGTAAACATGTTACTCTTTACGCCTTCTGATAAGTACAACTAAAAACATTGAGTATATATATACAAAAAATATTAAAATACTTTTTTGAATAGAAGAGCAAAGAAGTCCAACTGGCTAATTATCTAAAGACCCAAGAATCAACATAGTGGTGAGTTAACCTGACTTTTCATTCTGCCTCATAACCAAGACATGGGCCTGAAGAAACTGTGAACAGGCTTAAATAACCTGACAACTGTCTAAAAGGGAAATGAGCCGAAACCGGTTTGGCTCAGTGATAGAGCATCAGCCTGGGGACTGAAAGGTCCCAGGTTCGATTCTGGTCAAGGGCATGTACCTTGGTTGCGGGCATAACCCCAGTAGGGTGCATGCAGGAGGTGGCTGATCGATGTCTCTCTCTCATCAATGTTTCTGGTTTTCTATCCCTTTCCCTTCCTCTCTGTGAAAAATCAAAAAATATATATATTTAAGAAAATAAATAAATAAATAAAAGGGAAATGAGTGGAATCCTTGTGAAGAGGAAATGTTCTGCTCCTTGACTGCGTCATTTTGCAAAATATTACACCCAGTGAAGGGTGCTTTCGATCTTTCTGAAGCATTTTTTACGATTGCATGGGAATCTACTATTACCTCAAAGTTTAATGGTTACTTTGAAATATTTTTCAAATGTCTACTATGTGCCAAGTAAAATTATAGGTGCTAGGAAATAGCAGCAAATAACAGTTATACTAAAATAGCCTCTCTTCAATAATCTGTAATCTAGTAAGGGAAACAGACAATAAGCAAAGAAACATAAGAAGAATGCAACATGTCAACTGGCAAAAACGGAGGCAAAATCAGTGAGCATAAGAGAGAAGGAAAAGGTACTATTTATATACGGCATTCAGGATGCTGTCTTCTGGAAGGTGGTATTTAAGCAAAGAAATAAAGCCATACAGGTTTTTAGGGAAAAAGCGAACAAAAAATAATTAATCTAAAGACCTTGAGTTGGGAGTGGCCTTGCCATTTTCAATGAATAGTAAGTTACTGGGCCATTGTGTCTGGAGGATAGTTAGTGAGGTAGAGAATGGTAGGATTTTGAGTTAATGGGATGACAGATAATTTAGGCCCTTAGGTCATAATAAGGATTAACAATTTCCCTTTAATTGAATAGAGTATTGACATGTTCTGACTTACATATCAGAAGGTTACTATGGCTGTTGATGTTAAGCATAGACTGCTGGGGAGGAAAGCAAGTGGGAAGTAGGAAGACCGGGTAGGAGGCTATTTATTCATTATATTAATAATTAAGTTTGGAATTTATAATTATACAAAAGCTGCATGCATAAGGAGCTTATATTTCCTGCCAGTATTTCAGGTGCTTAACATGGATTCTGGAGAGAAACAAACTGCCAGTCACTAACTACGTGCCCTTGTTCATGTTACTTAGCCTCTCTGTTTATCAACGTTACCCTCTGTGAAATGGGACAATAGAAAAACTCAATTCAGAAAACTCCTATCTTCAGATTTAAAGCCTGGGCATGGTAAACACCATAGAAGTTTTTGCTTTTTCAGTTTTGTGTTAGCACAAGTTTGACTAACACTGTAACAGAAATAATGAAAATCAGCCTGAGAGAAAGCATTAAAATTATTTTTCTTACGATGATCCATACATTAGAGATTTTGAAAAGGAATGTTAGATATCATTACAGTGTTGATTTAGCTGATATGTGTGCTGTTGACTATAAATCCAAGAAATTATAAAATTCGTCAAAAATTAAATATGGTTTAATGCTGCATTTAAAAATTATTATAGTATGATCATTTTCAGACTAATTATGCTTTATTATCATTTGATTTAAAATAAAAAACCTCAGAAGTCAGGAGAGAATCCAAGATGGCGGCATAGGTAAACACCTACACTGCTGCCTCGCACAACAATTTCAAAACTACAACTAAAAGACAGAACGGACATCATCCAGAACCACAGGAAAGCTGGCCGAGTGTAAGTTCTACAGCTAGAAGGAAAGAGAGGGGCTCACGGAGACCCAGAGGAGCTGCAAAAAGCCGAGGTACTGAGACGCGCGCGCTGAGAGAGCGGGTGCCGGAGTACTGGCTGGCTTTCTCTGGCGGGAGGGAAACGGAGACTCCCAACGTCATTGAACCCCTTATCCTACAACACTAAACCCCAGATCCAGCGAAACTCATACGGGGGGGAGTTTGGACTGTGAAAAGGAAGAGGTGCACGGAAATTTAGGGGAGTCACAGAAGATCAGGTCTGGTCTCGCACGCGCACGGTGCTGCGCGCAGGACAGATTGCTGATTATGCCGCTGGCTTTTGCGAGTGGGCGGGAGACAGACCCTCCCAACTGTGCCACTTCTGAGTCCACTAAGCCCGTTTCGGGCGAAACCCTGGGGACCTAGACTCCTGTGGTCCTAGTGCGCAGGGGTGCTGGAAAGGCAGCGGTTAGAGGCACTGCGGTTGCGCGCGTGCGCGCAAAGGACCACTCTAGGGATTAGCCAGTCACGTGAGACTCAGGGGCCATGGAGGGCAGGGCAGACTGGAAGGCAAGGCGGTCCCTTAAGCCCTGAGACTCCACCCCTCCCAAGCTCAACAGAGGCTTCTTCGATTTTGCATCTGTTATCATAAGGCTGAATCCAACACAGAAGTTTCCCCGGCATAGTGAAAATGCCGAAACAAGGGAAGGGATCACAAACAAAAGAAATGGAGGGAAAAAAAAACAACTGGATATAGAGTTCAAAACCACGCTTATAAGGTTTTTCAAGAATATGCTAGAAAAATTCGATAAATTTAGTGAGACCCAAGAGGAGATGAAAAAGGACCAACTAGCGATGCAAAAGAGCCAACTGGAGAGGGAAAAGGTCCAACTAAAGATGATAAAGGACCAAATAGAAATTAAACATACACTGACTGAAATAAAAAATATTATACGGAGTCCTAACAGCACACTAGAGAAAGGCAAGAATCAAGTAAAAAATTTGAAATATAAAGAAGCAGAAAACATTCAACTGGAAAAGCAAGAAGAGAAAAGAATCCAAAAATGTGAACATAATGTAAGGAGACTCTCGGACAGCTTCAAGCGTACCAACATCAGAATTGTGGGGGTGCCAGAAGAAGAGAGAGAGCAAGATACTGAAAACCTATTTAAAGAAATAATGACTGAAAACTTCCCACATCTGGTAAAAGAAATAGACTTACAAGTCCAGGAAAAACACAGAACCCCATATAAAAGGAATCCAAAGAGGACCACACTAAGACACATCATAATTAAAATGCCAAGAGCAAAAGAGAAAGAGAATATTAAAAGCAGCAAGAGAAAAATAGTTCATTACCTACAAGGGAGCACCCATACGACTGTCAGCTGATTTCTCAACAGAAACGATGCAGGCCAGATGGGAGTGGCAAGAAATATTCAACGTGATGAATAGCAAGAACCTACAACCAAGAATAATCTATCCAGCAAAGTTAACATTCAGAATTCAAGGGCAGATAAAGAGCTTCACAGAGAAGAAAAAGCTAAAGGAGTTCATCAACTCCAAACCAGTATTATATGAAATGCTGAAAGGTACTCTTTTAGAAGAGGAAGAAGGAAAAGGTAAAAGACAAACAATTATAAACAACAAATACATACCTATCAACAAGGGAATCTAAAAATTAAGTGAATTAAAAATTGTATCAACAGAATAAACTGGTAAATATAATAGAATCAGGAGCATAGAAAGGGAGTGGACTGATAATTCTCAGGGGGGAAGGGGTGAGGGGTGTACAGGGAGAGACTGGACAAAAAACATACACCTATGGATGAGATCAATGGGAGGGAGCTAAGGGCAGAGGGAGGGGTGGGAGCTGGGTGGAGGGGCGCTATGGAGGGGAAAAAAGAGAAACAAATGTAATAATCTGAATAATAAAGATTTAATTTAAATAAATTAAATAAATAAATAAATAAAATAAAAAACCTAAATACGATGTCTATGGTAACTATTGATCTCCTAGACACATTAATGAAAAATATCATTCTCCAAATTAAGAAAAAAAGTAAGTTATTACAATGGGCATATTCTGCTTTCTGTCCTGTTTATACCTTTGATGAACTTCTCCTTTTCTGTTTTATGCAGATGAGAGTATAAATCATGGGTTGCCCAGGTATCCTATTCTTCTGGTTGAAGTGGTTGTTTTATTAACAGAGTGTCTAAGAAAGCCAATCAGAATTTCTGCTTGGAATTGATGCATGGTCAATGGTTTTCCAAAGATTTCTCTCTCAGATCGACTATTATAAGGGCAAAATGAACAAGGATGGGAAAAGCCTGAGAATTAAGTTAAACAGACAAAAGCTGAGTTAAGAAAAAGAAATTTCCCATAGGGACTCTTTAACTATGGAACGACTAATAAAACAGATAAAATTTTGGTTGGGCTCTATTTTAAATTT
Source organism: Lasiurus cinereus (assembly GCA_011751065.1). NCBI lineage: Eukaryota > Metazoa > Chordata > Mammalia > Chiroptera > Vespertilionidae > Lasiurus > Lasiurus cinereus. The sequence goes on from JAAGEH010000426.1 coordinate 16,606,207, forward strand.
AAGTTTTTTTTCTAGAGTAATGATTTTAACCACAAGAGAGATTTTTGGTATAATATTGTCAATCAATCAAATTTGTCACACTGAAACATAACTCTTATTCAAACTTCCAAACCTGCTCTTATTTTTATAAAATTGCATTATTTTAGAGAGGGACAAATGCGATTTGCCATTTTTGTAAATATTCTGTGGATCATACTTAATTTATAGTATGTTTCTAATTTATTATTCAAAAAATAAAAGAAAAAAGGGAAATACCTGTTTTTGTATAGAATCTGATAAAAAATGCAGAAGTAAGCAAAATGTAAAATATGTGCTAACTATTTATATAATACTGGACAACAATCATTTTTAAGAACCTTCCAAAGCCACTATCTCTGTCTTTTTTAAATCTCATATATAGATAGAAGAAAAACTGTGAAATAAATGTCACTTATTTATAAGTATATGTCACTGTTGAAAATGTGTTTATATTAATTCTCATTTGAACCTTAAATAAAACTTTAAAGGAAGTAACATCACTATTTTATGAGAAAATAGAAGCTCAGAGAGATTACATAATTCAACCAAGGTCAAACAACCAGCAAATGACTAGTATAAAGGTATCTCAGTGCCAGATCAAATGCTTCCTAGTCTGTTTTGAACACAAAACACTAGATAAGCTGGCATATCTACAGTGTGGGAGGCATGACCAAAACATAAAACATGAAATAATTGATAAACTGTTGAAGTCATCACATTATATATTATATAATTACACTTCAATATGTAAACATATTAATGCTACTATGATATTATTATAGTGATATTACATAATATAGTTTATAGCTTTAAAGGAATATGAAGAAAGTAGATGGTTAAAGTGGAAGGGTGAGTGAGGAGATAAGCATGATCAGAGGCAGTTCCATGGGGGAGAAGAGAGTGTGAACTATGTCCTATAATGAAATGTGGGCAGGTTGATAAAGTTCATATAATGGTGAGGAACACTCCATATAGCTTGGATTTGGTCCCTGAGTTGTAGGGAGAAAGAAGAGGGATTTGAGAGAATCTTCAGGGACACAATGGAGGTTAAGAGGGTCTGTCAAAAGGGCCGGGGTGTCACACACATCAATTTTTAAAGAAACTTTGGAAATTAGGCAGTGGAATTTAGATCTGTTGGGATTTCATTTTTTTAATAAATACTTAAGTATCATAGCATGTAATAAATATGTCTTGTCATAGACAAGATGGTCACATGTCTCTGAGAAATACAGTAAATCTGTGTCACATGCAAAAGAGTATAGAGATTAAATCTGACAAAGTTTTGATTTCTACTTTTAAAAAGTGAAAAATTCTGTCTTATAGCTAAACATCCTATCTAATAAAAAGGGGATATGCTAATTGACCATCACTCCATCACAATGATGGCTGTACTCACAACTGAGGCCAAGTTCCCATAAGGAACTTTAACAAACAATCAGCAGGGACCTGAGGCTATCCCCTTCCCTGCCTCTGTGGGGCTTGAGAGGGGACTTCAGGCTGCAACCCCACCCAGCAAGGCTAGACAGAGGACCTTGGCCCTGGCCCCTTCCCAGCAGGGCTTGAAAGGGGACCTCAAGTTGTGCTTCCCATCCTGGTGCTGGGCTAGGGGATCTCAGGCTGCTCCTCTCACCAGGTGGGGCTTGACAGGGGACTTCAGGTCATGCCCCTCACACTGGCATCAGGTCAGGGGATCTGAGGTTGTATGCCCTGCCTGGCTGGGCTTGACAGGGGACTTTAGGTTATGCCCCCTATCCAGTGGGACTTGATGGGGGACCTCAAGGTGCACCCCCAGTGCTGGGTCAGGGAACTCAGGCCATGCCCCTGCCCAGCAGGGCTTGACTGGGAACCTGAGGTTGCATACCCCTCCCAGTGCTGGGCCGGGGAACCTGAGGCTGTGCCCCTCTGCCTGGCAGGGCTTGACAGGAGACCTCAGGCTGTGTCCCCCATCTGGTGGAACTTGATCAAGGGCCTCAAGGCTTGCCCCCGACCCCAGTCTGGGCTGGGAGACCTCAGGCCATGCCCCCTGTCCTGGTGGCCTGGACAGGGGACCTGAGGCTATGCCCCTTGCCCCAGCCGGGCTTGACAAGGTTAGGACTAGCCAGGTCTGGATCTACCCCAATGGGGGATGAGGGGTAGGGGGTGGAAGGACAGCCGGTTCTGGGTCTCATGTAATTTTGAGGTGCATGTGGGTAGGTAGGGACTTGACTCGGGGTCCCGTGGTGAGCCTCAGACTCTGACAGGAGGAAAGTTTTCATATACATTTTACTAATTTTCTTTCATCTCTGATATTTATATTATAGAGAAAGGGCAAATAGCTTAATTACTTCCTCTAATTAATCCCCTTTTAATGTGCAAAAATTTCGTGCCCCTGGTCACTAGTTTTTATTATAAAAGGGGTTACTAAGAGAAAACTATTCTATATGTTAGATTACTAATACACCAATTATGATAATTATGTTATGATTATATTATAAGAATTCTTATAATTGAAATTTTGGAAGATTTGGAACTAGTTAAATAAATAGAATAGTTTACAAATGTGATGACAAAATTGTAAGCTCCCTGTGAGATTGTGAAGTATCTTTGCACCTGTCCTAGAGATCACTGGGATTTAATGAACCATCAAGCACAAAAGAATAGTTTTAAAAGATTTCTTAGATAGGAACTTTAATTGACTTAGTAATTGTGTTAAATCAAAATCACTGAAAATAAGAGTGTTTATGATATTATTTTACTTTAATTCTCGGCAAGACAGGGGAACTGAGATGTCACAAGCAAATTGATCTACTTTATCACTTTGTTAGTCTGGATTCCCTGAGAAGCAGACACTTAAATGGGATTAAAGTGCAAGGATTTATTAGGAAAAATGCTTGTGAGAGAAAATCAGTAGGAAGCTGGAAAAGGCTGAGAGAGTTGTCTGACCACAGTAAATTTATTGCTCTGAGTGAAGGGCAGAAGGAAGGTAGAAAGTGGAAACTTTCTAGGCTGCTATGCAGTTTAAGGAGAATGACTTAAAGTCAGTGGGGAGTCCTCAGGCCAAAGGCAGACATCAGAGGCATTGAGTGTCCCCAGGAATGAGCTTGCCTTAGCATCTAAGAGGCACTCAGGCTGAGGCTAGACGCAGCCCAATGGTCACTTAGACACAGCCTCAGCAGAGAGGCAGTAATGGATTTCAGAGCACAGCTTGGCCCCTTGGTCAATTTCCCTCCCCAGAGTCTGACAGGGGCATTTCTGTGGGCACTATGGTCACTTTGCTTAAAAGTCTCCTGTGACATTGAAAGAAGCTCCTAGGGATTTTACTTTGATGGACAAAATATAATTGTGAGCTGTGAACTCTAGTGGAATTATGAATTTGATCGTGTTGTGGTTTCTTATATTGTATCTTAAATAGACGATCCTTATGTCACATAGTCAAAAACCATTTTAAAAGTCAGTGAGATCTACAGCTAGTATAGGCAGGGAACCACTACTTCTGCCAGGCAACAGCATAATTCGTCTATCATCCATTTAATCTATCCACGTATTAAAAAAAAAAATTGGTCTTTGGTCTTTGCCTAACTTTCCAACCTCATCGTTTACACTATGCCCATTGCTTACTAATACCTTATGGTTCAATTAATGTTCTACCTTTGAAACAAGCCAAATGCTTTCCAATCTCAGAATACTAGCAACTGTGGTCTTCTTTGCTTGGAATGTTCTTCCCTCCAACTTTCACATGACAACCATATGCACACTATTTAAACCT
>JAAGEH010000426.1:16614969-16758304 GCA_011751065.1 Lasiurus cinereus
AACAAATTTGGTTCCTGGCCCTGGCCAGGGAGCTCAGCTGGTTAGAGCAGCATCCTCATACACCAAGGTTACGGGTTGGATCCCTGGTCAGGGCACATACAGGAAGCAACCAATGGGTGCATAAATAAGTGGAACAACAAATCCACATCTCTCTCTCAAAATCAATTTAAAAATAATTTTAAATATAGGTTCCTTATTTTAAGAATAACACTGCATTTTGGAAAGAATTATTTTCCAGGGAAGGAAATATCAAATTTAGGGCAGAAAGTCAAACCATTATAATTTCTCTTTTTGAATTATAGCCAAATTATAATAGGAATGGTTCTTTTAACATTTTTTAATGAGTTTTATAATATGTCTACTGCTGGTCTGCTGAATATTACCATTTCAATTACAAATTGTAGTAAGGATCTTCTGCTAAAAAACTTACTATATAAAGAAAAATGTAAATATTTCATACAGGTAAAAATTATGTCTACTGACAGCCTACATACATATTTTAACTATTCTGTGATTTAACAAAGATAGTCTTTGTTATAATAGTTCATTTTGATAAAGAGGGTCTTTAAAACATAGATCACTATTTCAAAATCTGTGCATTTCTAAACAGCGCTTTGGTCCTATGTACTTTTAAAATAAGGACAAAACATTTTCCATTATTTATTTATTATGTGCTATTGTTGATTGTTGATAACATTTTAATTTAAGGCAGGCTTATTTCAAAGAAAAAATGTGCGTAGGTAAAAACTTAAATGTTTACATATATAATACTAGACATAATGATGCAGAGATTCAACAATTTTATTTTGTAATGGCCCTTTGAATTTGTACTTTGAATCCTTTTCTTTAGTATATCTTTCCTAGTTATGCATGTAACACAATAGAGAAAACTAAATATAAATTAGCATCTATTTTGTAAAATAAAATTTAATTTTCAAGATGTCCGCTTCTGGAAAGATAAATTAGGCACACTTTCCTCTAAATTTCATACTAATTACAATGTACAATTAAAGACGTTGGAATATAGATATATTCATATAACCTATTTTGAAAGTTAGAAAAATACAAATGTTCTCTCTCATATCTAACAAAGGACTAGTGTCCAGAATATATAAAGAACTCTTAAAATCCAATATTGAAAACAAATAATCCAATTAGAAAATAAAAGATGTGAGTTGAAATTTCACTAGAGAATTTATGAATGACAGATACGCACATAACAATATAGTAGCTAGGAAATTACAAAGGAAAACCACAGTGAAGTGTCACTACATAACCATAAGAATGGCTAAAACAAGTAAGAGTAGCAATATCAAATGCTGTGTCACTCATCCATTAATAGGAATGCAAAATGGTAATAGCCACTCTGGAAAAGAATTGTACACTACTATTAAAAAACTAAACAGCCAAAACCGGTTTGGCTCAGTGGATAGAGCATCAGCCTAAGTACTGAAAGGTCCCAGGTTTGATTCTTGTCAAGGGCATGTATCTTGGTTGCGGGCACATCCCCAGTAGGGGGCGTGCAGGAGGCGGCTGATCGATGTCTCTCTCATTGATGTTTCTAACTCTCTATCCCTCTCCCTTCCTTCCTGTAAAAAATCAATAAAATATATTAAAAAACAACAACAACTAACCATATAGCTAACATATGAGCCAGTAATCACACTCCTTGGAATTTATCCCAGAGAAATGCAATGTTTACATAAGACTCTATATATGAAGTTTATAGCAGATACTTTCATAACAGCACCATACTGGGAATTCCCAGAAGTAGTTCAATGGGTGAATAGTTCAACAACCCTGTTCTACCCATACGTACCATGAAATTCCACTTAGCAATAAAAAAGACTGAACTGCTGATGGATGCTAGAATCTGGGAAAGTCCCCAAAGGATTATGCTGAGTGAAAAAAAGCTGACCCCAAAGGGTCATATACTGTGTTATTTCATTTATATAACATTCCTCAATGACAAAAATATAGAAATAGAGATGAAAATAATGCTGTCACTGGTTAAGGAGGGAAGTGGGTGTGGCTATAAAAGGGCAACAGGAGGGATCTTTGTCATGATGACTAGATTCAGTATCTTGACTATATCAATGCCAGCTTCCTGGTTATGGTACTGTACTCTATTTTGTAAGATGTTGCCATTGAATGGGGCCAGTAAAGGGCACATGAAAGCTCACCATATTACTTCTTACAAAAGCATGTGGATCTATAATTATTACAATTAAATTGTTCTGTCTAAAATTAAATAACTACCAAAACTGCAAGCTCTGAGAATATATATTCACAAAGTTGGTCACAAAGGGGATTTCTAAATCTTGGACTTTTTTTCTATTTTTTATTTGTTGTATTTTTTTGTTTGTTTTGTTTTGCTTGTGTGTTTTTTTTCAGTGAACTTCTATTGCTTTGGTAATAAGGAAGAGGGAATACAATGCTCAAGTATCTATAACATTCGCATAGAAGCTCAGACTTCTCTTCACATTATTGTAAGTTTCTAAGTATGAAAGACAATTTTTAAATTAATCCTAAATCTATTATTAAAAACGTAATCTGTGGTAAGGGCATTTTATGATGCGGGTTCAAACTTCTAATTTGAATATGAAAGAGTTGAAGAACAGAACTGCTGGCCTAACTTTTTTCTTTTTTTTCTATCCTAGGTGCTCTTGGGTCCATGACCTTTTGCCAAATTTAACTTTTCTTTCAGAATTTAAAAACATTAGATCTGAGTTTCAGATATTCTGACCTTGTGACTGCATATTACGATTTTATGCTGCCAATTAGATGAAGCATTATTTGAAATTATCTTATATCACTTTTGCTTGATTGAAAGAACATGTGGGCACATGAACATACACAAGCTTCTAATTTCTGCAAAGAATTCCTAGTAGGTCTTTAGAAACAGCTGGCCTATTTTCAAAAGCTGAAATTTAGCTGGAGACCAGTGTTAATATCCAAAATCAAGAGGCTATTTAAAGTGATAGTGAAGGAAGGGTCAATGAACACAGAAGATGACCTTAGAATGGAGCTAGATACAAATAATTCTGTTCCAGAACCCAAAGCTCCAGAGAAAAATCAAGCTATAGGTCAATATCAATGAGGATGGAATATTTTGAGATCTAAATGATTATGCAGAATCCTAGAGAGACTGCATTTTTTTGAAACATAAAGGTGTAGGACATAAGCAGAAAATATATACCAGATACAGAAACAATAGTTATCCCAGAATCATCTCAGTCGCTAATTCAATTCTGGACTCTTCAAGCAAAATCTTTCCAAGTTATCTCCTTGCCGTCCTCTAAAGAAATGACCTTTGTCAGATACCCTGGGAAACCCATGTTTTCATCTAAACATGACAGTACTTACCAGTCTTAACTTTCAAAATACTACGAGAAATATGATTCTGAACTATTCAAATGTTACTTAAATGTAAAAACATTAAGTTACTTCCACCATTATGCTCCCCCTTACCCAAATAAACGATAAAGAGTGCTTAAGCTGAGAAACTAAGCGAGACATGGAATATAACATCTGCTCTTTGTGATTGAAGTTTCTTGGGGAATTTACTTGGTGCCTAAATTCTGCTTAGTGTTAGGTCTGCCACCTAGTGGCCACATATAAAAATACAAGCGGTCGTAATAAAAGATCATGAAAATATTAGGTCATCCAATGGACCATTTCCAGTCCAAGTGTAAATGATAAAAATAATTGGGTGGCAGAGTAATTGTTGGTCAGGGTTTTATTTAATTATAAGTATGCTAGTTTAAAACACTGTGATTACAAAATCAAATTAAAAAACATTTTAAAGATTTATACTGACCAAAAATACACTTATTCATAATTTTCACTCAGTTTGAAAGAAAGTAAGAGTTACATTAACTTAATTACTCTTCACCTAATTATATTTTCTTTTAAGCACAGGTTTATCTTTTCTATTTCTTAATTTAATGGATAAAATAAAATATTCCTCAGTACTTCAACTTGTGCCATTTTGCCAAAGAATCGACAGTTATTAAATAAAAAATAAACAGTTTCAGAATTTAGTCTGTGACATGTGGAAATATAATATTATTTTCCTTCAAATGATACAAGAACTCTTTGAATCTTTAAAATATTTATATTGTTTTATTTGTTAATGGAAGTGACCGGTTAAAATATAGGCACTCGTGCTCATTTTCCTGGCATAATTTTAACAGCTGTTTATGCAATGCTGTGCACACCCACTTCCATTTCCTTCCAGAGTGCTAATATGATGGCTTACATTTCTAAAAGCCCTAATCTTGTGACTAAAAGACCTGTTTTATAACAGAAAATGACATTTGCACAGTGACTAAGAAGTAACTTGAATATACTCTGAGAAGCATTTACAAGCTAAATTCACCAGACAAATGTGCAATATTCACATTTCAATGTTTCAATTGTTATCTTAATTTGTTGTCTTGGTTGGTATGCCTACGCAAATTCTAGTTCTTTGACATTCTAATTAGTTATAGTAAAGCCACTAAAATAAATAATATTTTTAAAAAATCTAATAACCATTAGCTATGTTTTTCATTATTGTTGAATCCAGTTAATTTCCCCTTAGGCTTATATTGCTTGAGATAATGTCTATTGTTCAAATTGAAAATGCAGGTTAATTTTTCAATTGCTAATATTGTGTAGAAACGTCCTATGATAATCCAAAAATCCATATCCCATGTTGTTGACATCCTAACAAGTACATTTGTAAAATGCAGGCAAAATAATGAAACAATATCCATAACTTACTTAATCCTTGATTTTGTGGAGTCCTCATTTATTTTTAATTAATCAATGTAACTTTTTGTAGTCAAGTATGGAAGCCACAAAATAACAATGAAGCTCCAACTTAAGGCATGAATGTTCAAATAAGTTTTAGTGGATACACTTATTTCTAAGTAGAAATATCTCATGTGATTACTGAGACTGATTCTGCTAAGACTCACTTTGCTTTAGAATATGGCACCCCCAAGTGTGTACTCCCCCCTACCGCCATTCAATCTCTGTACTTTCTAACAACATGGGGAAATTCCCAGGAACTTATGCCAAAAATAAGAAGAAAAAAATTAACAAAAGGAATATTTTCAGGCTTCTAAATGAAAACAAAATGCAGTTTAGCAAGCATGTCAAAGTCAGTCACAAGATTAAAATTGTGGTCTCTAATAATCGAAGTATTTTACTTATTACTCTATTGTGTATCAGAGACTTACTTTAGGCCAAGTTCATGAAGATGAACATAACATTAAATGTAGCATTTTAAAAACTAAACTAAACTGTAGCAAATGAGCCATCACTTAGAATTCTGACTCCAGAAACCTCCCCGCAAAGAGCTCTCACTATTGATGCAGGTATAATTAGCTATTTATTAATACTAGGAAAGGAGCAAAAGGAAAGCCAGACATTACAGTAGGTCCTCGGCTTACGTCAAAAATCTGATCCTACAGCACAATGAAACGCGATTTTCGCTGTAAGTTGGAACCCACCTACATAAGCACCTACGTCACTCTTGTGGAGCACAGACACAGCAGCAATGAAGTGACACAGTAAAAAAAAAAAATTTAAAAAGATTACAATTCCTGACCTTTACTTGTGGTAAATAAATGATAAAAAACATCATGTATATACGTTGAAATGACAGAACTTTTTTTTTTATAAATAAATGGGAGATGGCGACATAACCATGAAATGATCTATGTCCAGTTCGACGTAACCAGAGGACTGTCTGTAGAAGCACATCATGTGGGCAGCTCACCAGGAGCATGCAGTTTCACACGCTCCAGGGAACCACGGGCTCATTCCCTGCTGTTCACTGGGGGGAGAGGTCCCACACCAGGGGAGGTGGACGCAGGCGCAATGAGTCAGGGTGACCCAGGGAGAGTCTGGGGAAACATGGATTGGCTCGGGTAGGCAGGGCCACTGCAAGCCTGTGAAAATTTGGGAGTAATCCCACAGACAAAGGAGTTCACTCTTCCCTTGACTCGTGGCTCTGTTGGCACTCCGATTCCTTTGGTTTTGCTCCTGACCTCGTTCTCTCCATAACCACGTGGCCCCTGCATGCAACTGCCTCATGGGCTGCAGCGGGAAACACAAACTAAGCTAGCCTGATGCTGGACTGGACACTGCTCCAGTAGGAGTGAAAATTCTGGACCGTGGCTTTGATTTTAGCTCTGCTGAAGGCACAGCTACACTTCTTTGGCGGGATGATGGGAAATGAGACCTTGGAAACTCAGGGATTTAATTGTACAGAAATAAAGCTTTCTGAAATTCCACATCCTCCCATGTGAGTCTTAGAACATTTCTTTTCCTGGGATATTGCAGGAAGCACACTCCCACCAGCAACCAGTAGGAGCTCTTCCCCCAGTAACACTACCATTGTTGGCTTTCGCAACAATTTCATCAGAAAAAAAGTCCATCAAGAAAGGGGATTGATTTTCTAAAATGTAAGAGGGATATGTTTCTCACAGAGAACAAAACATGTAGAAATGAGGAAAAAAAACAGATCTTTCTATAGTCTCTAGTCTAGCCCAGGACTTAGACAATCCAGGGGCCAAGTGGAGCCCTTTGGTGCACACTAACACCTGTGATCAACTGTTGGACTTGTCAACTTGGGCAAGCCCCGGGCTTGCTCTTCTGTCCCTGAGCTATAAAAATTGATGTTCCTTAGGTTTAGCCGGTATTATTAGAGACGAATATACTTCTTTGAATTTCCACTACCATTTATATCAGAACTCAGAAAACTTATATTTTGAATTGCTCACAACTTTATTCTAAAAGTTAGTTTATATTTCAGCTCATTTAAGAATTGTTCTAAGAAGAGTCAACCTGAATGACTTGTCTGCCATAATATTTGAAACAAAAGTTCAAGAGTTTTCAATTAAATAATTGCTGTATTGGTAATTGTCAATAAACAAAGTATATTTGTAACCACCTTTAAATTTAGTAGAAACCCTCTATTCTAATGTATCAACAATAATAGTTTTATAGTAACATTTGGTTAAAGTGAGCACATAAAGTTTCAAAAATAAGTGTACATTCATTTTAAAAACTTTAGACTTGGGACTCAAAATGTTTATTTTATTATGCAATTCCTATTTGGAGCATCACTCTTTATTCTTGAATAAGACATACCTGTAGCCTATAGTCCAATATTTCCATTTCTACTTCTTTTAGAGAAAAGATAGATTAAAAAGTAATTTATGGGAAAAAACAACAATGAGGTCGCATGCCTACAGGCTTTTAATTCTTTTTCCCTAATATTTTATTGTTGCCTCTCCTTCACCAAATATAACAGCACTCATTCTGTTGACTTTCCTTTGTGGATTCTTTCCAAATTATTCAATTAGTTTGAAATAGCTACTAGTTTGTACATTCTTATTTCATTGCTTAACATAATATATTTTTAAACTACAATATCAAAATGCAATTGGTCTAAAAGGGAGAGTGGGGGTAAGGGGGAGAGATCAACCAAAGGACTTGTATGTATGCATATGAGGCTAACCAGTGGATACAGACACCAGGGGGTGAGGGCATGAGTTGGGGGTGGGAGTAATGGGGGATTAAGGAAACATATGTAATACCTTAATCAATAAAGAAAAAAATGTAATTGGTCTGAGTAGTTCTAGGAATAGTGTTAATTCTTTGCAGACATACAGCTTAATTGAAGTGTGTATCATATGGGGAAATAGTCTTCCAGGTCTGAAGTACTACTACTAGCTACAGAGTGCTATGAACATTGGCCTGGAAGTTGTACAGATTAAGTGTACTATGTCATTGATCTGTTTAATAAAGGTCAGTTGAGAGAGATTTTATTGTACTATACATAAGCTCACACCCACAAAGCCTGTGGTGCAAATTTTATTTTACTGGCCAGCCATTCTCCTTGCAAACACCTACTCAGTTAATGTTCCCTGGGCATGATTCATTAGGAATATTTGATAAGTCATTTTCCTGATTATACACACCTTCTATTCCCTTTCTCCATCAGCAAAACCTGAGTTCTAATCTGTTCTTTCTTTCTTCAGCTTTTATGGTTGTTTCGGTTCTAGTGTTCTTATCTTCATGATCTCCTTTCTACATCTTCTAGCCCCAAAATCTCTTTCATAATATGTAGGAGGGTTCTGAGCAAGGTGACACACTAGATAACTGGCCCATCATCTCTCTGGAGTCCTGAGATATGGAGAATTAAGTGAGTGGATCAAGTGAAACCTTCCCAAAGACCTGCCTATCAGCTGGAAGGTTGTTTCTAAAGGACAAAGGCCCTTAGCTTTCCCACTCTGGGTATAAACAACAAAACACCACAGCGTAAGACCTTCCAAAATCTACCCAAGAACTGCGGCAATTGTACTTCTGTGGGTTATGGTCATGAATAAGTTTTCAATATCCAATTCATTCATATTACATTGACTGTAAAGTTTGAGATTTCTAGATCAAATCAGAATATTATACATTTTGGGATAAAGCAATGACAGCCAAATGGCCTACATGTACAAAAGGCGGGGTTCTATCACTACAGAAGAGTAACTTGGAGGTGATATATCAGAGTGTATGTGTATAAATGTAGTCCCATTCCCATTCCTGAGAGTAAGAGGAAAAAGCTTTGCTCCCTACTATAAACAAATATCTTAGAGGTGATCTAGGTCTTTGTATTCTTATACTTAGGAATGGGAATAAATGTCTACAGAGGAAAGATTAGACAAACATCTGAGTTACTGCCTTTGAAAAGTCTCCATAGCCCCGTGATCCATCCTTCATTGAAATGTATACACATATAGCAGGACAGCTAACTCTCTTCAGATAGCCTCTTTCTATTTCATCATTCTTTAACTTCCAAGGATCCTGTAACTCAATTAGCAAAGGTTTTTGTGTGTTTGTTTTTGGTCAGAAAACTCAAACAATGCAGAAACACAAATATATATTCTCCACAGCCCCGCAGCTGTGTCCATCTCCAGTTCCTACTCTGCAATGCTGCCCAAGTATTAATTAGCCTTGCTTCATATCTGTACCCCAGTGTGAGCTGTATAAGGGTTGTGCCACTCTTGGGACATCCATACATTTCTCTATTTTTGCCTTAGACTAGATGTTCCATCTGAGATACTTGTGCATTTGTGCCCCTCTTTCCACCAACTGAAAATGTCTCTTTTTGAGCAACATACTGTACATAATAAACCTGAACATTAAAGTCTCCAGAGAGGTCACGTTCTGAGATGGCTATTCATTGCAGCCAGTTCACATTATTTGATTTTTTATGGCAGGGGAGGAGGGGATTCATTTTGAGGTAGTTTGAGAAATCTCACCTTTCTCCAGGCTCATTTTAGAATATCAAAATATCCAATTATTTTGGAGGTTGCAAGTACTTCATGTTTCCACCAGGAATCGCATTTGCCTCACTTGATCATCAAAACAGTCTACCTCTTTATTTTGCAATCCTTCCAAGAAGAATGCAATTAAGTCCTTTAGTAAATTAAAGATAACTTCCCTTAGCTTTTCTGTTTAATTAACATTGCACTCTTCTAAATTCTGCCAGATAAATACCTGCAACTACATTATGTTTTTTGAGAGAGGATGATCCACATTTTAGTAATATCTCCACCAATCTCAATAGAACTATACCTATACATACATGCATACACATAGACCATAGGCAAAATTTAATTACTGAGAGTGTAATTGCATATAGGAAATAGTTTACAACAAAGAAAGGAGCTTTGTGCCATATTTACATATCCAGCAAATACTGTGGTACTACAGAATAAAAAAAACCTTGGAAATAATCATTCCAAAGTTTATCCCATGCATTTTGATACCCAGTAGTTTTAAGTTGATGAGGAACCTTGAAGTAAGCTAATAGATAAACTCCACAAATTCATACTTCATGTAGTTTTAGAGAATAAGCAAGCATAATGACTACATGTAAACAAATTAAAATTATTTTTCCTAGTATTTTAGACATAAATATGCTTAATAGGAGTAACAAAAATCCTCAATGATCTAACCTTCCATTGCTAGCTTCACTACCCTAGAGTTTGGACTCCAGCCAAACTACTTATTTCCTCAAGGATAACACTTTCTCCCATCTGAGGGTGTTTGCAATTTCTCTGCCCCTTGCCTGAAACATATTTTACATCTCTTAGGTTACATCTTCCATCTGTCATCTTTAAATACCCAAAAATAATTGGATATTTTGATATTCTAATATGTTTCTTTGCATAAAATCTGCCTTATAATCATGTTCCTTTTGCTTCAGATGGTTAACTCTGATTGTAATTACACTGTTTGTGTGATTGTTTGATGGATTGTATCTCCTCCATGAGGCATTAGGTCCCTGAGAACAGGAGCCATCTGTTTTTGGTTCCTATTGAATCTCTAGTCTTTGGCACCAGGCCTTACAAATAATAGACATCAATAACTTTTTTTGTGAAGAAAGTTGGTGAATAAATCAGAGAAGTATTTCTTTAAAAAAAATAAATGTGTATGTCTCTATTTATTGGCAAATGAAAGCCATGACCATTTACCAGGTCTACTGGGAGAAAGTAGAGTGAGAGAGGGTCTAGGAATTAACCTTGAAAAACTCAATACATAATGACTGTACAGAGAAGGATGCTGCCATAAAAAAGTAGGAAAAGAAGTTGAGTGTTGAATAAACACCATAAGACTATTGCTCTTCAAATGGACTCTTCCATTGTTTCCCTAAAAACCGTAAGACTATGGTTTTAGGGCAACAATGGAAGAGTCTATTTGTCTTTGGAAAAATCAAGTAAAGGATGTATTCAAAATGTCCACTAGATTTGACAAGGCAGTCACTAATGTCCATAGTTAAAGTTGGTTTGATGGCTTGGTGAGAATGGATGTCATATCACATGAACAACTCTCAGGGTCAATGCACAAGCTGAAGGAATTATTGTCTCAGAAATTATCCATAAAAAAATGCTATATAGATGAAAAGCAGAAATGAGTCTGATAAAAGCCTTTCAATGTGATTACATATTAGTAATTAATTCAGTTAGCCTTATTTCTTAAAGCTCTGCTTCTTTTATCTCAGTATAAAAGCACAATCTACAGTAGATTTCCTTCCAGAAAACAGCCACATATACTGTGTTTGTTAATAACCATCTCATAGCTCTTGTGTGCACATATATTCATTGAAATCAATAAGAATTACAAGCATAGCAGTGCTTCAAGACTGTCTTTAATACTCAAGAATATATTGCCCATACATGACAATAGCACTTGGATATCTGTGAATATAATTATAATAAAACCCATTTATGTCTTTTCTTTTTGGGAGAAAGAAAAAATTATATAAATTAAAACAAGGCATATTCTAGAAACAATGGGCTTATAGAACAGCCAGAGGGATTTTTCAAAAATTGATCATCTAAATGCAGACAACTGTTTTAATGTAGGTACAATATAATAAGGTCATAGTTTGGGGACTACAGGTATGAACTTGAGATATTTTTAGTATATGTGTTGCCCAAGTGAGCACATGAACTTGAGATACTTTTAATTATTTTTTATTTCAGAGAGGAAGAGAGGACAGACAGAAACATCAATGGATAGAAACATCAACGATGAGAGAGAATCATTGATCGGCTGCTCTCACATGCCCCCTATTGGGGATTGAGCCAGCAACCTGAGCATATGCCCTTGGCCAAACTTGAACCTAGGACCCTTTAGTCCACAGGACAATGTGCTATCCACTGAACCAAACCAGCTAGGGCTTGAGATACTTTTTAAAATGGAAAATTTATATTTACTTTGTCAAATATTTTAATAAGATCTGCATGACTATATTTCTCACTAAAAATGTGATGTGCCAAAACAAAAAACAAAAAAACAACAACTTACTGTTGAATGGAATTTACATATATCAAACATTTGAAACAGGCATGAAAAAGGACAGTCAAACCCACTACACATGTTCCCCTCAGATTTACAATGTGCACACAACATCCTATTTTCTGTTTTTCTACAAATGGTCCATGTGACTTGGCTCTAACAACACCTCATTATTCATCAAATGAAGCCTACTTATGTTAGACCAGCACTAGGAAGACCAAGGTAAGTAAATTTATGTTTGAAATCAGGCTCTATTCTGCCTTTTTCTCATCACAAGGTGAAGAGAATTCCTGGTTATATTTTTTGTTAGTCACATGACTCCAAGGAATATACTTTACTCTAGGAGCAAAATTAATTTGCTGCATGAAGTACAACCAATCTCTTCTTTAAAGACATTAAATCATTTAGGTAGATTCCTATGGATAAATGTTTAGAGAGAATGCCTCTTTAAAAAGCTAAAAGGAGCTTTCTCATATCAGCCACTGAGAAATGGAGTCTATACTTTCACTGCCCTAGGTATCACTGAGAATTAGAGAACAGATCCAGAGCTTCCCAGTATCAGTGCTCTTAGATGCCCCTCTATTCCCTGTATGGATAGCACTGCTGAAAACAGATTTAAGACCTTCCCATCAATCAGAAATATCTAAAATGCAATCTTTGAGCTGCTAAGTAATACATCAATGACTTACAAAGCAGGGGAAGGAGGGGAGGGATGAAAAAACAATATTTACATTTAGCTAGGATTGTGAGGACTCACTGATATAACTGATAATGTAAATAATATTAATAAAAACATCCCTCAAGTGAATTTCATTTGTGCAGTTGTGATGAAATCATTTTGGTATTGTGTGTACAACCCTGCCTTTGTTAGCAATATAGTCAATTTATTCAATTCCAATAATACACCAGGTGCTGCAGCAGAAGCAAACCAGATGGTCCAAGAGTTTCCACATGGGAGGTTAACCTGGGCAAGTTTTTTTTTTAATTCGTTTTATTAAATCTTTCTTACTTTCCATAGAGAACTGTCAGCTAGAGTAAATCATTGTGCTGTCCACAGCACAGTGAAATTAATGGAACATTATCAATATCTCCTCTAATTTTTATTGCTTGTGCTGCCTTAGGAAAAAGGTCTATATATATAGTGAGATGAACATATATACTGAATGTTAACAGAATCTGAGAAAAGCAAAATCCTGCTGGATGAACACATGTTAGCTGCTACAGCCATAGTAATGAGCTATAAATTTAAGGTTTTAAAGCATTGCCATCAGAGTGTAAAAATATCTATCTTTAACTATTGCATATCTACACACACATACACACACACACACGTACATAAACACATGCATTTGGACATAGGACATCTTTAGCAAGAATATCTGTGATACTGAAACCATCCTAAATGCTTTTAAAAAGTTAATAAAATAAATCATAGAACTTTTATACAAAATAACTCAATGTATGTGTTAAAAGAATGTACTTTACATTGAGTTTCTGATTTGCTAATATATATATTAGTATTGTTGAATGACAAAAAGAAAGAATAAAGACAAAATTATGGGAATGTAAAGCAGACATTAAAATTTCAACATCTTTACAGGCCAGCCAGATAACATTAAAGGAAGAGTAGGTGTCAAGTCCGACTCCCTAGAAAACAGGATCTGAGGCAAAGCTTAGGGGCCCATACTTCACTGAGCTGCAATGGCAGAGCAGTAAACACAGGGGAAAGAGAAAACACAAGAAGCTGGGCAGAGTCAAGATGAAGTTTTACCAAGCTGCCTATCGCTTCATGAAAGGGCCCAGTTGGTTGCCTGGCAAAAGAGAACATCTCCAGGGCAGTCCTGCAGGACCTCCCTGTCTTTGCTAAATCCCGGAGCACGCCTGCCCCTCGCTGATTCACACTACATGAACTACAGGCATCAGTTCCCTTGCATCCAGGTTGGATCACCTGGCTGCTTGGGTGACTCCTGAAAAAAAAATCTTATGTGGATGGGGATCTCACAGGAGTCTAGAGGTAGTAGGAGGAGCCAGAGCCTCCTCACTTAGGGTTAGGCTGAGCCTATGGCCAGAGCTGAGGTGACTCTGGGTAGGCAGGAAGAAGCAATGAAGGCTGCGCCAGAGCCAATAACCAATCCAAGAGGCAGTCAAGACCACGGTTGTGTTAGAAGCTGAGGGAGGTTCAGCTACAGTGGTGGCAGCAGCAAACGGGATCCTCTACCAGCTAGTGGTTCAGTAAGCAGATGAAGCTGAGAGAAGAAGAGCAGCTCCTAGGTTGGACCTGGCACATTATGGGGTACATTATGCAGGACAAGGTACATCTGACACACACACACACACATCTCCAGTGATGGGAGCATAAGGAGCAGTAGAAACTGTGGAAAATGCGAGTTGGCCTGCTGCTACCCACCTCGAGGAAACCGCTCCCGTGCAAGGGTGTTCAATGTACACAATGCCGTATTATACTGTAATTTCAGGCACTATGCAGACATAATGGCAATTCTCCCCCAAGTCCAAAAGCCCAATGACAGCCAACAAGTATGGGCTGAAGGAGACATTCTTGAAAATTGTCACAAACAATTTTAGTTACAATTGAGATCCAGGAATTACGGGCAAGCCTAGCCATGACCTACAGGTTTGTGATGTGTTTTTCTTCCTAAAAAGAAACACCAAATTCTTGTAAGCCTCCCGATTTAGGGTAAAAAAAAAAGAAGACTTATGTTTATCAACTTGAGAGGATGAAGATTTGATTCACAGATAAACTGGAAAAGGAAACACGGGAGGAAAGTAGAGAAAATAACTCTAAGGAGACAAAGGGGAATAAAAGTATTCTTAAGAGGAGGATAAACATTGTATGGAGAATAAAGGCTCCATCTTTGGAATCCCTTAGCCCTGGACAGATTGTGTGTCTAATTCCTAAGCCTTTCTGAGAAATGGAGTCTTTCGAAAAAGCAAATTTTGTTAGCTCCTTGTTTGCATCCCTCTTTAAAAATACTAATTAAATTTCAGTTTATTCCCTGTACAAAGTCAGGCACTGCTCAACAGTATTTCAATATGCTAACCCATCATCTATAGCTAGAAGCAGAAAAATCCTTATTTTATGTAAATTCTTTTATGAAAAATTATTAAAAGGAAGACTACCTGACTTATTTGGTGAATAACTTTGGTAGGAAAACCAGAAAAGAACAAGAAAATAAAATAATAAATGCCTATCATTTATATATATATATATATATATATATATATTTATATATATATATATATAACAAAAATATTAAATAGAATACTACTAGGAAATTGAATCTGCCAGAGTGTAAATAATACAGAAATGTTTTCGGCCAGTGTGGCTCAATGGTTAAGTGTCAACCTATGAACCAGGAAGTCAAGGTTCAATTCCAGGTCAAGATACATGCCCATGTTGCCAGCTCGATCCCCAGTAGGGGCATGCATGAGGCAGCTCCTCCATGATTCTCTCTTCATCATTGATGTTTCTTTCTCTTTTTCCCTATCTCTTCTTCCGAGAAAAAAAGAAACATTTTTAAAAATACAGAAATGTTAGCAGCCAACAGTTGAAGGACAAATCTTCATTTTATCCTGTCCAACACAAGGCTTCCTTTTGTTGCCGAAGGGCTGTTTTTACTTGTGAATAATACCACTTGCTGCTAACATGACTCCCTACTCTGTTTCCCAGACTGAATTTTAAAATTGGCACCATTTTCCTGGCTTCTCTCCTGTGAGGAGTCTGAATTCAAAGGTGAGCTTAGCTGCATCATTCAACTTACATGAGGTATCTGAAATAGTCAAACTCATAGAAGCAGAGAATAGAATGTTGGTTGCCAGGGATTGAAGTGAGGGGGAAATGGGTAATTACCATTCAATGGGTATGTTAGTTTTATTTATTCAAGATGAGTAAATTCTGGAGATCTGCTATAAAACTCAGTACCCACAGTTAACAATAACGTATTACACATTTAAAAATCCGTTAAGAGGGTAGATAGAATGTATAATGTTTTATGAAAATCAAAATTTTAAATCCTTCTTTCCACAAATTTTCAATAGCCAAGACCCACCCACTCAGAGACAAGAGCACATTCACTCACAGGACACTCAGAGGTAGGTTAGAGCTGAGTTCCCAAGCAATAGTCTGAGGGTGGTTTCAGTGGAGGACAGAAGATATTATAGAGGCAGGCTTAAGAATCATTGGGACGATGTTTCACATCAAATTCAATGGGGATGGGCAGTGAGGCGAGCATGAAATCAGAAGCAAAGAAATCTGCAAGCAAGGTCATCAAAATAAAGTGAACAATTTCTGATGCATGAACAAAAGTAAAATAACCTGCAGTTGTTATCTGCCCACCAGTTCTTACAAGGGTTATAGAAGTCATGAGACAGGAATGGCACTATTAAATGCACTAAGCAGTCTGAACAAATACTAGCTAGTTTTGGAATGATCTTTTAATCTCTATGATGAAGTTTACTATAAAATATAGATGTGAGTATCACAATGACTGGACGTCCTTTAGAATTGCATTGTAAATGTGTCCAATAAAATGTTCTTGATATAATTTCTAATTTATGACCATGGACAGCCCTTTTATATTTCTGTGCAATTCTCTTATTACTGAAATATGCATATGAATCACATCCTTGTGGTTGAAGCATTTTACTGAAATCTTGTAGGAAACATTGCTCAGCATATAAAATGTAACTTAATAGCAGAGGCTTAGGCAGTCTTTTTGCTGTAAGGCAAAATTACTTTAGGTTGCAGTTTATAGAAAACATTTCACCTATAATGGTCAAAATATTCAAATCACACCATCTTCCTCATGATCCCAACATTTAGACTGGAGTTTGTCCTGTGATCCATTGTTACTGACATCTTTGAAACCAGTGTTGTCAGCTCAAATGACATCTTGAAGCTGTTACTTTAGCTCATTGACTCCACTGCCTGATCTAACATAGATCTTAGCACCTCCTATTTCTCCATCTTCAAAATCTAGAAACTGCTTACATGGTATCAATCCCATTCTCATTAAACTATTGAACATCCACATCATCTGCATCAAAATTCTATATTACTTATCATTTACTTCTCTAGCTGACTTCTGACTAGATGTTTTTCACTACTGACAGCAAGATTCAGTTTAATTCTGTCAGTGCTGCTCTCACCAGCAGCCTGTCTTCCTGTCACCACAGGCCACCATCACCATCTGTGTTCTCTGTCATGATCACTGTCCTGTTGTAAAATCTGATACCTAATTTCAACTGGATTTTCTTAGCAAGTGTTATTCCTTTACTCACTTTGTATTGGTTTCTGTATGAATTCTCTAAACCCAATCTCCCTCTTCCATACACCAAATAGTCTTTATTTTCTCTAAAGGAGATGTTACTAAAAGAATTGAACCATGTGTTATTACTTATACTGCTGGGAATCAATTCCAGCATGTCATAATTACAAGAGTTTGATTAAAAGTTTGATGAGACTTTGGAGCTCAACAAGGGCTGAGCCACATGTGTAATCATCTGTTGGAATGGCTAAAAAGCATGTCCCACAAACCTGAATAGGATGATTGCTTGCTGCCAAACAGCCAAGGGCATCTTAATCTACATGTTATTGCCTCCTATTGGCCAAACACCCGAACAGTAACAGTTTATAGGCTATTCCCCAATCTGACAATGCTTCTGCAAACCCTATCCTATCCTTTAAAGTGTATTATCTCCACCTTGCCTTAGGATACATTGTGTTAATAAAAAGCACTGGGTCCTAAGTCAAGGGGAATCTTTAGCTCCTTTAGCTGAAGCTCCTCTGATCCCCAATGCCTTTCAAAACTATCTTTCATTTTTGGACTCTTTATTGAATCTATGCACAGTCCTTTCTCCAGATTGTTGACCCCTTCATAATGCTGAAATAAGAACCGTGGCATTATACCATCTACTTTCTCCATATCTAAAACTATTTGTCTCTATAACACTCTTACTTCCAAAATGATCTATATTCCATAGCACTACACAATCTTTTGTTAGCTTTTATAACATAAATTTAAAATCCCAAGAGATTAAACAATCAAATTTCCCTTAATTTTATGTTAAACCATTGATATGCTTCAATCTTCTTTGAGGTTTTTTTTTTTGTACTTTTTACCTTGCTGTATTTCTTCTTGAAACTCTTGCTCTTCTAATATACCTATATTTACTCTTTAATCTCATCTTCTTCTATGAGAACTCTCAAGGCTCAAGTCTTGGTCTTTTTGGTGAGAATATTAGCTCTTTTAAGAAGATGTCAATTAATGAGCAGTAAATCATAATGCTAACCCTATATTAAATTTTAGATTTTTCTCAGATGAATCAAATTTAACAAGGTTTTGTCCTTCAGTGAGAGCTTCTTTTGCTCTTGTATAGACAGAAAATGTAAGTATGAGAGAAGAAAAGCTTTATGGGGCCTTTATTGCTCAGGTCCAAGCAACAAGTCACCCAAAATTACAAGCAATCATTTGAAATTTGGAGGAGGATTATCCTTACAGATGCACCCCCATTACTCTCTTCTAATGGAAGACCCAACCATTCATGAAAAACCAGTATTATCTCCACATTCTGAAATGTCAGTAAGATTTCTCAGTACAGGGAGAGGAATCACGGTGACATTAGCAGAATTAGGAATCTAAGTCAATCCGATGAAGTTAGAGAGCAATATAGACAAAATAAATTGCAACGATGAAATCAGCAAAGTTTTAAATATAATGTAACAATAATAAATAATATTTACAAATGCAATTTTGTTTCAGGAATACTATAAAAATGTTTCTGAATAGTGACAAGTCCAGATTTGCTGAAATAAACTGAGTTTTATAGAAGTCTTGGGTAATGCAGGAAGTAGTTCCATTTCTATGCACAAATCAGTGAATAATTATGGGATATTGTATAATAATCTTAGTGGGTAAAGAAAAGGTGTGAGTGCCATCATGAAGTTAGCATAATCTCATTGTTAAAATGTCACTAAATAAATATGCTCACCTTTGAATAATCTTTTATGAAATTAATTTTCTCCAAGGAAATATTTGAAGAAAAATAATTTTAATTACCTAATGTTATTAGCCCATCTGAAAATATATGAATATCTAGGGTTTCTGGAAAAGTATTATGTCCAAGTAAATTTGAATTTCAGATAATCAAAATAATTTTATTTTTAGTATAGTTATTCATTATTTATCTGAAATTCAAATTTAAATTGGTGTCTTAGGTTTTTATTAGCTGTCTATAACTACCCTATAAGAACCTAACTGGTGAGTATAATTTGTGTTCACATTTAATTACTGCTGGCCCATCTCTCCATCCCGATCAAGACTATAAATTTTAATAAGGCTATCATCATTCACACTTAGTGCTATATCTTTAGCATCTACAATCCTCAATTCTGAACCAAAGTTTGGAGGTAGGACTAGGATGATTCATTAGACTTATTAGACTCAGTTGCAATACACCCACCAAGCATTAGTAAAGTACAAAAATCATTATCACACTCTGAGAGCTCAGTAAAAGCTCCTTCACAAAGAGTAGGTTCTTGTCAAATAGTTATTTTAAATTAAAAGAAAATGAGGCACTCACATTGCTCCATCTTCTATTTCCCTGTGAACACACTCTCACTCTCTTCCCCAACTCCATCTCATCAGACAAAATAATGATACAATTGTTAATTAGGTTGCACAAAACTTTGGAACAAGAAGGGATGAAAAATTTTAAGTTAATCTTCTATTTTACAGTCCCAAGAACTAAAGCTCACATAAGTACAAGAGAGCTATCCTGATCAAAATCTTTCAAAAGCTCTGTGTTGCCTATAAATAAACTTTCTAAAGTCTTGATATGGTGTAAATGTCCTCCAAGAATCTTCTCTAGCCTTTATTAAAAGATGTGTGTCTCATCACAGTACTCAACACTGTCTCCTTGAACCGATGACTAATATCCCTGTGTTCTTGCCAGCCCATAGGAGTCCAGTTTCTCTGTTGTACTCCCTCTGTTCATGTTTCTTCATGATAGCACTTTTACCACTATGGAATTTATCAATTTAAACATCTGTCTCCTCCTATTAGTCTGAATTATGTGAGTGTAGCGACCATAGCTTATTCATGCTGGAATTACTAATGCCTATTCAAGTGCCATGGCACAGAGTAGAATCCCAAAAAACATTTGAGAAATGAAGAAACACCTAATTAATGACATAAACAATGCAACAATTTAAATATGGGGCTTATTTTTATCAAGCCACAGAATTGAGCTAAGAGTTCATCAATATTAATGTAGGAAAAGCAATAAATTTTAAGATAAAGTTTGTTGAAAATACAGTGTCAACAATCTCTCAAGCTCACAGACATGCAAAAAAGCCTGCTTCAGAACATTCACAAAACTGTTTTCCACCTTCCCGTTCATTACTTAAACTTGATTTTTTTCAAGCACAGTTTGAATAAGAGTATTTCTGATTCCATTATGTCTAATTTCTACACTGCTATGTTCTGTAATCTCCCCTACTTCTCCCCACTTCCACCACACTACTTTGAGAATAATGTAGATTGAGCGGATTCTGGAAGACTATTCTGAGAACCTAAACATCTTTAATTCCATTACTTCTATAAAGAAAAATGTTCTGAGTTCTCAACTCCTAATTTAGAAATGGATTTCTAGAATCTAATTTGTGTGAAAACTAAGACTCATCATTGTATGGTGGTAATAGCAAAAACAAAACAAAAAAGCAAACGAACAACTCCCCCCTCACAAAATTATATTTATCCTCTAAATCAGAAATTTAGTATATGGTTTTTCTTATAAATACATTTCAAAATTAAAAATGGCAAATATATATGTCCATAAAAAATGGCATCATAATTTTTAAAATTTTTATTGCATTAAAATTCAGTTTATAAGTAGATTTAAAATGATAAATTTATCTACATGGCTTGTCATACATGAATGTATTGTGTTTATGTGTACATATTTTAATGTAAAAGTTGGTGATTCCTTATATAAAAATGAGAAGCTATCTTTTATTTGCCATGTGTTAAGTACTAACTATGCACAAGGCAATAAGGAATGTACGTTATCACTTTAATCCTAATTACTCTCCAGAAAAACTGGTATTAATATTACCCTTAAATTGATTCCCCCTAAAATGGAAACATACTAATTTAATGGACATTTACTCAACTTATGGACTGTTGTTATAAGTGTTACTTGGGTGATCCCGTTATTTGATTCCCTGTAGTCATTTCACCTGGTATGCTCTCAATTATTTTACAGGTTAGGCAAAAGTAGGCTTGCAGTTGTTCATATAGAAAATAATACAATGATTAATAAATAACAACACAAGAATAAACTGTGTTTCACATACAACTATAACCTACTTTCCCCCCACTCTGTATTTTGATGCCCATTCTTAAGGAATATTCACTCAATTCTAGCTTGGCCCAATAGAAATCACTTTATGAGTTTAATAGAAAAAGTCAAAGAAATATAACACCAGTTTAGTAACTATTTCTGGGGATACTATCTCATAATCATAAACTATTGACTGCAATTTTAAGTAAACATTTTTAAAATCTCCCTATCAAACTAAGTGATTACCTAATAGAGATTACTGAAATACACATCTACAAGAATAAATGAGTGGATGGGAATGACCTAATTTTCTGGACCAAAATTTGAAAAATAAATTTTCCAGTAATAACATCCCCCATAGATACATAAATTTGAGTATTTCAAATAGAGTGATGTTCTCTGGAAAACTGTTTGAGATGAGTCAGAAACTCAAAGAAAGGGAAAATGCAAATGAAAAATGCAAAGAAATGTGGTTCATGAACTCTGATCCAAGATCAAGTAATAATTCAAAATTAGGATGTTTTATACAATTTTTATTATAAATACATATATTTACATTAGTATGTTATTTGTAGAGATTTGTCTATTTCATTTATACTTTTGACAGAATTTATAGATAAGTTGGCCAATTAAAAAATTCTCTTATTTATTAAATGAAAGAATGGCATATATTATGGAGTGTTTCATATTCATTGGCATGCATCAGAATATAACCACTCTCATACAAATAATAAAAATGCACTTGCAGTTTTAAAGTGGCACATAATATACATCTAAAATCAGACCAACCAAGGTCTGCCCACCTCCACAACCTGGGCTTTTAATTACTATCTTCTAAAAATATACATGAGTACATTGAAAATGTTGAAAGAAATCAATAAAAATTAAATAAAATCGTACAATGGCAGTCTTTAATGCTTTTTAAGGACAGCCTCTTGGCAGATGAAAGTTTGTGTACATATATTCAATTTTCATGTAGATTTTCAGAACTCAATATATTTTTGTGAGTACAAATAAACAATAATCTAACCACGATTCACCTTAAAGGAAAAAAGATTATATGATTAAAAAAGAAGAAAATAATCTACTTTTCTTATATGTCATTTGAGGTGTTATTCTTTAATACATATTGTTCAAAAATTTGTGTATTTTGATCCTTAAAGGTTATATTGTGATTCCTGGAACTTACCCATTAACTTTCATGAAAAAAATGTTTAAGTACTCCACAAAAGGGGTATTTTGCTGTATGGGATAGCACATGTTCTTTGTATAATATGCCCCAAAGAGAGAAGTGTGTCCTTTTCTTGAAGAAGAATATGGTTGAAAACAGACAATGTACAGTTTCCCCATATTTGAGGTATCTACATACCCATGAAATGATTAGAGCATCTTTTCCAAAATGGTATGCATGCCTTAGTCACATACCTTATTCTTAATGTTATTCTTACTCCAAATTTGAGCCCTTAATTTATTTATTTTGTCAAAAAAAGAAACACAAAAAAATTCTTACACCATTATTCTTATTATGGCAAAGGTGAGAAATGGAGTAGATGAACTGCTTATTGAATATATTCATTTACTTAGATTTAGTTATATGAATAGCTTCCTCAATATGTTAATTCAAATTTTAAAAAAAGAAGCGCTGGTAGAAATGGCGTGGCTGTTGTCACACTATTGTGCTCATTGGATTGAAATGGTGTTGCAATGTCAAAATCACTATTTTTAAAGTAATTTTCTACTTGATTTATTTATTTATTCACATTAATAAAATTGTTTTTGCTATCATCACTCATAGCAGCTGAAACAGCAAAACAAAAATAAGGAGACATATGTAATACTTTCAACAATAAAGATTTTAAAGGAAAAAAAAGGAGAGATGTGTATCAAATGACTACACATCAGTAGAAAGTAAAGTCAGTTTCCTTTAAAAAGTAACTTTTTATGACCTCCTATTATGTTTACATACACTGTTTGGTTCAACTCCATAAGTAAATACCGCTATCTCTCTCAGTACACTTCAGACACTCACATTCTCACAGAAGCACCACTGTTTTAATAAAATGAGGACTCTCCTCTCCCAGTCCCCGGCAGGGTCAATGCCCACAGGGGCAGGAGGTTTGTGTCTACTCCACTGCAGTGTCCCACCAAGCCCCACACCAAGACCGTCCTACTCAATCTAAGAATATAAGTAGAGCTGGCATGTGTTTTATGCAACTGCATATATTTTTAAAAAGTTATTCAATCTTATCCTCATCTTCAAAGGAAATGGAGGTATCTAGACTTTAGAAGCTCTGAGTATGTCAATAAGTAAGATATTTGGAACTCTGAATATGTCAATAAGATATTTTCCCAAATTAATAATGTAATATCTGCTATGTCATTTATTCATTCAACAAATTAATAATAATTAAAAAAAACACTCACCTTATGGCAGTCTAAGATTTGGGGATACATAAGTTGGGGAAGGGGGAGAGCAGACATAATTTTTTTCTGCAGCTTACACTCTAGTTAGAGGATAAAGAATGTAATAAATAAGTAAATATAGGGTATGTTATAAGGAGAGAAATGCTGTAAAATTACAACAAGGTAAGAAAAATGGGGAGTGTAAAACCAAGGTCAGTTACAGTTTTAAATCGTAAAGTTATGGTACATCTCATTGATGACCGGTGGAAAAGAGTGGAAAGGGGTGTGGGAGAGGACCACGCATGTATCTGAAGTAAGACTACTTCGTGCACAGGGGAAAGCTAGTTCCAAAGCCCTGGGGAGAAATCACACATGGTATGTTTGAGGAACAATAAGGAAGGTCGGTGTGAAGAAGTGAGTAGATGGACAAGGTCAAGTCAAAGATGCAGTAAGAGATTTCAAGGTTCTTAGAAGGCATCGTGCATTAAAAAGTGTGAGGAAAATGGAAGAACTGGGACTTGGGAAAACTTTAGTATGGATAAAATATATATAGGAAGCTGATATTTATGCATGTTCCATATGATTGATTATTAAATATATCAGTCTATTCTCCAAGAGAGCAGGAGAGAGGAGAGAGAGAAAGTAAAATAGAAATACGTAGTAATTGAGAAGGGTTTTCTCTAACTCAGTGCTCCTTTCTGGCTCTCACATCAGGGTATATTTGTGATTTTATGAGATCAATTTGTACAAAAATTCATCCAGCATAGTATTCAGGTGTGTTAAACTCATTTTTAATTGACCATTTAAAGTAATGATGTTATACAAACCAGCTAGAGAAAAATAAGTATAAATATGGGAAAGCAGCTTTAGACACTGAAAACAACCTATGTCATATGTCGGAAGGAAAGGCGTAGGTATGCCAGGAAGCATAATCTCAGTATATAATTTTATAGGGGAAAATGGCTGTGATCTTGAAGACTCTTATCTATAATTTAGAAAAGCAAACAAGATAATATAAGCATCAATTCAAAATCTGGGCTCACTCCAATAATCACACTTCAATTTTGTCAAGGGTTCTTGCATTCAAGACAAGGACTACAGCTTTTTTAATCCTGACAAGAAAAAAGAAGCCCAACTCATTATCTAATATAATAGGTTTAGCAATAAAAATTAATTTATTTAGAGGAAGGCCCATTTCACCATTCTGGAGCAAATACATTGCTTGGATCTGAATATTTCTTTCAATGAAAGTTTAGAGTGATGGTGTTGTTTTCGGGTAGCCAGCAATTATACTTTTAGAGTAAGTAAATGTAAACATTTGGGAGTCCTGTTATTTTCACAAATACTTGGATTTACATTCTGTGCCACGTAAAAAAAAACACAATTTACGTTTTTGCAATGCAATGAAGAGATCAGTGTATCTTGACCATATTTAACATTCTGTGCTAAGCAGATGGGACACACACACACGCACGCGTGTTCATACACAGATGTGTGTGTTTCACAAAGCAATTTACATCTAGTTTACGAAGTGTGTTTCCAACAGGAGCTCACTGTAAAGGAGAAATATTTTTTTAAAAAAAATTATTAATGTATTACATGTATATATATCTTCCCATTGCCCCCCCCCACATTCCCATACATATCCAACTCCCCCCCCACAAGTGTATTGTGTCCACTGGTTATGCTTATATGCATGCATACAAGTTCTTTGGTTGATCTCTTATCTACCCCACCTCTCCCTAACCTTCCCGTTGTAATTTGACAGTCTGTTTGATGCTTTACTGCCTCTGTATCTATCTTTTTGTTCATCAGTTTTAAGTCTTGACACGATCTCTCCAGGACCTGCGGCTTGGTAAATACAAGAGGCAGCAGTGCCTGAGGGCTCACCTTCACTCAAACATGCTCCGGTTCGGTTTCGCAGGGTGGAAGGAACACTTCCACACAAACAGAGCGCTCTCTGGGGGCAACTCCAGGGCTGAGTGGTAACGCTCGCTCGGGGAAGCCACGGTGTGGGGAACTTGGGGTCATGCCCGCACCATTAATGAATTGCCTGATTTATAACCAATGTAAATGCGGCGCTGGCTCCCTTCCCGGAAGGCGTGGAAGCAGCAGCATAGCGGCACAAGGAGAGCAGTTTGAGGAGCTGGAGAAATGGAAGTGTGGGCCAAGGCATAACAGAGGCCGAGTTCCTAAGGAGAGGCTAGATCTCCTGCAAAATGGGCAAAGCGAAATGCTAACAGGGACTAGTGCTACCCTTCACCTCTGGCCACAGCAAAGCTCCCAGGGGCTCCAGCAGACAGGGGCAGCATCTGAGAAGAGATGATGTTAGGGAGAGTGGCGCTGTGCCAACACCCTTACAGCCAAAGGGGAGACTGGGAGGGTGCAGCCTGCAGGCTAAGGCTCTAGTGAAGTCTTTTCACTTACATTTGCATAATTTTCCTATGTAATTTGTTCAGTCTTCTCCCGGGAAAATATGAGAGAGAATGGAAGATAAGACATGTCCCTTTGACCCTGGGTTTATACAAATGGCTCCATTAACACCTATAAGTGGGTCGTTGATCACATGCTCCTTCCAAGTTTTTCAAGTTTTTCAATTAAAAGAGTTTCCCTTTATATATATATATATTTTTTTTAATATATTTTTATTGATTTTTTACAGAGAGGAAGGGAGAGAGACAGAAAGTCAGAAACATCGATGAGAAAGAGATATCGATCAGCCACCTCCTGCACGCCCCACTGTGGAGATGTGCCAGCAAGCAAGGTACATGCCCCAAACCGGAATTGAATCCGGGACCTCTCAGTACGCAAGCCAGTGCTCTATCCACTGAGTCAAACTGGTCTCGGCTTCCCTTTATATTAAGGATATTTTTCTCTTACTGAATTTCTACTTATAACTTCACAGTAGATTTAGATTATCTTTAAATAGACAAACACATTTATTATAATGTTAGGTATCCTCATATTTGAAGATGAACATAGAGAAAAATCCTCATAAATTTGAATGCCCCCCATAGGGTTTTTCAATGGCTTTACTTGCTTTGGTGCATCTGATATGCCTTATGGATTTAAACATTTTTAAAGCAAATAGTGATTAATTCATATCTCATACTAGCTAGATGAATTACTGACTAAGCTATATCTTTTCTATGTCAGAGAAAATTTATAACATGTATTAGTACTTAAAATAGGTAGAAGCAGATGACTCCCAGCATAATTTCATTATTATACTAGATCTGTGCTAAGCTGATGAGAAGAAATATTGAAACCTTGCAAACATCAGTGGTATTAACGCACTTTAGTCTCCTAAATCAATTCAGGACTCTTCTGTCACGAACTAGGAACTAGTATGAGACTCCCAAACTTTGTAATCCACAACACTTCCAAGTGCCTATGTAAGACGCATTTAAGGTGGACAGAGGTGACTGAATGCCCAATTCCCAATAATGGCTGTGATATGTAAGAAATGGCAGGTTACTGCTTTGCAAAGCAGATTCTCTGCTTTGGCATCTGGCCATATTTACCCAAATTTCTTAGGGGAACTTTGTTTTCCCTCCCTTGGAACTGCTTCATGAAAGTAGAATTCAAGGAATTATCTTAAAATGCGAAGTCAGCAGAAACTGGAGTCTTGGCTGACAATACCCCAAAACACTGTAGGAGCACTGGAACTGTGCAGTTTCTAAAGGAACCTGTTTCTATGCATTGTATGCAGCAGTCTATATGAGCAAGAATGATAAGGAAAGAAGGTTTAGCAGATCCATTGCCAGGGATGCAGCTTGCCAGGTACACAGAGGCAGCAACTATTCCACCTCCTGACTGTCATCCCAGTAACATTACCCTTCCCTGCTAACCAAGGAAAGGGGTGCCTGTTGAAATTTGCAGAATGCAGTCACACCTGCTTAAGTTCTGCTTGCTATTCCTTGGACAACCCATTTGCATGTCTGCTAGCAGGAGGTTAAATCTTTACTGAGCACATAAACTTGAGAAAAGAACATGTTAATTTTTGACATGATGATAAAGACATAAAAATCTTAGTTAAGTGTATTTCACTATGTTGTATGTGACTGTATATTGGAATTGGCTTGTTGTATTAAATTATTTTTTTTAATATATTATATTGATTTTTTACAGAGAGGAAGGGAGAGGGATAGAGAGTCAGAAACATCGATGAGAGACATCGATCAGCTGCCTGCTGCATGCCCCCCACTGGGGATGTGCCCACAACCAAGGTACATGCCCTTGACCGGAATCGAACCTGAGACCTTTCAGTCTGCAGGCTGACGCTCTATCCACTGAGCCAAACCGGTTAGGGCTTAAATTACTTTTTTAAAAAATATATTTTATTGATTTTTTTACAGAGAAAAGGGAGAGGGATAGAGAGTTAGAAACATAGATGAGTGAGAAACATGGATCAGCTGCTTCCTGCACACCCCCTACTGGGGACGTGCCCACAAGTAAGGTACATGCTCTTGACTGGAATTGAACCTGGAACCCTTCAGTCTGCAGGCTGATGCTCTACCCACTGAGCCAAACCAGTAAACCAGTCAGAGTATACTTTTTGCTACATTATTTTACATATATATATGAGAGAGAGAGAGGCTGCTTAGAGAGTTTAAGAAAATACATATTTTTTATTGTTGCTAGAAGTAAGGATTGCCTTCTGCCTCTAATTGTCTCTTAAAAGAAAGCTGTTTCTTAGATTAGCTTCTAATATTCTATTGTACAGACTTATTTACATATTTTAAGAAAAAGAGAGAGAGGGAATATGAATACTTATTGTCCAATTAGTGGATTTTCTAAACACATAATTAGAAGGGAAAGGAAAGAAAAGTGTCTCTGTCTAATTTTGTAATAGGACATATTAACCTTGACCCTTTGGAACAAGAAGTCTATTTGTGGGCGGAAATGAGTAACCTCCTCGTAGGAACGTGTGTGAAATAACGTGTCCGAAGTGCCGGCTGGCTGCCTGCGTCGGGGGTGCTCCTCAGCACAGGTTCAGGATTTCCCTCTAAGTAGCCCCCAACCTGATTCCCTATAGATCTGTCTCCTGAGAAAGTGGGGGGCACTTTCTGTTGAGGAGTATGAAGCAATACCTGAAAAGACCCTAATGGGAGAACAATTTCTTTCCAATTCAGCTTCTGTCCCAGTGGAACCTGATGCGCACTGAGTCATGGGCAAGAAATGTCAGAGGTGACGGGACCTACGGGAGGTGAAAATACTCAGAAAAAGTGGCCCCACTAATGACTGCAGAACAAGTAACAGAATGGCCATGAGCAAGTCTGAGGGCAAGCAGCAGCAGGGAAGCAATCGGAGCTGGCAGGTGGCATTACTATTAATGCAATGTTTAAGCCAACATAGGCAGCATGCTGAGCCTTTTGCATGCGTTATCTCCTCTGATCTCCACAGCAAGTCTTTAAATTAGATATTATAATCCCCACTTTGCAAGTGGGGAAAATGATTATTTAAGATCAGGCGTCTTAAGGAAAGTACCCACTTAGGGGTATTATTCTCCTTTCACACATGAGTCAGTCTCTAGGAACTCTGGAAATGAAAATGTTAGATTATAAACCAATATTAGCCAAACAATACCAATAAGTAATGACATTAACAAGAATTTATAAATAGAACAGGATATGGCAGTGGTTGTCAAACCATGGCTCTCGAGCTACCTGCGGCTCTTTGGCCCCTGAAGTGTGGATCTTCCACAAAATACCATAGCCTGGCTGAGTCTAGTGGCGTTAGAAGTTTAAGTTTAAAAAATTTGACTCTCAAAAGAAATTTCAATTTTTGTACTGTTGATATTTGGCTCTGTCGACTAAGGAGTTTGCCGACCACTGGTATATGGTAACTGTTTATGCACACACCTAAGATGGTGGCAGATAAACTGTAGCTATAAATGACTTGGAATTAAATCATAATTTAAGGTCTAAAGTAAGACAAAAGAAATTATTAAGAACCATTGAGAGAGGAAAACAATGAAGACCATAAAAGCTGGGGCCCACAGTTTAGGTAAGGATCAAAGGCTTATGTGAAATCTACACCCGAGGAAGAGAATAAACATTTCAAGAATGCCACCAATGTAAGAATAGCACAAGTGATGACTTACAAGTTGACAGTTAAACTCTGGGTTGACTTCACTCTCTCCTCTGCCTCTCCACACTAGCTCTGCACCCTCTCTCCGTATAGCTTTGGAAAGCAGAAAGCAAAGGAAAACAGAATCTCGGCTCCTTTGCTTTCACTTCCAGTTGGGTTTCTTACTGTTCTCATCCTAAAATTTCTGACACCACAAAATATTTTCACAAATTAACTGGAAATACTTAAAAATAAACAAAGAAAGGCTAAGCAATGTATCTTCAGCTACACAGTTAAAACATGACAGAGCTGCAAATTGAACACAGGCTGTCTGACATGAGAACCATGTTTTATTTTTTAACTTTTTAATTTTGAAATAATTATATATTTTCAGAAAGTTATAAGATATTACAGAGAGGTTCCATGCACTTTTTACATCGTTACATTGCAGTGGGGGGCCGGGGCCAAGGCCCTTGCACCAACTTCATGCATAGAGCCTCTAGTAATAGTATAATATCAATGCCAGGAAATTGCCATTGTTACAAAGTGTGGGTATAATTTCATGCCATTTTATTGCATGTGTATATTAATATAAATACCACCTCATGCAAGATACAGATTCTTCCATACCACACGAATCTTCCCTCATATTATCTTCCTATAGTCAGACCCTCCCCTTCTCCCCCATTATCTTTAAATCCTGGCACCCCTTATATTCTCTCCATTCTATGTGTTCATTTAAATGTTGCTACATAAATGGAATCATACAGATATGACCTTTTGAGAGTGACCCTTAGTATATACTGTTGAGGTTATTCAAGTTGTTGCACATATCAACAGCTTATTTCTTTTTATTGCTGATTAGTTTTCCATGGTCTTGACATAGCCATTAGCACATTGCAGGACATTTTGATCATTTCCATTTTTTTACTATCCTATATAATAAAAAGCTAATATGCAAATTGTCCCATAAGTGTGAGTTCAACCAATTAGGAGTTAGACATGCTCTCACCACCAGAGGTTGGTGTGAAATATGATGGGCATCAGCAATGTGGCACTGCCAGCAGGCAGCAATGGAGGCACTGCTGGTCCTGATGAGAGTGGAGCAGATGAGTAGGCAGCATCAGGCAAGGCGGGTGAGAAGGGAGGCCTTGTCCAGCAACAGCAGCAGATATTCAGGAGAAGGGAGGCCCCAGCTGGCAGCCAGCAGCCAAGAGGGACCCTACCCATGCACCAATTTTGTGCACTGGGCCTCTAGTTATAAATAAAGTTGCTATGATTTGTCATGTATATGTTCTGTGGACATAATTTTTCACTTCTCTGGAATAAATGACCAGGGATAAGGTAAGTATATATTTAGGTTTTAGGTGTGTGTGTTTTTTAAAGAAAATTCTTTTCCAGACTAGGGAGCCATGTTTTATCCATCCATTTTTAATGCTTCCTAAATTTGAACAAACAGCCTCAAGGGCAGCTCAGATAGCCAATCCCCAAGGGTTCCCATTGATCCTTAACCCCTCCTGCATTCACAACCTGATAATCTCCTTTAGCACTGTACTATTATTGGAATGTATGGCTAATAGATTACATCAGAAGTGTTGGCAAATACTTTCAAGATAAGGTTATACAAGATCACGTTCTCTCTTTCCCTCTCCTACTTACCCTTCTAGAAGAATATAAGACAAAAGGGACTGAGAGCACAGACGCTGACCAGGGACTGTGAATTCACTTGGCCAGCGTTTCCCCTGATCAGAGATTGCATCGAACTGATGACACTAGGTCATCCAACTAACTCATTGGGCTTGATCCCACATTCACCAAGCCATCTTCTAATCACAACCTGCTGTAGTACATACATTTTCCCTCAGGTGGCCCAGTTCACTGGCTTGTGGATATTAGCTTCTAAGCTATGTTGCAGTTGTAACCAAAATTATAAATAAGCAAACATTCTGATTTTAATCTAGGAATTTTGTGGCCATATTACCAGAAGCCAGTTTTGTAGCCATGTTGACATAATCCTGTTCAGTTCTGGATGCCCTGAAAAAGTCATTAGTTTCTTAATCTTGAAGTCCAAAGAACATGGTAATTGCACTAACATTAGTAAGCTTCCCTCTGGTGATCTGTAAGTCATCGGTGGCTCATCTCACTCTAAATTCAACACTGCTGTCAAATCTTTCAGTGTCAACTTCCAGTCAAATAGCCCTTAGTAACAGTTTTCAGGAAATTATGAAAATGATCCCATTAATTTTTTAACTAACAAAACAACTGAAAGAATGAATGATAGGTCCGATGAATTTGTGACTCTTCAGTTCAAAGCAATCATTTTGAAAATATTAATAAAGCAATGTAATATGCTAGGGGGAGGGGAAAAAACAACACAGGATAGCATAATGTTTAATTGGATTTGTGCTTCAGTTTTGTCAGCAAAGCACAATTTTACAAAGACCTTGTAATGTGAATCATAGTGCTTAGAAGTAATTATTTTGCATTTTGAGTTCTGCTTTAAGAGAGACAGAAAGCCAGAATTTTCTGGATTGGGTAAAAATTACAGAAGAGAACCTTCCATTTTTATGACCTAAGTTACTAACCAATCGATAGATCATTGGACTTTTATTCTTTTAATTAAAACTGGTTCACTTTAATGACATAAAATGTATTGATTACAACTGTTATCTTGAGCATCTTGAAAGTTTGCTAGAAAGTGTCACTCTCCACCTTTCTGATAGTGCCCATCAATTCTGTTTAGTCTCTTTCTCTTGGCCCAATTCATCTTTTTTTTATTTTACTTCTCTAAGACATTTATTTATGAAGATGACATCCCACTACTACTCTGTACTTAATAAATATGTAAAGGGCCCATGTTTGATCAAAATGTTTACTTATTCCCTATATTGCTACTTCTTATATAGCTAGACATTTGCCATTTATTTATTTATTTGCATTTTCAATCACCATTTACTCCCCCTGCAATCACCACACTGTGTCCTTATCCACCAGTTCTTTCTCTTTTTCTTTATTGCGTAATCCTACCTCCCAATTCCCTACCCCCAGGTGGTCTGCTTGCTCTGAGTCTATCTCTATTTTGCTTGTTAGTTCAGTTTGTTCATTAAGTTCCATATATGAGTGAAATCAAATGGTACTTGTCTTTCTCTCACTGGCTTATTTCACTTAGCATATTTTAATTCAAACACTGTCAGATTCATCAAAGATCCAAATGCATTTTCTAATTTACTGTCTTTTTTTCATTCATGTGTTTTTTAAATTTATTTAAAAAAAGAATGCATTGCTTACAGTGTATTAAACAATTTAAAGATAGGAAGAAAGGGAGGCAAGTAAAGAGGGAGGAGGAGCATCAGTAGGGAAGGAGGAAATTGCTATTAAGCTACCGTAAATGTTTATTTCATCTATTTTACACATAAGAAAAGTGAGGCTCAAAAATATAAATTACCCAGCCTGTCAATTGCCCAAGATACAAATACCCAAGATCACTACATTAATATTTAGTAGGAGGTGTTCAGTTCAATAAAGATTTATCCAATGGAGATTCAAATTCATGCCTGCCATATTTCATAGTACATCATGCTTTTTCCACTCCCCAGGTAGTGTCAATTAGTACAAAATACTTTCTCCACAAGGCTTGGGTATTTGGAAATGTCATATAATATATTGCCACTTGCCATGATGATAATGCAGATTATAATAATTATATTCTAAAATGTTGGCTTTTAAGTTGGAAATATTTTTCTTCAATATTTTTCCATAAGATGGTTATAGATAAGAGTCAGAGACTAATGTAATTTTCACCTGTTCAGTTATGCTTAAATAATATAATTAAGAAGAGGATGTAATAAAGGATTTTATCTCTAAGTTAACTAATATGTTTTTAATTAAAGTCCTAAGATATTTTAACTCCAAAAGGGAGGATGTGGCTCCCCTAATAAATGAGCTAAGTAGAAGATGGTGCTTTACAGGAGAGCTATTATGTAGCAATTAAATGGCATTATAAACCAAAATTTATACTCCTAACAGTTTTTCAAATGCAGTCTCAATTTATTTCCCAACTATAATTGTCAGTATTTTCTGAATTTCACCTCATTCCATAATGAACAAAACTGATAAAATTTACTGGGTCATCAAGTGCCTTTCTTCATTTTGAAGACATTTGAAATGTCCTAATAGTGAGAAGTCATCCCTCTGAAACATTTTATGAGAGCATTTTACTTGATGAAATAGGAGCTTGACTCATGGCTCCTGAATGCAATGCAATAGCTTCCTGCAATATATCTACGGGCTTTAGTTATACATTCATTTCAGAGTAAACAGCAAAAATAATGAAATATCTAGAATGGGTGTATATTTTCCTATCTAATAAAAGAGTAATATGCAAATTGACCATCACTCCAAGGAACAAGATGGCTGCCTCCATGTGGTCAAAGATGGCTGCCCCTATGTGGGCACCAAAGATGGCCACCACAAGATGGCCTGCAGGAGAGGGCAGTTGTGAGCAGTTAGGGGTGACCAGGCCAGCAGAGGAGGGCTGTTGGGGAGGACCAGGCCTGCACGGAAGGGCAATTGTGGGTGATCAGGCAAGCAGGAAGGGCAGTTAGGGGTGACTAGGCCAGCAGAAGAGGGCAGGTGGAGGAGACCAGGCTTGCAGGGAAGGGCAGTTGGTGGGACTAGGCCTGCAGGGAAGGGCAGTTGCAGGGGGGGGCAGGCCTTCATTGGAGGGCAGTTGTGGGGGGCAGGCCTGCAGTTGGGGAGCACAGTTTGGGGTGACCAGGCCAGCAGAGGAAGGCAGTTGGGAGAGACCAGGTTTGCAAGAGAGAGCAGTTGTAGGTGATCAGGCCAGCAGGGAGAGCAGATAAGGGTGACCTGGCCAGCAGAGAGGGGAAGTTGGGAGAGACAGTTCAGCAGGGGAGGGCAGTTAGGGGAGACCAGGCCTGCAGGAGAGGGCAGTTGGTGGGGACCAGGCCTGCAGAGGAGGGCAGTTGTAAGTGATCAGGCCATCAGGGAGGGCAGTTAGGGGTGACCAGGCCAGAAGAGGAGGGTAGTTGTGGGAGGACCCAATCCTACAGGGGAGGGCAGTTGGGGGGGACCAGGCCTGCAGGGGGGACAGTTAGGGGCAACCAGACTGGCAGGGGAGGGCAGTTAGGGGTGACCAGGTTGCCAGGGGAGATAAGTTAGGGGCAATTGAGCAAACCTGGAGATTAGTTAGGCATCAATCAGGCTAGCAGGGGAATGGTCAGGGGGTGATTAGGCTGGCAGGCAGAAGTGGTTAGGGGCAATTGTTGTTGCGAGTTGTTGGGAGCCAGGAGTCCTGTATTGTGAGGGATGTCCCAGATTGGAGAGGGTGCAGGCTGGGCTGAGAGACAACCCCCACACTCCCAACCCCCTCCCCCCCGCACAAATTTTGTGCACTGAGCCTCTAGTAAATTAAGTTATTTATTTTATCCCCCTTTTTTACTCACAGATGTGTGCAAAATTTAGCTGTTTGTAAGGATGCCAACAATAAATTGAGTTTCCCAACTATCCAACAAACCCTCCCTTCCTTTTCCCCCTCCTACTCCTTCCTCTCGGATTTCAAAAGGTCAAATTAGCACTACAGAATAAATCACCTTAATGCTATACTAGTGTTTCTAAGGAAGAAATTCTGTTTCACAATCTAAAGAGAAATTTCTAAACAAAGAAGTGAGATCCAGGGAAGTCAAAAGGAATGAGACCTGCAATGTGTGCTAAACACTGTATAGTTTGAGATTTTTAGAATTAAATAGGAGAGGGATGACTTCCCTAAGCCAGTGGTTGGCAAACTGTGGGATGCGGCTCATGAGCTGCGGTTTGCCACTCTGTTGACTAATGAGTTTGCCCATGACTGGACTAGACTAATTGTTACCATGTAGCTGGAAGCTGTGAGGATAAGCAATTGTGGCATATTGTGTTCAAAGAAGTAAAGGGTAGTATATAACAGTGGTCGGCAAACTCATTAGTCAACAGAGCAACAAACCGAGGCTCTCACGAGCCACAGTTTGCCAACCACTGACCTAAGCTCAGATGAGACAGCAGTCCAAGCCAATACCTTGATTCCAGCCAAGCAAGATGCCAAAGAGACAATCCAGGTAATTGTGCATCCAGACCACCATCCAATAGAAATGTGAGATCATAAAAGAGTTTTGATTTAAACTTTTAAATTTGTGGTAATATGTAATGCAGCAAAAGATAATGAATACAATTTACTATGTTCATGCATTAGAAACTTCAGTATTATAAAGATGTCAATTCTCCTTGAGTTAGTCCAGAAAAAGATTGACATACTGTCACTTGATTTCTGACAAAGTTGACCTTGAAGTGAAGTGGGAAAAGATTATTACTTTAATAATTTGTTAGCAAGTCTATAGAATATTCACATGGGGAAAAGTATATCTATCTTTATCTCACAATATAGCCAAAAAGTCAATTACAGATGGATTGTACATCCAAATATGACAAGAAAACCAATAGAGCTCCTATACAATATCATGACCTTGAGGTTTGGCAATTATTTCTTAAACAGGACAAAAAAAAATCACTAACCAGAAAGAAAAAGTCTCACTGATACAGTGGATTTTATTAAAATAAAAACTTTTCTCAACTAAACCATTACATGAAAGCAAGCCAGAATAGAAGATATTCACAAAGCATTTATCTGACCAATCACAAACTTTTAGAATGTATAAGAATCCATAAATCAAAAAAAAAAAAATCAGACCCCTCATTTAAAAAAAATGGTAAAAATCTTAAATAGGTACTTTACAAAGTAGGAAATTCAAACAGTCAATGAACACAGGGCAAGGTTCGCAAATTCCACACCATCAAGGAAATTCATATTCAAATTCAATACCACTACACATCAACTAGAATGGCTAACCTAAAAAAGACTAATACTGTCAAGTGTTGGCTGAAGTATGGAACAACTTAAAAACCAACTTCTGTGTACTTCCCGTGGATATAAAATTGCCATGAAACTTTAGAAACTAGCAGTACCTTCTATAATTGAATACATCATATGTGAAGATTTACAACACACACATATATATATGTACTGTACACACATCATATGTGAAGATTTACAACACACA
Source organism: Lasiurus cinereus (assembly GCA_011751065.1). Taxonomy (NCBI): domain Eukaryota; kingdom Metazoa; phylum Chordata; class Mammalia; order Chiroptera; family Vespertilionidae; genus Lasiurus; species Lasiurus cinereus. Next base: position 16,651,770 of record JAAGEH010000426.1, read on the forward strand.
CGTATGTACTGTACACACACACACACACACACATTGGAAACACATTGGAAACACATTCATATGTGTGCTAAAAGATATGTAAAAGAATGTTTAGAGCAACATTAGTAGTAATTGCCAAAAACTTAAACTAGAATCCTTTCTCCAATAATGAAAATGAATAAACCTTGCAAACTAAAATGTCATAGTTGAATCATCCAAACCATTTTGAGCAAAATAAGCCTGTTGTAAAAATGTACATACTTGATTGCATTTATTAATTTTAAAAATAATAAAACCAATTTATGGTGGTTATAAATGGTGATGATTTCAGGAGGTGGGGGCTTTGAAAGATAATTATGTCTAGATGAAGTAATTAGGGCTGCCCTCCCAATGGGATTAGTAGCCTTACAAAAGTCACAAGATACCATGTAGGATGTGAGAAACTAGCTCTCTGCAACCAAGAAGATAGTTCTTACCAGAATTGGACCATACTGGCACCCTAATCTCAGATTTCCAGCCTCCAGAATTTGACAAACTTCTGTTGTATACAAACTGTTCAGTCTATAGTACTTTGTTATAGCAGCCAGAATGGACAAAGATAGTGATGGAGAATAATGGTTACTATTTAGAAGTTGTGTTTTGTCTTTTTTTTTAAATGAATTTACTATAGTGGTGACATTGGTAAATAAGATTATTCAGGTTTCATTTATACAATTCTACAATACAATATCTGTATATTGTATTGTGTGTTTACCACCCCAAATCACTGTCTCTAACTATAATATGTGTTAAAAGATAGCTGAAGTAATTAAAATTTTGAAGAGTTCATAATGTTTGAGCAAATTTTAATTTGAATTGGGAAGCACCATAGGAGAGATGATTAGGAGTTCTGCACTAGCAGGAAATAGAGCAGATGCTTTTATAAAGCAGACATGACCTTAAGGGCTTGTTCTCCTTGGGAAAGCCTAGTTGGCAGTTTCTGATATGATTTTTCTTACGTTTTGAATATGTAACCTTCCAGCATTTATAGGAATTGACTCTGATTTAGGTTTCAGTTAGCTTCTATAGGTTTCCAAAGCATTAGAACCACCTCAGTGTAATGCCATACTTGTTTAATTACTTTAATACATGCAATAGTTATTTATGTATTATTCTTATAATGTTAACTTATACATTGGCATATAATTTCACCCTAAGCTGCATAGTAGGAAAGCCAGAGTTGTAATTATCCCTTTTGCCTTTCTGTTCTCTTAGGGCAAGCTCATTAGTCAACAGAGCGGCAAACCGAGGCTCGCGGGCCATAGTTTGCTGACCACTGTGGAACTCCAGGATTCTAAAAGGCAAGGCCTACGGAAATGAATCATTAACATTTTAAATGAATTATCCAAATCAGGAAGTGCAAATCACAATACTGATATCAACATTTACTTATGCAGGTGGCCCATTTGTCACACTTGACTTTTCTGTTTATAAAACACAGATATTTTAACCTTAAGTACTGCATCATCCATCTGTGTTTCCATCTTTGGGCTTTTGAATATGTACCAGCCAGGAAAGACAAATAATACTCTTTACAATATCTACAGATTCCTGTAAGAACCAAATAGACAGACTACTGGGTTACCAGATGCATTGCAGTACTACAAAATTAAATGAACAGATGTTCTTTGTTAACCTTATTTTCTTACAAAAAAAAAGTTTTAAAAATAGATATTGGGAGGCAACTCAGAAACCTAATGTCTCTAAATATTGGGAAGTTTGACAGAGAGGAATAATTGAAAGTGTTGGTTAAAATCATAGAGCTAAAGAAGGCAGGTATCAGACACCAAAAGATGAATTTTGAGCCAACAGATATAATGCAGGGTGGTAAACATGGAATATTCAACAAAGAATAGTTATCTAATCAAATTAAAAAAATGATAGTTTAAATTACTGAAAAAACAATAATATCTATTATATTATCCTTGGCCATGTTATTGATTGGGGTTACCAGTTGAAATCTCAATTCTTTATGTCATCTCAGAAAAGAGGAAACATTTACAGAGAGGTTCAGTAATTTGCCTAATATAACACAGCTATTAAATGATGAAACTAGGATTTAAACTTCAAACATTTTAATCTAAAGTTATACTTTTAAATAGTATATTAGATCCAACTATGAAATATGAAAAGATCAATTTAATCTGGCAAAAGTGACATATGAACTTTTATAATGGTAACAGAAGCTTTAAAAAGAATGTAAAGTTTGGTGAGAAAAAAATCAGTATATATTATTATTACATTATTTAAATTTTCCAAATCTTCATAATTTTCAAATAAAGTATCAAAACCAACCTTCTAATTTGAGAATATAAAATTTATTTGCTCTAAGCATCAATATATTTTAAATATTTAATCAATTCTTTTTTAAAAAATATACTTTATTGATTTTTTTATAGAGAGGAAAGGAGAGGGATAGAGAGTTAGAAACATCTATCAGAGAGAAACATCAATCAGCTGCCTCTTGCACACCCCATACTGGGGATGTGCTCGCAACCAAGGTACATGCCCTTGACTGGAATCGAACCTGGAACCTTTCAGTCTGCAGGCTGATGCTATTCACTGAGACAAACTGAAAATAATTACACTCAATTGCCATTTTTCATCTTAATATCCCTCTTTGATTTTAAATTTTAAAATAATTCATTTATTCATTAAAAAAAAACTTATAGCTGCTATGTGCCAAGTGAAGAAAAACAGTTATGAAGCCATAGTCTTGTTTTTTCCAAGAGCTTATGTTCTAACAGGAAACATGATAAATAGTAGTAATTAATTCTCTGACTGGCAGATATGAGGTGTAAATGCATGTAAATATAGGAGTACCTAATTCATAAGTAGGGTTGAGAAAATCCTTTCAGAAGGTAGTGGTATCCAGACAGACATCCAAGTATAAGTAAAAGTTATTGTAGAGAAAGGTACAAGGGCCAGAGAGAATGACAAAATAATTGCAAGTCCTGCAGAGGCAGGACTTTTGAATAATTTGAAAAGAAACTGTCAGAAAATGATGGCCAAATTTCTGGCTCTAGAGATCAGGTAAATACTAATATTTCCTAGAATTTTGAACTGTTTTCATACCCACTCTCCCCATTTAATCAAAGAATAACATTTTGGAGAATAGAAAGGCATTTCCTGGGTGGAAATATAACAGGTTTACATGGTTTGCCTAAAGTCTCAATTGAAGAGAAGGTGGTTAGTTGAGCCCACCTAAAATTAAATTCTTTTTACCATCATTCTAATCAATTTTATAACACATGATGTCAAATTCTACTGTCTAGAGTACACCATGCTTCTTTGGACCTAGATTGTTATCTGGATTCAAGCCTTGTGATATTCTCTCTTTTATCATCTAATGTGGAAATTCCTCACTGGCTACCCGACAGGAGCAATCCATCATTATTGCACCACGGCTTGCAGAACAATTTAGATCAACCATGTGAACACCCCTTTCATTATCACCGAGTGCAAATGCACATTAATAGTCTGTGTAATGACCAAATAGATGCAGAAAGACAATGTATCTCTTGAAAGGCCTCTTCAGGCCTCTCCCTTCTTTGTCATCTTCCCTCTTGTTTTCTGATCCTTACTGATACTCGGCAAGCTTTGCTCATATGTTCTGAGATATAAAGTTTTCTGACCATAATACAAGATTGTGTATGCTAATGGAAATCGCCTTGTGATGGTTCTAGCTCCACGCATCTGCACTGCTTTACTATGAACTTACAAGTGAAATTGCTAGTGAAGATTCAGAAGCCATAAACATGCTCGTAGGTGACATCCTACAGAGTTCACCACTGCTGGAGCTCAGCATGGGGGAAGATACTTCAAAATGGTTAAATTGTACTCAACTCAGAACCCCTGCTCTGAAGCTCTGAAGCTTTTCTTTCACAACAGTTTTCCATTATTTGTGTTTCCAATGCCTTGCCACATCCTCTTCTCTCCCCTCCTTTCCCCTCCATTACCCTCCCTTCTTCCTCTGTCAATGGAGAAAGTACTTAAGTGTCCTCAGTCACTAAAAAGGGAGTTGGCCTTATAATATAGAAATGGCAACAGGGCAAAGTAAAGTCTAAACACCCTAGAAGAGTCACTTTTGCATAATTGCATAATTCAGGTAACATGTGGGCAGCTATCACTAAACAACAACAGGAAGAAAGAAGGTTGTCAGTAGAATGACAAATCATCACTCAACTGATGACTGACACTCCATAGGTGTTGGCCCTGACCTCACGCAAGACTCTTTGGCATTGGCCACTCAAGTACTCATCCTGGAAGAGGCTGGGAGCCTGGCATGTCCTCTCTGCTTTCCCCATGAGGCACATGCAGGCCTGGTCCCACAGGCTTTGTCACTCACTCTGACCTCCCAACGTAGACAGCACTACACAATACACCTCCTGGTGGATGTAGGGACCTAGCTCTTCTTCCAGATCTCTTAAGTCTATTGATTTTTGATAAACTTTACATCCTTTAAGATCTGGGCTTTTCTTTTTCAAACATCATTTCTACTCCACCCTCAAAAGCCCTGCTCTTGCAACTCAGCAGCTTTGGCTTTGAAATAATTGATTCTTTCTTTTTAAAAATGCTTACTTATTGATTTGAGAGGTGGGGGGGACAACATTGATTTGTTATTCCACTTATATATGCATTTATTGGCCAAGTTTTGTATGTGCCCTGACCAGGAATCAAACCCACAACCTTAGCCTATATGGATAATGCCTTAATCAACTGAGCTACCCAAGTAGGCTGAAATAATTGCTTCTCAGAGTGGGATAGTATTCAAATTAGCAATTGGAAAACCCTGATGAGGCCTATTTGACTGAAAAGCAACTCCATATTTGTGTAAAAATATTAACAGGATCCTGGGGAAATAGGGAAGTTATGTGTGAGAGTCTACTCCTGTCCCATGTTGATTTTTTCTTAATCTTAACCTTCTTCATAAGTGAATTTAATTCTTAAGGTTAGTTCAGAAATGCTAAAATGAATCTCTCATACCTTCATATTCAGGAACTCTGCAAGTAACATAAACATCATTTTCACTTTAGTGAAGAAAGGCAATGTGGGTAGCAAAATGAATCCAGGCTTCGGAGCCTAACAGAAGAGCCGGATTCTGAACCCTGTCAGGCCGTTGTCTGTCAGAGTGACTCTGGGACAGTAAATTTAAAGTATTTGTTTCATATTCTGTCAATAAAATAGTTATTTAAATCCCTTCCTCAAGGCTTTCTTTAAGGTTGAAATGAGAGAATGTGTGTCAAGTTACTCTCAGGTCTTGATTTCTCTATAAAACTTACCTCCCTCAGGCTAGATTTCTTTATCAGAGGCTCAAGGGTATATAGGTTTTACCTCTACTTGATCTTCTGTTTCTGCAGAGAATTTTATTTAAACTGAAGGGCATTTTCTCTTTGCTTCACTTCTTAAGCAAATCCAATACATTTGAATCATTTTACTTGCTCTTCCTATCTCATCTTCTGTTCTAGAGAAACTAACTTGACCTTTCCTCCAAGCTACTTGTAACTTCTCCCTTTGTTCCTTTCTTAATCTATTCATGCCCTTAGCCAACAGTTTCAAATACAGTTCTTTGATTGGTGGCTTTTTAAATTATTATTTTCATTAAGGTTTTTTTAAAATTTAATTAATACAATGTTATAGTAAACACACTGTATTATAGTTGTATTTGATTAATATACTGCTTAATTGTCTTTTTGTTAGTTTGAACCTGTAGTTGTGGTAACTGCATTTGGTATTAGGAGACCTGAATGTTAATCCGGGCTTTGACACTGATGAACACTATGCACTTAGGTAGCCACTTCTCCTCTATGGGCTTCAAAAGCCTCTAAGGAGTCTGAGCTATGTGATTCTTTCACACAACTTAGACCTATCGTTTCCGGGTGGTGGGAATTATTTTTTGCAGCATGGCAATGCTCCATTAATGACATTATGTTTAGCTTTCCACATTTTTTAACCCATGGCCTCAAATGACTGTTTTCATTTTTCCTTGTGTATCACTTCCTGTCTCTCCCCTTTATTGTCCTTCATACTGTTCTCACCAACAGCAAAAGCTTATAAGAGTTGTATCACCAATGTCAGTATGGGTCTATGCTAACATTTATTTTTGGTTGAAACTTAGAGAACCTAATGGATTATATTGTAAACTGTAAAAATCAAATCAAGTTTTATAACAGTAGGCATAGAACAATCTAATTTTTACAAAAAACAAGCAAAGAAATAATATATATACAAATCAGTATATGTGTTAAAATTTATATAGAAAGTGATCTGAAAGGACACATACAAAATTGCTAAAAGCAATTATCTATGGAAGAAAATGTTTGAGATGGGGAAGTAGGTATAGATAGTCAGGACTTAAATTTTTACTGTAACTGTCCTATATGTAATTTATTATAGCATGCATGTGTTTTTATAAGAAAACATTACCATTGACTAATACTTATTTTTATTTACATAACCTTTTTTTCTGCAAAGTGCCTTTATAATCCACCACATACTGGGTATAAAATTATTAACAAGATAAATGAGTTTAGGTGGGAAAATGTACATTAGTATTACACAGGAAATGCTTTGGAATAGCCAGTGGGTGAATCTGATTTTGGCTCTTCAAAAAGTGATTTTTGACTCCTATTCTCATTGTACCTATGGTAAGAAAATTATGGCAATTAAAATATAATTGGAAAAGAAAACACAGGTAGTACTAAATCTTTACATTAGAGAAAGTACTGAGAGCTAGGCAAAAACCAACACTGGAGTTAACAGAAAAAAATAGGGTGGCACGAGTTTACAGAACATATTGGAGCAAATCTTTTCAAAGAAATCAATAAAGACTGCATTTAAAGATAATCCTTTCAGAGAGAGCAAAAAGACTAATGATTCTACAGATATTCATATAGACACAAGAAAGAAGAGGCTTTCAATGCAAAGATATCATGGTTCAACAGCAAAACCTATTACCAGAATAGCAAAGAAAATGGGCTAGAATTAAGACATATAGAAGTCATTAATAACTAACTTTCTTGTCAAAAGTCTATATACAATGTTTATGACTGTATGACTTGATGCTTACATACAGCACAGAGTTCATTTTCAGGGTGTGTGCTCAGTCATTATCAGGGCAAGTTTCTTTTGTTCTTATTTTTCCTCTGTTATAGTGTAAGAGCAACCTAGAGTGCTCCAAGGACACTCCAAAGGAAAATAACTTTTGGGCCTTTCTTTTAAGAGAACTACACATTTCAAACAATCTAATCACTTGCCCTATCCATCTCAGCTCTGTGGAAGTGCACAGGCTGGCAGTCTTCTCAATGTGTAATTGGAGTGCTTAGCTCCTTATGTAGCCTTAAGTCATCAGTTCCAGGAAGCTCTGACCAATCCACTGCCTATCTAAACATTCATTGCCTATTTGACCACCTATATCATCACATACAATGAACACACCTTCCCATCTCATTAGCCCTCTAAGTAACATCCTCATAGTAGAAATATATCTTGTCCTTGCCAGTTTTGATTTGATCAGTGGTTAGAGCTTTCGCCCATGACTGAAGGATCAATCATTTGATTCTGGTGAAAGGTATGTACTTTAGTTGCAGGCTTGATTCCCACATGTGCCAGAGGCAACTAATCAATGTGTCTCTCTCACATCAATGTTGTTCTCTTCTCTGTCTCTCCCCTCCTTTCCACTCTCTAAAAATCAATGGGAAAAAATATTTTAGGGGGAGGTTTAACAAAACAACCCCCCCCAAAAAAAAAAGAAAAGAAAAAAGAAAAACTTGCCATGGCTTCTGAGATAGCACTCTTGATATAAATATCCCATCTTTTCTTAATTCTTGTCGGTATCCTTTGCTATTTCCTCCTCCTCCTCACATGAATTCTAAATGTGTTTATTCCTATATCCTTTTATTCTTTTCTAACTAGGGGCCCAGTGCAAAATTTGTGCACTGTGGGGGGAGGGCTCCCTCAGCCTCAACTGCACCCTCTAGCAGTCCAGGACCCCTTAGGGGAAGTCCACCTGCCAGCTTAGGCCTGCCCTCTGCCCCAGGAAGTGGGTCTAAGCTGCAGTTGAACATTCTTAGTGCTGCCGAGGAGGCAGGAAAGGCTCTCACCACTGCCGCTGCTCTTGCAGCCTTCAGCCTGGCTTGTGGCTGAGGAAGCTCCCTGCCCCCTCGTGGTCAGTCATAGTGACAGTCATTCCCAGTTGTCCCACCCTTAGGCTCAATTTACATATTACCCTTTTATTATATAGGATATATCATCTCCGAGGGTAAGTACATTCTAGACTAAGGGAAAACAAATTCTTATTATAGGCCAAAGTTATGCTCTAAGTTCCAAAATCATGTATGCAATGACCCATGTGACACATAAAAAAAATAAGTATAAAGTTAACATCTAATGAGCCCATTGAAAAAAACATTTCCCCACGCTGTTTTTTCTAGATAATCCCTAGCCGATTATGTCACACTCATATCCATACAATGGCCTAAAATAATAAACCTAAGAGCCATTTTTGTTTTCCCAATTTCTTTCAATTTCACATATATTCCCAGCAAATCCAGTCACTTTTATTTCCAAAATAAATTTAAAGTTTGCCCACTGCTTCTGCCAAATTCCTAATCTAGCACTGTCTAATACAAATATAAGGCAAACAACATATGCAATTTTAAATTTGCTAATAGCCATATTGATAAAATAAATAATAATGTTAAATTTATAATAGTTTGGATATATTTAAATATATTAACATCAATTTGTTGTACAGCTATCCAGATATATAAATGAGAATTTATATTCTTTTTGTCTTACAAAGTATTCAAAATTTGTTGTGGATTTTTCACTTGTATTGAACATCTCAATTCACACTAGCAAATTTCAAGTGCTCGATATCCACAGGCAACTACTGTGTCGGACAGTGCATTACTAATCTATGACAATCTCATCTATTGCTGGAAAATTACAAAAGATCATATCTGCTATTCTCACTTCTACTCTTACCCACCGCCACCTCTAGCACATATTCGCTATGGACTAATGAAAACTGCAAACAACATAATTCCCTGCTTCTATAATAAACAATAATGGGATTGGGTAGACTTGCCTATCCCTATGCTGATAATACAAATCAAACAAAAATAACTTAGCTGCTTCTCCAGGAAATACTTGCTTCTGAAGAGAAAACTAATCCAGCTAAACTAAGCAATCTATTATCAAGACTGACAACCTCATCTAGATTCATTTCAAGATCCTCAATTCACAGTGTTCACCCATCTAAATCTACTAAATCGCCAAATCCCAACCTGTTCTCCCTCTTGAAAGATGCACATTAAAATCACTCAGCACAGGCCTTAAAATGCTGTAAAGAGCATTTGGGAACATAAGTACTTGACTCTGGCAGGGTGGTATTCTCTTTTACTGCACCAAGTTCTAATAAACTTAATGTTGCTTGATTAACACTTTTTGGTGGCCTTTTAGAAAGTCAACATTCAACCAAAGCAAGAGGAGATTTATTAAAATGAAAATGGGATCATGTTACCTGTTAAAGATATCGCAATAGTTTCCAGTGCTTTGCAACAAAATCCAAGCTGCTCAACATACCTGACAAGGGAAAAAATAACCTATTCTACGTCTAGCTCTCTAAAATCATATTATATCACTTCCTCCTCCACTCTAAGTTTTAGCCCCCTTCCTGTTCTTTAGGCATAACTATCATTTTCCCAATGTTGTCATCTTTGCATTTACTCTTGTCTGCCTGCAGACAAGACTTTCTTGTCTTAAAATTGATGATTCAGCCTAATTCTTATTAAGTCAAATTTTATCTTCTCAGAGCCTTGCCTGTTATTGTGTTTTAAATGTTATAGCTCATGTCTATTTTCTCTCCATCACATAATTCTGTTTACTTCCTTTATATCACTCATCATAATTACCTTGTCTATTTCTTTATTTTATCTCTCATTCCACTAAAATATAAACTGCGTGAAAAAAGATCTTCTATATCATATACATCTCTATATGCCTACATGTCTGACAGATTTATTGACACACAGTAATAAAAATATTAAAATATTAAAAATCAATCAATAAAGAATGAGAGAGAGAGAAAAAGAGAGAGAGAGAAATGGAAGGAAAGAAAGGAGGACTCCCTAAAATATGTGATGTAAGCATGAAAGCATGATTATCCCTACTTATACCTTAGAACACTTTGTGACTCAGTGTTAAGAAGAAAACCGGTATTACAAATGAAAATTAATTTTCTAAAGTGAAAATTTTCTAGATGTAATTTACTTACCAGATATTTTTCCTTACATGATATTATCCTACTCCCCCCTTTTTTGATTAATGGAGAAATTGGTAAAATTTTTAATGCAATCTTGATAACTTTAAATTTTAATTTTTTGCACACAAAAAAGCCTATTTTATGTTCATTGCATATTAAACAATTTTACCATGAGATGAGCTATCAATAGAAAGTTTAATTAATACTTTAGAAACAGCTTTTTGTCTAGTACACTAAAATTTTCTTGGGTGTTCACTTATTACAATTTGCCAATTTAAATCAATCTGAAAGCTTGATAACTCTTTTACATCAAGTTTAATACTCTACCTACAATCTTAGATTATCCTGTATATATATATTAGTGGAAATGTTTATTTGCATTCTTGAGTAGGCACTGAGCATTCCTAGTGCTAGGATGAATTTAGATAGAGTATAGGGCAGCTGCTGTTGGCATGTTTCTGTCTGTTACCTGGGTTGTGATCTGAGCTGGGTCATGTCTCTGTCTGTTACCTGGGTCCCGATCTGTGCTGAGCATGGGAAGCGAGGTAGCCATGGGGGCAGGAGACCTAGCTCAGAAGGGGTGAAGGTTCAGACCCCTGCAAGGTTCGGGGGGGAGACTCTGTGGCCTACCTCTATTGACCCCCAAGTTCTAACAGCAAGACACCCATGAAAAACACACATGGTGTCAAAATAAGCCAAAGGAAAAGCAGGTAGGCAAAAAAAAAAAAAAAGGACCCAAAGTCAATTTTATAGAAAAGATTCCTTTATTAACTCTAGTTGAGAATATGTTTATATACTTTCAGAAAACAACTCCAAGACCAAGTGGACTCCTGCAACAGAGAGGAACTGACAGGTCTGCGCCAACCACGAAGACAGAAGAAATAGTCCAGAGATGGAAGATGCTGGCGACGCCTTGCCATGTAAGCAGTCAGCAGCTGTGCATCATTACAGGATGCCTAGGACCAAACCAGAGAGGGTCCGATGTGCATTGCCACCATTTGTGCACTATCCAGATACCATTGATGATGTGTACACATAAGGAACTCTTTGACATTGAAACTGGGACTCAAAGCTATTGGAGATTGAAATTGAGACTCAAACAATTTTTTTCTCTCTTCTGGGTTTATTTCTAGCCTACAGGGGCAAGATGTTTTTAAAGAAAGAGGAGAAGGAGATGCAGAGGCAAAGAAGCAATGAACAGTGGGAAGGCAGCAGAGGTTGAGGGGGCGGGGGAGGGGGCCTCTAGGAGATCAACTGTAGGACTTGTATGCATGTGTGTAGGCATAGCCAGTGGATACAGGGCATTGGGGGGAAGGGGCGGGGAAGGAGACAGGTGAGGGCATGTACTGGAGGGTGGGGAGGGTGGGGAGGCTGAGGGAAAAATTAAAAAGTAAATTTAAAAAATAAATAAATACATAAAGGAGAGAACCAGGACTCCACTGGTTCCTGCAACTAGGATCAAGGTCTTCTGATCTCTAATCCAGTGTTCATCACAGCATAACACTGTCTTTCAACCTTCTCTGACTGAGGTGATTCTTTTGAAGCTAACTTGCGAAACTTTGGATTCAATAATGATGCAAGGCCCCTGACGAAGAAAATGATTCTCTGTGCACTAATTTGTAAGTCCATTATTTTTTTTCCATTTAAATCTCCCACTTGCATTTTGATTAGTAATTTCTTCTGTCAATTTAACACCCAAATCCTCTGTCATCAGCGGCATGTTATATTCTGGAATAGAGTCAACCAGTCCCTGAGGCTGGCGAGACATCACTTCAATCCCTTCACCTTGGCTGCTCTTGTGAACATGCCTGACTGTCAGTCCGATTTCCTAAATCTCCTTGGAAACAGTTAGGCAGCTAGAAATACTGCCAGCATATGCTTGGCTTCGGCTCATTGCCAATTACAAAAGTGCTGGTTTGTTCCAAACAGAAGCCTCACTTCTTTTCTATTATTATGGCTATTGTTATTAATATAATTTTCTTTATGTAATTAGCTCCAAAGTCCTTTTGGAGAGGTTTCATAATCTAACGAAGAGCAATTCTTTAAAATTACACTCAAATATAGTTAGTGAGGCATAAACAGTAAATTAGTATTTGATTGAAATTTCTATCCTAGTAAGTAAATATTTTGTAAAGGATTGTTTGTTGTCTACCCAATCATGAATTTCTCCATTCTCTCTTGCTAGAAGAACCTCAATTTTTAAAAATTAGGCAGCCTGAAGTGGACAATTGTAGGGGATGAGGTGGAGCATTTATGCCCCCACCCAAACCCTATTGAATGAGTCTTAAATACTCTGCGCCAAGCCTAGCCATTCTGTTCTATTTGGCAAGGTCATGTCTCTTTGATATAGTGTAAAAGTCTCAAGAACCAGATTCTACTGTTTTTTCCAGTCTTCTCTCACTATATGCTGGGATTCAGGAACCCAGACCTAATTGGGATTCTCAAACATGTCTTTATTCTATATCCTTCAAATGTCCTAAATCATAATTCCAACCAATTCCGACTCATTCATCAAAGTACAACTCCAATGTCAACAAATAGGTACATCTTTGCATGACTTTGCCATGGCAGGATTAAAATATCTATATTTCCAATGTTGATTCTATATGCCTGCATTATAGCACTTGTCACAATAAATTCCTATTATCTGCTTGCATGTCTGCTTTGTGAGAATCTCAGTTACTTGAGAACAAAGATCATACCTCAAATGTCTGTGTTCTGAAAACCTAGAACAGTGTTGAAAGACAAAGTACTGAAATATTTTTCAAGTAGATGACTGAGGAGACTGTATAATTAATAGAAAATTATTCCTTAATATGATACCCCCTTCATGCTGTACTATCCAGTTCATGGTAATTTCATATTCTACACACACTTATTGAAACTCTTATTCTATTTCAAAGGATTATTTTTAGAGAAAGGTATCAAAAAGATTTTTCATAGCTTAACATATTAAATAAACCATGGATAAATTTATGGAATATGTTAAAATGTGGCCATTTAAAATGATATTAACTAAATTATTTGATTAACCAGACTCTGAAATTTTGTTATTAAACAAATCGTTATATGCAATAGCTTAAGAATGTTTCCACTGGTTTATTATATATTTAATAAGCAGAAGGCTATTTAACTTATGGTTGCAAACTAAAACAGTAAGAAATAATAATGGTGATGATGACAATAGGATTATTATAGTAAGGTGGGCACATCATATTTTCCAAAGATGGGTAAAACATTATTCCCCATCCCATAGGCTTCTTCTGACCTTTATACACCTTCCATTGAATTAATGTTCCTTCCCCTTGAATAAGGAGACTTTTGATTTGTTTGTAACCACTAGATATGGCAGAAATGACAGTGCATGATTTCAGAGATTAGGTTAGAAAAATAAATATTGTACGAGCCCTGTTAACTACACACTTATTCTTAGATTCCTAAAATGCTATGCAGAAAGCCCAACTATCCAAAGGCCCTGATGCTGTGAGAAAGCCAAGCTATGTGAGAGGCTATTAGTAAATGTAGTTTTCCTCAGTGATGTGAGCTAACAAACCTATACCCTTCCTGAATTCCTTAGTATCGATTAGCATAATAAATTGGTTATTGTTTTATGCAAGTAAACTTAGGATAATTTACTGTACAGCAATAATAATTGGAACAAAGAGCATGACAGGAATAGTTAGGTGTTCAACAAGCTTGGACTAAAGGAAGAAAACATTTATCAGCTCTTTTGCATTTAATTTGAGTCCCATTTGACTGTTAGCCAATGGAATACAGAGGGGAGTATGCCACACTGAGGTCTAGTTATCAAACTTCCTGTTCAATCATTTACTATCTCTACCTTTTCTGTATTGACAGTGGAGGCCAGAATATAAAGATGGCAGTATCACAATACTGGAGATCTCTGAATCACTGAGTCATCATTACCCAACGGGTAGAGAACTATGCATGAAAACTGACTAACATCAGACCAGTGCATAAGTAATAAATAAATTTCCATTGCACTACTGGGATTTGGAGATTTGTGTTATAGCAGCAAGCATCTGTTACTCTGACTAATACACCTAACAAATTTATTGTATTTGTATTACTACATTCCTATTACCAATACAAAGTCATTGAGCACTTGCTATGTGTTAGAAAGTTTGCTTAGTGCTCTGCATGTGTTATCCCACTGAAACTCAGATCAACTATAATACTATGCAGGTATGTTTGTAAATGCAAAAAGGAGGAAATTCCTTGAAGATGGAGACAAACCTAAAATAAGCTGGTCTTCCAAGAGTAAAATTAGCAAAATCCATTAGAAGAGGTTAGCCAACTATAAATGTATTGTTGAGTAAATCTGTGTTAAACAGGTACTCTGAATGTATTCCTAAGCCACTAATTTTAGTAATAATAAAGTATATGCAAAAATCCCTGGTTTTATTTATATACTAGAGGCCCAGTGCGCAAAATCACATGAGACCCAGACCCGCCACGCTACGAGACCCATCAATGCACCTCCTGGTGACCGGTTATTTGGTCATTACAGCATCACGGCATTGTAGTCACTGGCTTTTTATAATATACATATTTTAGTAAACAAACTACTATAGACTGGTTAAAATGTATTTTACAGCCATCTTTTAAGGGTTAGAAATAATGTTTGTTATAGTATCTCTCTATATTTTATGACTTTAATTAAATTTCTGATTTCTGTTCCAAACACTGCAATATAAGATAGTATAAAACACATCTTAACCATTAAATTTGTGGATAATTGTGATTTTTTTCGGGGCTTATACCACCAAGGGACTGATAATGGAGGATGATGTACATAAAATGTACTTCAGCGAGTTCCACACACTCCATTCTCAAGGATCTTTTTTCTTCCACAATCCAAGAGCTAATGCATATAATTAAGAAGTTTAATCAGAACTGTTCTACAATAGTCATCACCTTTAAAGAGGGATCTTGTCACCTGAACAGGTAAAATGCAGGACTGTTTAAGACAGCTACCTATAGCTCACATTATCAAAGCTTATACTGGGACAGAGAGCATCTGCATGTACATTTGTGATCACATTAGTGACCCGGAGTATGATACTTAGTAGAAATCCTTATTACTTTCAAACCCATCTTAAACTGAATATCAAGTAAATGTTAATTCTTTGTGAAGTATTTATCCAGTTTCCTATTGTCAATTACTTTTTAATATAAAATATAATGAGTAACATTTTCCTTGCCCTTAATTCTGTGAGGTCCAGTGATTATGCTTCAAACAAATGTCACATTTGGAAACCAAATCAATCACTTCACCTAATTGTAAGAAGTGTAAAAACCCTTTTTTTCATGTAGCCTATACAGTATTCTTATATGGGGAAACAGACAATATAAAAAAAAGTACATAATTTGTCATGAACACTATACAAGCAAACTCATGTGATAAGATAAGGGGCTACTAAGTGGGAGATGCTATTTTTTATATGATTCTATTTGGGATCTATGCAGAATGTTATATAAGGGAATGATAGACCTGACTAAGGAGTTCTACTGTGCCATTCCTGGAGAAAGCATATCTAAGTGGAAGGATGCCAAGGTGCAGGCAAGCCTGGGGAATTGGAGGAACAGCAGGAGGGATGTGTGTCTGAACGGGTGGGAAGGAGCAAGGGAGAGAATTACATGCCAAGTGCTCTTCAACAAATTGCCCAAAAAGTGATTTAGGGGATTTATGTGTTTAAAACTGGCAGATCAAAAAACGTAAGTCAGTGAAATAGAAGGGCCACAGCTTTGTAAGAACATTGGGCTGTTTCCTCCTGAGTCAAGGAAAATGTCCCGAACCAGGTGCCTGAAAACCGTGGATCTCATACCGTGACTCCACCCATCAGTGTGACTGCCACTGCATCATTTCACTTACAGAACTTTTTGCTCTCACACTCCAGAATATTTCTCCCTTCGAAACACCATCATTTACTTTACAAGTGCTGCAAATGTGAAATTCCCTATATCTCTTCTATCAGTTACACCAAAGTCTCTTCTAAGAGTTGTCACTTCATAAATTGTATTTTTCAGATTCTTTTCTCTAGCATATCCTTAACTTTCCAAAAGTTACCTTTGAAATGTAGGCAAACAGCCAAACAACTAGAAACAAAATATAAAGTAATAAAAACTTTCTAGATTTAATATTTACTACAAATTTACTAATATATTCAATTACTGTTGCAAGTTTATTTATAATAATTGATAAAAATCATTTAATAATGAACTTATCAGAAACAAGCAACAACACAAAATCTCTTTAGAATCCACAACTGAACATCTTTGCCATAATATTCTTCTATTCACAATGCCAGCCATTTCCATTGAAGGCATTTTCAAAGATTTCTTATACTCAGCTACTTTCTGAGTCAAAGGCCCTGAGCAACGCTTGTGTAGAGATCTCTGAGCGCAGGCTGCATCAAAGCCTTTTTGACCATGGACTCCCCTGCCAGTTAGGTGGCTTTGACCCTTGGGTGAAAAGAGCACTTCCCAGAATGATTTCAAGCTGAGCATTTTTCTCCCAACAGGAGCAACAGAGATCAATGACTAGTGCTTTGTTGCTAAACCAACTTGCTTCTCAATGAACACTCTTTCTTACCCTAGTCACCTCTGTTCCCTTAGTCCAAAGTCTCTCCAAGTAATGTACACAGAGGGAAGGCCATGAAGTGCGCTGAGAGCACAAAATGTCAGCACTTGCTGACCAGTGCCAGCAGACAGTCTGCCGTTCCTTACCGTCAACCCTGGCTTCAGAGAAAACAGCGTGAGCCTCACTACAGAATTCTTCCCATTAACCTTTGATTTCAATTTGCATATAAAGCTAAGGTTGCATTGCTATAGGCCTTTTATTAAGTTCCCTTAAAAAACCCTCCCCTGTCACCCCCCACCCCCCCAGTAACTGGCTTCTTTACAAACTGGTTCTGACATTATAAAGGTGTTCCGTCACTTCCAAAAAGAACACAGTGTTTTATCAGGGATACCCTGGCAAGAGTCCTGTGAGCATGAGGAGTAGAGTGACTAAGATGAATGCAGGAAATCTGCTTAAATGAGAAGGAGTAAAGCCTTTGTATGTGAAATAAATGAGAAAGGGTGCCTGAATAGATTCTCCACTGTCAACAAAAGATCTGCAAAGCAAGCAGAGAGGAAGCTACCATTTGATAAGTTAGGCCCACGGAGAGCGGCGTTCCCTACGGTTGGAAAAAGTGGCTTGATAAGGAACTGTGATCATTAGTGCCTGGGCACTGCAGAATGTCACCCAGTGGGTTGGGCACAGCCCTGGCCTCAAGCAGTATATTTAAGGCCCAGAAATTAGAATGAACATAATTTATCATCCAAATTGGATACTTTTGACAGTAAAGGGAGGTATAATGCAGGTTTCTCCTAAGGGAACCAAGGCATATACTCACCTTACTTCACTGTATGTTAAACTCACTTAGCAAATACTTATTTTATGAAAACTCAATTATAATCCAATAATCTTTGGACAAATTGTTACTACTATAACTTAAAGAAAAGAACAAGTAAAATGGTTGAATAGAGTTAATGAATTTCAACATCACATAAACCTCAAAAATGGAATTTTAAAAGGTATATTAATCAAAGGGTAGTCTAAAATTTAATTTTACCTGCTGATTGAATGATATAAAAATACCAAGGAGAATATAAAAAGTTCCTTACAGCTTTTGGAGAAGGGTGAGTAACTAAAGGACTCTATTTGCAGAGGAACAGGGTATACATATGATATTTACAAAGAAAGAAGCACAGTTTGATACATAAAAAGGATTTAAAAATTAGACCACATAGGAGAATAGAAGCCCTCAGAGAAGACAGGAGGATAGAGAAAGGAGCCTGAAACCCCAGACTGGGACTAGGAAGACTAAGCAAGCAACTTTGAAGAAAAGACAATTTTAATACTCATAAATTTGGACAATTGGATTTAAAAGGAAAAACTGTTAAAAGGGTGATTGAATCCTTGGAAAAGCCAATCAAGACTTTGGTAAAGAGATGAAACAGAATATTTAAGAAAGTGACAGTAAATGTTTTAGGCTTTGTGAGCCACGCAGTCTGTTGGCCTTTATTCCACCTTGCCTCTGTAGCACAAAAAGCCAGATAGACATGAGTGTGGCTGTATTCCTAAAATTAGAATTTCATATAATTTATAATTTGTCAAAAATATTATTCTTCTTTCAATTTTTTTCAACCATTTTAAAATATTAAAATGATTCTTTACCTGTAGGCCATACAAAACAGATGGTGGGCCATATTTGGCTCATAGGTCATAAGAAGGTCTGATCTAAGATAATACAGAAGGATTCACAAAAATGGGAAATACGAATCAACAAAAGAGAAAACCATACATTAGAATTATTTGGCAAGTAGCCAGTTGTAAAGTAGAAAGATGTTAGTTTTTTCATATTCTTACATGTCAGCATTTTCAGTAGTCCATACATACCTCTCTAATTAGTCTTAATAAATACAGTTTGGTAGGACTTTATCTAGTTAAAATAAACTGTTTTCTAAGATGTAGGCTGCTAGATAAAACATTTTTTTAATAATAAACTTTATCAACATAATTTACATGCAACTTTAGGTGAACAGTTTGATCAGTTTTGACAAATGTGTAGACCCACATGACCACCTTGGTTTAGGTGTCCATTGTGCTTCATTTTTAAGCACAATGATGGCTGAAAATAGTAATTTAATAGTATGCATTAATTACCCCCTATAAGTGAAGAAACTAACAACACTGTGTAAAATAACAAAAGCAATGGCAACACACAAAACAGACTTGAATGCACGTCCTTTTGATTTTACACAATATTCTTTTTACTATTTCTTCATTTCTGCACTTAATTCCATAGAATTCTAACTGTACAAGCTGTAAATGAATTCTACACTAGCCAGTGACTGACACAATCGGAGCCTTTTCCTCCAGTAGTTTGAATGTGAAATTTCAGAAAGACAACAAGCATCTTGGTCCAGAATACATATAAAGCAAAAGGATTTTCTGCAGTCAAGAGGAAAAGTTATGGAGGAGAATGAAAGGAGTTCAGAGAAAGTATGATAGTGCACATGATATAAATTAAGACAATCTACACTAATAAGAGTAACATGCTAATTGACCATATTTTCATGGTGCCCACCAGCCAATCAGGAGTATGCAAATTAGCCTAACAAAGATGGTGGGTTAATTTGCATACACAGGCAGGGAGTGGCTGGAGGCAGGGCGGGATGCTCGCACCATTGCCATAGTGATGACACAGGCATTCTGTACCACCCCAGCCACTCTACGCCTCTAGGCAGCATGGGAAGGCAGAAAGGCAGCTCTGGCCAGGGGAAGGAAGGCCCATTCTTGCATAAATCTTCATGCATTGGGCTTCTAGTTATATATAGTTACAAATATATGTTCCTATAGGTACAGTAGAATTAGACACAAAAGATTTTTCAAATTTATTTTTGTTTTCAAAAAGAGATATTGAAAATATGTTCCTATTCCTTGAAATATGAAGTTAGAAAACGAACGGAAAACTTAAACTTAGTGGTGATCCTGAATATCTGCACATTTGGTTTTCCAAAGTGTCTCTATTTTCCATGTGCTTTTGATGAGTCACAAGCAGAAATTCACAAACAAAATA
This sequence comes from Lasiurus cinereus, assembly GCA_011751065.1. Taxonomy (NCBI): domain Eukaryota; kingdom Metazoa; phylum Chordata; class Mammalia; order Chiroptera; family Vespertilionidae; genus Lasiurus; species Lasiurus cinereus. The sequence goes on from JAAGEH010000426.1 coordinate 16,671,705, forward strand.
TACAAAGTCTATATTCTAAATGGCACCTGTTACAAGATGAATTTTTGTGGACTTTTCCCCTCTTTTTGAGGGTTTTTCATTGCTGGACACCCATGTTACTCTCTCAAAATCTAATTAATTTGTTCTTTTTAAAATTTCCTCTATTTCTAGTTAAGCACTTTTTAAAGCCGCTGAGAGTTTTTTGTGTATGTTTCAAGAGGTGAATAAAACAAAATGCAGGGCCCTAATCAGTTTGGCTCAGTGCATATAATATCAGCTCCTATACTGAAGGATCATGGGTTCGATTCTAGTCAAGGGCACATCCCTCAATTGCAGGCTCAATTCCAGGCCCTCGTTGAGGAGAGTGTGCAAGGCAACCAATCAATGTGTCCCTCTCACATTGATGTTTCTGTCTCTCTCCCTCCATTCCACTTTTTCTAAAAATCAAAGGAAAAACATCCCTAAGGATTTTAAAAAATGCAGAATTTTAATACTAAATTAAAGTAATATAGATCCAAAAGGATAATTTGCATTAGATGTAGGTCTCTTCTTGTATAAATATTATATTGAGAAAAAAGTAAATATTTGTTCTGAAACTCATCCATCAAGTTATTCTTTGAATTTTGATTCCATGTTGTTCTCTGATCTATGGCTTCTATAGTTAATATTATTCAAATACAGAATAGGCAAAAATAGGCAGCTTCAGTAAATATAAGTGTACATATATAGTAGTAATAGCATAGCAGCTATCTTCTTATAAGAGACTATTATTTATTAAGTACTAATATATTTCTATTAGTTCATTTCATCAGTATAATAACCTTTTAAGTAGTTTTAATACCAAATTCATTTTATTAAGGAGGAAACATGTTCAGTAAGATATGTTACTTGGTTTAGTTTTAACTATTATATTATACTAGAGGCCTGGTGCATGAATTCATGCACAGATGGGTTCCCGCAGCCTGGCCAGTGATTGGGGACAATTGAGGGGTGAGGGGGAAGCTAGCTGGAGTGAGGGACCATGGGAGGTTGGCTGGCCATGGGAGTTTGGCTATGGGAGTACACTGATCACCAAGAGGCAACTCTTGCATTGAGTGTCTGCCCCCTGGTAGTCAGTGTGTGTCATAACAACTGGTCATTTGGTTATTCGGTCACTTAGGCTTTTTAAAAATATGTATTTTATTGATATTTTACAGAGAGGAAGAGAGAGAAATAGAGAGTTAGAAACATTGATGTGAGAGAAACATCAATCAGCTGCTTCCTGCACACTTCCTATTGTGGATGTGCCCACAACCAAGGTACATGCCCTTGATCAGAATCAAACCTGGAACTTTCCAGTCCATAGGCTGATGCTCTATCCACTAAGCCAACCTGATTAGGGCAGTCACTTAGGCTTTTATACGAATAGATGGGCTCCTAATAACTGTAAAATTTATTTATAGATTTGAAACACCAAATAGAAAAAAAATTAATATTCCCTACTCTACAACTTCATTTTCTGCAAGCTAAAATACAGTAGAGATAGTAATAATGTCACAGTATTTATCTTAAAACTTTAAAAAATAATCCAAAAATTGCTAAAATAATTAATCACCAAAATAAATATAAAAGGCATATGTAATCATAATGTTATTACACAGCTTATAAAATATCAGGCTCTGAACTTGTTAGTATTTTATTGTCTCCAGGGCACTGAAGGACACCCATGAAAATTCAGAAATAAGGTAGGATTTCGCAACACTCACAAACATCCTCAAGATCATGGCCTATCCCTCCCTAACCTTGCATAATTATATATGTATTTTCCTAGTGTTGACACTCTTTAGATATACTCCTCACATGCTTTGCATTTTTAACCAGGATATTGACCAGCATTAAATTGGACCTTATAAAGAGATGGTTATACCAAATCAATTGTATCTATGACAAAAGGACAGTCCTCAAAGGGAGGGTGGGGGCGGTAATTTTCATTAATTGTTCACCTCAGTTAGGCTTCTATTCTCAACCTCTAATCCAATTAGCAAGTACAAAGCTGTGTGGCTCACTCTCCAAGGAATCCCTATAGAAGTTCTGTTGAGGATGTCAAGAGGCTACCTCAAAGAGGGGCAATGCAGGGACAAAGAAGATGGGCCTCTGGATTATCTTCATGGTTTCAAGTATTATCTGTTTTATAATTTTGGCATCAAGTATGTTTGAAGAAAAAATATCTCTACCTCAAAATAAATAAAAAAAATTTTCAAACCATGTACTTACTGATATGATCTCAGCTACACTTTCAACAAAAGTGAACACCTGCTCTCTGTAGTCCCTCACCCTCACCAGCTACCCTCTCGCCCCCTGATTGTCCCCAATCACTGGCCAGACTGAGGGACCCCACCTGTGCATGAATTCATGCACCAGGCCTCTAGTATAATAGTTAAAACTAAATCAAATAACATATCTTACTGAACCTATTTCCTCCTTAATAAAATGAACTTGGTATTAAAACTACTTTAAAAGATTATTATGCTGATGAAATGAGCTAATAGAAATATATTAGTACTTAGTAAATAATAGTCTTTTATAAGAAGATAGCTGCTATGCTATTACTACTATATATATGCTGAAGCTGCCTATTATTTTTGCCTATTTTGTATTTGAATATTAAGATTCTAAGAGTGCTTAATATTAATACACTTATCTGGAGCTATTAGAGATTATAGTCAGATGAAGGGCCTGATAGTAATATGAGATTTATCAGTCTGTTCCATTTTTCCATGTGTCTGGATCTAATTTGTTCTCAATTTATTTTGTTCATTATATTACACACATAAGTGAGATCATGTGATACTTGTTTTATTAGTAATCTATATGAAGGAACTAAAATTATAATCTTTTTTCTACCAAATACTAATTTATGTATGTTCAGCAATCAAATGTAAAAGCAACATGATAAATTATATTAAAAAAAAACACTTAGAAATACAACGAAGTTTAACTGGGGTCAGAATTTAGGATCAAGAGCAAATGCATCAAAATGGAAAAGAAATATACAGGCAAAAACAGGGTAAAAATACACATCCAACAATCATGGTTTTTAAGAGGGGGAATAAATAGGCTAATAGCAGTTGACTATTAATAGCAATAACATAAAGGACAAGTTTTCTACTTTATTTAGCACTGGACGGGCCCTCATTAGACTATACTTTTTGATAGTCTCATTTGAGAAGTTTGTTGAAAATTTAAGTAAAGACTAGCAAAGAACACAACATACTAAATTATTCCTATGTGAAAAAGCTAAAAGAAATTGAAATATTTACTTTGAAAAAAAGAGATGACTCTGAAAAAATCATTGCTCTCTAAGGCTATTAACAATTACAATAAATTGTTTTCCTGCCCTGCAGAGAAATGCTCAAGATGAGGGGTATATAAAAATAATGACAAAATGATGTGATGTGCTGCTATAAGTGAGGCATTTTGATAATAAGGACATTTTTAAATAATGCAACATCCAAATGGGAGACATTATAATACTTTTTTTCAATCCCTTTCCCAGGAAAAAAAGTGCATTTCCAACACTGGTTCACTTATGCTACTTCACTGGTTTATGTTCTCAAATCTCTACCCAGAACACTGGAAATGTAGGGGTTTCACTGTGCTAAGATAATTTGCTAAAGTTCATGTGTCTTCATACTCCCAGTGTTTCTACCTATTCTACTTCTAACTATCCTTCTTTAAGTTATTATTAGTCCACTAGTGTACACAGGTAAAGTAAAATCCTTTGTTAGAAGAACATATTTGGTACAAGTACTTTGCAGTTCAGACATAGGACTGGTACAGGGACATAGTTCTCAATCACATATGAACAAATATTTCCAGGCTGCTCACACATATATATCCTGAGGTTTCTCTCTCATATGTATAATTAGCTGACATTCAGGTTTTCTTAAACTCTGAAGAGCTAGATCTTGTATATTTTTTGTTTGTTTGTTAATCCTCAGCTGAGGTTATTGTCTCCATTGATTTTTTTGGAAGGGAGGGGGAGAGGTAGAAGAGGGTCACATCAATGTGAGAGAAACACATCAATTGGTTGCTTCCCACACACGCCCTAACCTGGGCTGCAGATGGAGCCTGCAACCCAGGTAAGTGCCCTCAATTGGAATCAAACCCCAAACTCTCCAGTCCACGGGTAAATGCTCTCACCACTGAACACCCAGCTAGGGTGATCTTATATCTTGACAACTCTAGTTTTTCTCTATAATTTCTTCCATCGGCCTGCCAAGCTCCTTGACTTTTGTTGATCCCTCCTTATAAAATCTCCAAATAATTCCATTTTTATGGACTCCTCAATGCAACCTAACTAGAACATTCAGGCTCCTCCCATATCCCTGGGGCACTTCTAGTTCCATTTTATAATCTCAAGAACTGTCAAACCCAGAAGCTTTCAAACTGAATTCTACTCATACCTAATTTCACTCCCGGGTCTTGCTGAATCCTCTCACTAAAGCACCTGCTTCTCTGTCAGAAGATTGTGTATTTTGGCCACAAGGGCTTGACTGGCTGAGCTGGGAGGCTCTGGTGATACCTCTGAAGAGAGGTAACCTTTCACCAATAAATACATAGGTGGATAAATTGAATTTTGAAGTAATTCTGAGGCATGGTCTATAGTAACCACCATCCAAGTTCCCCAGCAGTATCAAGCCCCAGTTGCCCATAGTAACTCATAAATATACTTTATTGCTTCCCTCTCTTTCCAGCCTTAGTTTCCCTGTCTCACTTGTTCCTAAATAGACTAATCGTGAACACAAATCCTTACCACAGTGTCTGCTTCCAGATAAACCTATCCTAAGATAAAGTATCAATATATCATTATCTGTATATTTTCTAAAGAAATTACATTGCTTTTTATTAGTAAACAACATTTAGAAAATAATCAACATTCACATTTAAGTAAAAACAAAATAGTTCTGGTCTTTGTATAAGCAGTGTGCCCACAACCAATGGTTCATCCTTGGGAAGATGACATATTTCCCCAAAGAGACAACTCACAGCTTCAAGTGAGACTTATTACAGAAGACTGCGATTCCCTGATCTAGTATGAATGGGAATGGCCATAGAAATAACTTCTCGTGAAAAAGAAAAAGAAATAACTTATTGTGAACACATTTTCCTACCAATGTCACTACAGTGATCAGAAAGAGTCTTTCCTTCCTGCTAAAGACTATATATCTATTTTTCTTTGGCTCCTGATCATGTGATGTGACAGTTCAACAAATTCTGCATACAAGGAATCCCATCATTTCCACACACAGGGCCGTTAAATGTGTACATTTGCATAAGTTATAACCAAATACACAAGTAAAAGTATTGCTTGTGACAGCAGATCTGACTTTGGGGATGCATATGAATTTTTCAATTTTTAATGGATTCAGCATTGACATTATGGAATAGAAATAAAACATTTCTTGTAAGCATTCCAGGCATTCTAGTTGATAACGAATGTTGTGATAATTCAATGAAAAAGTAAACTTACCCGAATCATCATGACTGAACATCTGATATCATGAATTGTATCATAGATCTTCTTTGAGATGTCCACAAATTGATTATCATCAAATACATCCAAAGAGTTATTATTTAGGGCTTCCAAAGCGACATTCACTTGTGTTACAAACTCAGGAATTGCTGTAATTGATAAGAGAATATTGTCTTATTTATAGTTTCTGATTCCTAAACATTCCAGGAAATGCAGAATCATATTTTTAAATAAATATTTGATTCATGTAATTGTAATTATTTTTGTATGTAGAGAGACAAAAGATTTTGAAATTTCAAAAAAGTTAAAAGAATCAATGACAAAAAGAGACAATTTTGTGGAAATCTTTTTTATTATCATCATTTTTGGTTTTATCCAAGCCTGGGACCATGCTAGCATTTCTCATTCTATCCAATATGAGCCCCAAGAAATCCCAAAAAGAATTGATAAAAATAACAGCCAAAATTGTAAACAAGAAGATATTTAAAGAAATAATTTGAGTTGCTAAATAGAAGAAAACGTCATTATATATGCTAATTATGTATCCTAGGAAAAATAGAAATACTGTAAACTTTCTTTGGTAAGATTTTTTCCCTATCAACAAATCAAAAAAATCACTGATCTTATATTCATTATATTTCTAGCTAAAATAATATAACATTGAATGAGTGTAGGGATGCATCTACCAGTAAGGCTAATCCAGATTGTCTTTTTCATTAAAATCTTAAAATTATCTTCATTTAGAACATTCATTAACTCTATGCTATATATGTCACTTTTCTGATTGTCCACTGTGATTGATTATTAAAAAACAACCCAAGTATTAATCTGGGGTTTATAGTTGAATGACGAAGACACAGAGAACTCAATAATCCTTCCCAGGGTAATTCTGCTAATACATAACATAATAGATTAAACACAGACTGTCAGAATGGAGAGTCTACACTAAAGCATTATACTGTATTATATTATGTTTAGGTAATCTCTGTGCCACATGAAGATGGAGAAAAAAAGCAGTTGAAAGCAATGATTCTAAACCTGGAAGATAGGAATCCTTTATCTGGAAATGTTGATTATATACATGGAAACTCATATATTATTTAGTTCTACCTATTTCCTCACCTACTAAAATGTATCATCTATACCCTACTTCTTAGCCACTATATCCATCAGGATTATCCACTGTGCTCTTCTCTTGGTCCATTCTCTGGGCTCACTGTCCAATAAAATGTGGCACCTGGACACATTGGATATTAAATATTAAATTTCTTAAAGTTAAATGAAATTTAAAATTCAGTTCCTCAATCATACCACATTTTAAGTGCTCAATAGACATGAGTAATTATTGACTACTGTTTTGAGAGTGGAGATATGAAACATTTCTATCATCACTGAAAATTCTACTAGATAATTCTACTCGATAGTGAGATTCCATCAAACAGTGTCTTCCTTCCAGTTGATGGGCTAACAAAGCCAAGGAGGAAGCTCACTCACACCACAATTCCCATTCATATGGATGTGATTTCCAAACTATATCTCTAATCTTGATGGTTTTTTCTGAATTTCAGGATTGCATATCCAACTGTCCATTGCAAAATTCTATCTGAATTTTCCGTGACACCCCCAATTCTTTTTACCTAAACACATTTTTACCTGAAAAAACACACACTAATATTCTTCTAATTTCTATCTTTTATTATTATTTGTATTATTATTATTATTATTTGTATTACTAGAGGCTTGGTGCATGAAAACTCATGCACTGGAGGGGGATTCCCTCAGCCCGGCCTGCCCCCTCTCACAGTCCTGGAGCCCTTAGAGCTGGGAGATGACCTGGTGACCAGGGAAGGGGACACCCCATCACAATTCTGCTGTTGCCACTGCCAGCAATGCAAGCCTCAGCTAGCCCTGGTTACCTGAGCCTTGGGCAACCCTGGGCAGCTGGGCAGCCACCATCCAAGGCTTGCCTATCCCTTGGGCTGGCCCTGGGTGGCTGGGATCTGAGGGGACTAGATACCACCATTTTGTGGCTGTGGATGCCAGCATCTTTAAGAGCAGGGTGGTCAATTAGCATATTCCCTCCTTATGGGCACCACCATCATTGTGATGGCTGAAGGTCAATTAGCATATTGCCTCTTCATTAGATAGGATTATTTCAGAGAGAAAATGAGAGGGAAAGAGAGAAACATCAATGATGAAAGAATCATCATTTGGTTGCCTCCTGCAGCCCCCTACTGGGGATAAACCAGTAATCCTGTCATGTCCCCTTGATTGGAATCAAATCAGGTACCCTTTAGTCTGCAGGCCAATACTCTATCCACTGAGCAAAACCAGCTAGAGCTCCCATTTTCTACCTTGGTATCAAGTCAATTCTGAAAAAAATCAAGATGTTTTCTTTGACCTTCCATTCTTCTTCATCCTCTCTATTTCCAAAGTCCACTAAGTGTAATGCCCTCTACCTTATAACATATATTTAAATCCATTGCCAATTCTAGCCAATTGCCTTTAGCCACTATTATGTTCTGTTTCACTTCTCACCACAGTCCTCCTGCCTAAATTCTCATCTGTTAGACTCATCCTATCTAATAAAAGAGTAATATGCAAATTGATTGTACCTCTGCTACACCCACAAGCCATGCCCACAAGCCAATCAGGAGCAAGTATGCAAATTAACCCAACTAAGATGGCTACAGCTACAGAGAGAGCAAGAGGGAGGCCTGGGTTGCCCAATGATGGAGGAAACCAAGCTTTCCACACACCCTGGCTGGCCCAGACCTCCACTTAAGGCTACAAAGTTTCAATTATAGAATAAATAAATTCCCAAAGAAATGGCTGTGCCAAAGAATGAGCAGAAGGCTTAGCTTAGCTCCAGGCTACAAAGTTTCAATTGTAGAATATAAATAAATCCGCATTGGTCGCTGGGGGGTGTGGCTGGCCTGCAAATTACCACAGGCTCCTCGCCCAGGCTGTCCCATGCCCCAAGGAAACCCCCACCTTGATCTGGGACACTCTTCAGAGCAAACCAGCTGGCCCCCACCCATGCACCAGGCCTCTATCCTATCTAATAAAAGAGTAATATGCAGATTGACTATCAGTACAACAGACAAGATGACTGCCCCCACGTGGACACAAGATAGCCATCACTAGAAGGCCAGCAGGGGAGGGCAGTTGGAAGAGACCAGGCTAAGGGAGGGAGGTTGGGGATGATCAAGCCTGCAGGGGAGGGCAATTAGGGGTGACCAGTTTGGCAGAGGAGGGAAGTTGGGGGTTACCAGTCCTGCAGGTGAGGGCAGTTAGGGGCAAACAGGTTAGCAGGGGAGCAGATAGGCATCAATCAGCTAGCAGGGGAGTAGTTAGGGGGTGATCAGGCTGGCAGGCAGAAGCAATTAGGGGCAATTAGTAAGGCAGACAGGCAAGCAGTTGGGAGTCAGCAGTCCTGGATTGTGAGATGGATGTCTGACTTCCCATGTGTGCCCCATCCCAGTGGGCCCCAAATTGGAACGAGGCCTGGCTGGGCTGAAGACCACCTGCCTCCCATTCATGAATTTTGTGCACCAGGCCTCTAGTTTTAAATATAACCTTATTGACAAAACCTACTTGTTATTAGCACAACAATATTGCCCATAAATAGTTGTATGAACTGTTTTATGAATGAGTCATGTCACAACACTGTTTAAAATTTTCTCTATGGTCTTTTTCCTTTTTGTATCCCAGTGCCTCTCCTGGCATATAGTAGATAAGTAATTGCATGGAGTAATTTAATGAATAAATTTATTCATTAATGAATGAATGAATATAATCCTATATAATAAAGGCTAATATGCAAATCAACTGAACAGTGGAATGACCAGTTGCTATGATGTGCACTGACCACCAGGGGGTAGATGCTTAACACAGGAGCTACCCCCTGGTGCTAGTGCACTCCCACCAGGGGACCACCACTCAGCCAAAAGCTGGGCTCACAGCTGGTGAGCACAGCAGCGGCAGCAGGGGCGTCTTCTGCCTCTGAGGCAGCACTAAGGATGTCCCCCAAGGTCTCCTGGACTGCAAGAGGGTGCAGGCTAGGCTAAAGGGACCCTCCTGAGTACACGAATTTCATGCATTGGGCCTCTGGTACAATATATAAAAGCCACAAAAATGTTGGTACAATGTATCATGTTTGGTATGCATTTCAATGTGTTTTATGTTTTGTTCACACTTGAGAACCTCCAAAAATATATTTATGTGGGCTTAAAAGAACATTCAACATATTTATGGTCTCAAAACATGAAATGTCCTATCGTTAACAAAACGTCATTCATAATACTCCCTACTAAAGAGTTTTTATCACCTGCTAAACAAGTGGGCCATACAATATTTAACACATTAACATCTTCAACTTGTCACTGTATCTCTATAATAATGAAATTTTTCCATCATCTTCTTATGTAGATCGTGGGGGCGGGGGGAAGAAAGTCAAACATAAGATCATGTAAATGTCTAGTTTCACTGTCATGTGTGATAATGTGAGAAAGATTTAGAGTATTTTAAGGAAAATAGCCTTTTCAGTATTGCAACATGACTTTATTTAAATTCCTCTTGGGGCTTTTTACTAATAAACTACTATTAGCTCCAATTAAAAGAAAATCTTTCAGAAGCAAGTGTTTAATTTCTCAAATACAGCTGGAAACTACTACTTTTTCACTCTAATAGCATAAATGAACTATTCAAAGTTGATATGTAATGCATTTCTCTTTTCATTAGCTTAAACATCAGCTGTGCATGTGCTTTCCTCATACTACAGACATATGGTTGTTTGGATCAGACTGGGAGTGAATCTTTTTAATGATTTCAAGAAAATACAAAGTGAATATAATTAAGTGGCCAGTTAATGGTAATATAGAGGGAATAACAAGTTGACAAACCTGTCTTGAATCTGTAACCTACCAAAGTTTCAAGAAATTAAGGTTCACACATAATATACCACCATGTTATACAATTATTGATCGAAAGGGAAATACCTTAAATAAATGCACTCTAATCAATTGAAAGGCCAGATAGGATAAACTCTTCTGAACTTTGGTGCATAGATTTATTAAACAAAGGTAGCCTTTTGGTCAATACACTGTCAGTTTTCAGTTTAAATTACTTTGCCTATTTTATACAGCCAAATGCAAAGGCAGTTCTCAACTCTTTAGAGGTCTATATGTTCTCTATGGACTTCATTCAGAACATAAATAGCTAATATTCTTTGTTCACCCATGTTGGCACTGTGCTATGCATTTTATATGAATTGACTCATTTAATCTATACCACAGCCCTGTGAGGAAGGAAATATTACTATCCTGATCTTGCAGATGAGAAAACTGAGGTCACACAGCTAATAATTGGTTGGCTGGTAACTGGGATCCCAAAGCTGCACTGTTACCCTTTGGTAAGTAAAATCCTTGGGACATCTAGATTTCAGTGTACCTGGGAGAACAAATGTTAATTGTCTGGCAATGAGGTTAACAAACCTATAGAGCCAAATTCACTTAGGCCTTGAGCCTTCTCTGGTAGTGATCCAAGAATATTTTATCCCTTCTTAATCCTTGCTGTCTGTAATTAATTAATTTGTTTGTTTGTTTATTTATGTTAATTATCATTTGAGGCTATTTTTTCATTGATTATATAAGAGAGTGGAAGGTTGGGGAAAGACACACGGAGAGAAACATTGATGGGAGAAAGACAAGTTGATTAGTTTCCTTCTACACATACGTGACCAGGGAAGGGCCAGGGCATTCAATGTATTTATGTCCTCAAAACCTGGCTTCGCCTGCAACCAAGGTATGTTCCCTTGACTGGAATTGAACCCAGGACCCATTCAATCCAAGGGCTGACATTCTATCCACTGAACCAAACCAGTTAGGGTGATCCTTGCTGTATTTATTACATGCATTTGAAAATAGGTGTGGTAAACAGTTATTCTCTTTTTATAGTTCAAAAAGAATTCAGACTCCTTATAGATCATCATCTCCAATGATATCACCAAATTATGTTTTCTATTATAAATAAAATACACATTGAAACAGTATTTCTAACTATACTATCATTTTTGAAAAATACCAATGATAGAAGAATTTGGCTTTGGAAGTTAACAGATGTTGTCACCATTGCTTTTCATTATGCTAAATAAGCGGGAAGAAAGCCATCATAGCAGGAAGTGCAATTAAGCATATTCATGACGTCAACAAATGCCTCATACCCTTCTTTAAAAAAAAGTCATTGAACAAACTTATTATCATGGTTCAATTTTTTTTAATATTTAGAAAGCCAATACTATCCATGAAAAATGTGTTTGATCCTCACAGATTATATATCATAAAATGCAATGACTGGTGAGAATTTTGCCATTTATCAAATGGAAAAAAATCAAGGATCTGACTGAATGAGTACCTTATGAAACATTACATAGTTATTAAGAGTAGTACTTCCAACCATACTATTCAACTCTACAGCTACCTTTCAGACCTTTGGAATATCTCCAAAAATGAACTAAAAAATAAGATACCAAAAAGATAAGACTATCATGGCTTCATAATACTGATAATTTTCTCCCCCTGTGGCTGAGATTATTTTTCTACACATGAAACTGGATCACCTAATTAGCCTGACTCTCCAGCTTTGGATATCAGTGATAGAAAGTTAGCTCTTTCCACAGAGCTAAAATTTAAAATCTTGATGTTTATAAATAATGTTAATAATAAATAATATTCATGGATTTAAAGGTTTTAGAAAATAGTCTATGACTACATAATATGAGACAAGGATGTCGTTCTTTCTCATTTTTCCTCACATTTTCAAATTTGTTCTTGTCACAATTGGTTCAATTATGCCTATGCAAGCATTTAAATTTGGACATGGACTAAGTGATATTCTATGATGACCTTTGCTCTGCTTTGTATCACTGTGCTTTAATAGAGTTAACAAATTGCTTATTTTTAAAAGTTTTATTAGTTTTGTTTCATTTCTCAATACAAATTCTCTAATATGTTAATGGTCAATGCGAATTTCTACATTATTAAACTTATCAAAAATCCAACAATTTAAATTTTTACCAGACATAATAGATAGCTCTCAACATGGCCAACAATGACCCCAGTCTCCTGGTATTCATGTCTTTGGGTACTCTTTTCCCACACAGATCTGTGGTGTCCACTAGAATATAGTACAAGTGATGGCATATTATTTCTTAGGCTATATTAAAAGTCATCAAGGATCTGATCTTGGTCATTCTCTCTCAGGTATTGCTTGCTTTGCGAACTTTAGTTGTTGTGAACAGCTCTTTAGAGAGGCTCAATGACAAGGAACTTGGGTTGCTAGACAATAGCTGAAAAGGATGTAAGACCTTAGGCCAACAGCTATAGGTGTGAATCCTCTAAAACAGTGCTTGGCAAACTTATTAGTCAGCAGAGCCAAATATCAAAAGTACAATAATTGAAATTTCTTTTGAGAGCCAAATTTTTTAAACTTAAACTTCTTCTAACACCATTTCTTCAAAATAGACTCACCCAGGCTGTGGTATTTTGTGGAAGAGCCACACTCAAGGGGCCAAAAAGCCACATGTGGCTCGTGAGCCACAGTTTGCCAACTATGGCTCTAAAACAAAAGGTGAATCCAAAAGAACAAGGCATGGGACTGAGGAAATGGAGTCAGAAAAGCAGTGAGAAAAATTCCCTGGGATTTTATGCATGTTTTGAGAAGCAGAGTTCTCACTATAGAATAAGGGAGATACTACATGGAATAACATAAAACAAAAATACTTGATGGGATAGGAATGCATCGGAGATGAATTTGTGATTTAGTATACTATCCTATATAATAAAAGCCTAATATACTAAGTGTCCAGTCACCTGGTGACCAGTCAATTGTTCAACCAATCAAAGCATAATATGAAAGTCTGCTCAACTGCTTGTAATGACATGCACTGACCGCCAGGGGGCAGACACTCTGACTGGTAGATTGGCTTGCTGCTGGGGTCTGGCTGTTTGGGACTGAGTGAGATGAGACAGACATGTCCTGCAGCCCTGCTGGCCCTGATCATGCACTGGTGGGGTCCTTTGGCCTGGCCTGTACCCTCTCACAATCTGGGACACCTCGGGGGATGTCGGAGAGCCGGTTTAGTGCAGATCCCGCAGGCCACTCCCCGTGGGAGGGCACCAGAGGCAGGACTCATGGCTGGTGAGCGCTGCTGTGGCAGCCAGGAGTCTCTCCCAATTGCGACTGATAGGGCGCGAGCCTGAGGCAGGTGCAATGTGAGAGGGAGTGGCAAGTAGGAACTGCAGGTGGTGTCTGACTGTGGGTTTTGGCCCAATCTGCACAGGCCACCCGAGGGACCCCACCCATGTACGAATTCATGCATCAGGCCTCTGGTAGTGTACCTTTGTGAAAGAATAAAGAGGAGATGAGAAAGCATATCTTTTTTAAAAAATATATTTTACTGATTTTTTACAGAGAGGAAGGGAGAGAGATAGAGAGCCAGAAACATCGATCAGCCGCCTCCTGCACACCCCCTACAGAGGATATGCCCGCAACCAGGATACATGCCCTTGACAGGAATCAAACCTGGAACCTTTCAGTCCACAGGCCGACGCTCTATCTACTGGGCCAAACCGGTTTTGGCAGAGAAAGCATATCTTAATCTGCTTATTTTCACACACACTAAAAAATAAATTCACATAAAGGATGAAGGAATAAGGAACCTTGTTGTTCACAAGGGATAATATAATAAGAATAGGATGGGAGGAATATAAGAGATTCATATCTGATAATACTTTTGTAGAGTGTTAATGTTTATAAGCATGTTAAAGTTATCCAATTAAAAAACAATGACAACAAGGATATGGGCAGGGAAAGGAAACCTAAAAATAAATGCAAATAGCAACAAATGAACAAATAAATTTGTTTTGAATTTTTAAGGTGTATAATATTTAGTTGCTTATACTTGATTGCTTTCAAAGGTAAATAGGCTGCCTTTTAACTTAACATTATATGAACACAATTTAAACATAGTTAAGAATTCACTTCCTCAGTCAGTCTAGCCCACCAAATGTGGCTACCATTTTAGTATAGATGTGCCACAGGTCCATCATTGCAAAAATGTTTGTTGGGAAGCACTGTTCCAAATATTTGCAATTAAGTATTTGTTGAGCACCTGCCCTCTGTGGGACATTGGTTTAGATTCTGGAAAAGTGAAATGGATATCAGCTGTGTAGTTTTTCTGTGTATATTTCACCTGTATGAATTATAAACCTTTGAAAAACCCTCTTTGGCACTTGAAAATGTCCTAAGCTATATCTGATTCTACCTACTAATACTATTCTCACTTTATTTGCCAACATATATCCACATTGGTATCAATATAGACGGCTACTCAAACAAGAAAATAGAAATATTTTTCACAATCATCACCTGGGATATGTCTTTTTATTGATTTTGAGAGAGAGAGGAAGGGGGAAAGAGAGAGCAACAGTGATGTGAGAAACATTGATTGGTTGCCTCCAGTACACACCCCAATAGGTATGTGCCCTGACCAGGAATCAAACCTGCAATCTTTGGTGTGTGGGACAATGTTCCAACCAAGTGAGCCATCCAGCCAGAGCAAGAAAATATATTTTTCATTTATGCTTTAGGAAATTATAGATGTATTTTCCATATTAATCATTTTAAGCCCATGAGGGTTATGAGATTCCACATCTGCTGAAATTACATTAACTATAACTTATGTTAAGAATGTCTGGAATTTCAGTCCCAACTTGTTATTTTTACTGTATCAGATTATAATTACTTTCAGTGAGTTATAATATTACAGTGTAAGAGTATAGAATCAATGTCATTGAAAGAATAATTTTACTTCCCAATAGTAGCTGAATACAATGATTTGTAAGAGCTTCCTATGTACAAGATTTAAGATTTTTAAAGAACAAATTAATCTGTTCTTATATTTGACAATAATTTATCCTGAAATCTCCTATTACAATCATTATCTTAAACTCCAGAGAGCCCAAGTTAATATAGTTTAAATATATAAACATTTCATTCATTCAAGAAGTATTTTACTAGAAAGTTGAACCGAAACAGTGAGAGTCTATTACATTGAATTACCACTTTTATGAATATTGCACTAATGTTTAAAGAATGAAAAAAACTCATATTTTAAATGCAGTAGAAAATTCACTATTTAAGACAACTGAAGTGGATTTATAAATAATTAACCCCTGCTTTTTTTCCTTGTAAATCTGGATTCACAAACACTGGCTTATTTTAAGCAAGTCTACTAAAAGAAATCAAGATTTATAACTGCTAAAAATTTATAAAACAAAATAGTTACAGAAATCCAGAAATGTGTATCAATGTAAGCAAGAATTATGAAAGGTCAGCCAGGAAAAAGAAAAAAGGAGAGAGATCTGAAATTCTTTAAAAAAATAATTCTTGGATCTATCATAACCATACATTTACTATGTTCACTTTCACTAGCTATGTTTGGTTACAAGCAGAAGATATTAAAAAAAATGGATGGGCAGATGAAAGAGGTAGTAGTAGTAGTTAAAAGAAAAGATGGTTATGCCCTGGCTCTTGTGTGGCTCAGTTGGTTGGAGCATTGTCTGGTACACCAAAAGGTCACAGATTCAATTCCCCTGTCAGGGCACATACCTGGGTTATAGATTTGTCCCTAGTAGGGGTGCTTATGAGAGTCAATGGATCAATGTTTCTCTCTCTCTCAATAAAATCAGTGAAAATTAAAAAAAAAATGGTGATGGATAGATGCATGGATCCACAAATGGATGAAAGGAGAGATTAACTTTTATAACTCTCCTACTTCCAAAACTGTTTAAAGCAGCTTAAAAGAGAGATAAGAGTTCAATAAATTTTAAAACAAGGCCAATGTATCAGGAGCCACATAACGAAAGTTGAGTAACAGAGGCATAATTATATAGACCAGTGGTCGGCAAATATGGCTCGCGAGCCACATGCAGCTCTTTGGCCCCTTGAGTGTGGCTCTTCCACAAAATACCATGGCCTGGTGAGTCTATTTTGAAGTGGTATTCGAAGAAGTTAAAGTTTAAAAAATTTGACTCTCAAAAGAAATTTCAATCATTGTACTGTTGATATTTGGCTCTGCTGACTAATGAATTTGTCGACCACTGATATAGACAATTCTAGCATTAAGGCATAACAAGCAATCCTATCTAATAAATAGAGAATATGCAAATTGACCCTCACACTGTCGCAAAGATGCAGCACCCACAGTCAATAAGTAGGGAATAGGCTACTTGACTGCCCTACCCTCAAAGATGGTGGTACCCTCAGCTACAAGATGGTGGCGCCCAGTCCCCTCAACCCCACCAGAGCAGCAGGTGTGTGGCAAGGCAAGGCCCGCCCTGAGGCAGGCCCTGCCCTCCACATCCCTACCTCTAGAGTCCTCCTATCCCCTCAGCCCCCCAGCCACCCAGGGTCAGCCTGAGGTGTAGGCAAGCCTTGGATGTTGGCTGCCTAGCTGCCCAGAGCCAGTCTGAGGCTCAGGTAAGCCTCAGATGGTGGCTTCCCAGTGGCCTAGGGCTGTCCCAAGCTGTAGGCAAGTTTTAAATTGTGGCTGCCCAGCCACCCAGGGCTGCCCAAGGCTCAGGTAACCAGGACCAGCCAGACTTGCACTGTTGGCAGAGGCAGCAGCAGAGGTGTGATGGCGGTAACGCCTTCCACTGATTGCCAGGTCATCTCCCTCCCCTGAGAGTTCCTGGACTAAGAGAGGGACAGGCCAGGCTGAGGGACCCCTCTGGCCCAGTGCATGAATTTCCATGCACCAGGCCTCTAGTTCTGTATAAAACTGATCTCTTATAAACCAGACAAAAAATGAAGCAATGGGTAATATAATTCATTTTATCTATGAAAATGAAGTTGATCAATTAGAAAATTTAAAACAAGTTTTCCTCCTCAACACTGTGTGCTAGAAGGAATGAATGCATCACTTAGGTGTTTATATTTGTGTTGTTATTAAACAACATAATAGTGCTATAGAAGATGAAAAAGTATTCTTCATAAGGCTTTTTTTTTAGATTTTGAGAGAGAGAGGGAGAAAGACAGAGAGAGAGAGAAAGAGAGAGAGAGAGAGAAAGAGAGAGAGAGATATCAATGTCAGAGGAAATATCCAATGGACTCCCTCTTGCATGCCCTCTCTTGGAGATCGAGCCTACAATACTGGCACATGCCCTGACCTAGGACCAAACCATGGGCCAGGGCCCATAAGACTATTTATTATACAACATCAGCATCATCTTGTTCAGAAAATTAGAGTACTAGAATTTTTTGGTTTGCACCTTTTGGTTTTCTGCTATGATACAGAAATAGAACTTGAATTTTTATTGTAAAAATTTAATAAATAAATGAATGAATGATTTTAGCATGACTTTTGACAGAAGAATCATAAATTATTTGAAGTTGATGTCAACAGTACTTAATTCTTGAAGGATGGACATTCAGGGTTATCAGGAAAAAAACACACAAAAAAACAAAAAAACAATAACAACAAAACAACAAAACGCCAACTTCCATTAGTTTTAACTATTAAGTGTTTATGCCATAAATTTATACGTTCTTGTGAAAATGGAAGTGACTTATATTCTTGCTGTATGAATCCTCCAATCTAAAATCCAAAATATGATTATCTATCAGAAAGTGACCATCAGTTATCTGATACATAATATTATCTTAGGATAAGGAGACAAACATGGATTGATTACCAACTACCAGTAATTCTGCCAGAGGTTTACACATTTTGAAGGCAGTAGAACATAATGGTGGTATGTCTATATTTATAGTCAAACTTTTTACTTGGGGGGGGTCACTGTTTTGTTTGCACTTTATGTGCAAAGCTATAGCTCTGAGCAAATAATAAATTCATTCCTCAGTAAAGTGGATGGTGACACAATGGTTTTTGAACTTCACCCTGCATCAGAATCACTAGAAGGACCCATTAAAACACAGATGGCTGGGACCCACCAACAGTAGGTCAATATGGAAGCGAAATAATTTGAATCTTGACAAGTAATAGTACTGAGATCACGCGCTGAGAATTTTATGTAGCAGATAAAACTGGTTGATTCCCTAACACTCATTACTAACATCTTTGTTAAAAGAACCATGAATTTGTTCAGATATTCAAACATCAAGAAAGTGATGTTCTCAGCTCAGAAGTAAATCCTGATTATTACCTAGTCATTTCTCTTGATAGTGATTGGTTTCAAGAGACCAGACACCCTGTTCTGGCTAATGAGCATTAGGGATGTTTATTGGGAAGATTTCTAGGGAAGGCTTTCTTGTTCAAAGGGAAATATCACAAAGATGATCCCTTTTCTTTCTCTGGAAATGTTTTTTCTGTCTGAATGTGACTCCTAGAACTATCGAGGGAACAAAGAAAAAAGTTGTGCTATCAAAATGGCAGAGAAAAAGATATATGTATTTTTGTCATTAAGCCTAGACTTCTTGACATGTTAACCTGTAAGCTTTATGTTACTGAGATTTGAAAGAAACATTAATTAAATGATAATATCATAAAATCATAAACTTACATTTATTCAAAGATGAGAAAATGAGACTTGGAGGATCACCCATATTGATAGTAATTTATATATACAACTTTTATATGTAATTTTGCTGACTCCAAGGCCTATATTCTTTCCTATATTCTTTCATACTGGGATATGTTTTTTATTTTTTTTTTTCATTTTAATTGTATCCATCTAGGTAAATTTTTTTCTTCAAACCAGAAATTTTAAAAAGTCTCTAAATTCAAATTTTGCTCAGATATATCATAATGGATGTTTAATATCATTCTATTCCATATATTCTAAATTTAAGTTTTAACAGGGGGAAAATGGAGAAAGTTATATTATATTTAGTAAGAGGCCACAGAAAATAATATGCCCTCATTAATGATAAAGGTTCTCTTTCACTTAAGTGTTTTAAACTCAAAAGATGTTTTTATGGCTTCTGATTTTAATTCAAGAACAAGAATATTCTGTAGGATGACTACATTTTAAAAATTAAAAGTCTTCAGAAATAAACAAAATTAAAACTGAAGGCATAAAGTACTAGCGATTTTGGAACTGAGATCATGCACCAGATCCTTTGCCCTTTCAACAACAGAGAATATGTACTTGTAAGTGCTTTCATTAAAAAATCTTTGAGTTCTCTAATGATACCTATTTGACTCCACTATGTGAATATTTTTGTCTTGACCCTGTGTTGTATAAGAGTAGAACTATGTATTTTCTATATTTTAACTCAGATTACATAGGTTCTTTGGGATAGCTGAAATGCTGATTGCTAGCTATTCTATTGTTAAAATAAAGTATTTGAATTAGGTACTTCCATCATTTCTTGTACCTTCCATTTACTGCCTAAACAGATACAACTCCCAAATTACATTTGTTTCTCATTTCTTTCCCTAGCTTCATACACATAGCCTTCAATGTGTCTATGTTGCATAAACTATAAACACCTTTCAACTCAGCATATAAAAGATGAAGTCATCACCTCTTTTACCAGATGTGCCATCATTCATATATTCCCCATCTTAGTAAATATAATTACCATCTACATAAGCATCTAAACAAGTTGGCTGTGAGTCATTTTTGCCAACCCCTCTTTCTCTACTCTTCTGTCTCATCAAATTGGTTCCCTTTCTATCCTATATAATTCTGAAGTCCTAATTATTTTGAAAATCCCATTATCATTGCTACAGTATCAGCCTTCCTCACCATACTACCTATTGACGAGATAATAGCCTCTCTAACTCATCTGCCATGTATAGTCCTCAAATCTATCCATGCCACTACAATCATAGTAATTGTTCTATCAATGTTTGCCACTTCCCTGGCATGGTGAAACTCTTTCGCAGATACTTAAAGGATGAAAACTGAGCTTTTCACAATGGTGTTTATTGTCTCCATTTTACTTATTACTCTCCTTCAGCTCCATCTCCAGTAATTCCACATCTGTCATTTTATTGCACAACCATTCAAAATAGCTTATAGCTTCCCCAACATGTCATCTTATTTACACTTCTCTATACTTTCTCATTATTTCCTAAGGTACACCCTTCTTCATTACAGTAATTTCCCCTTCTCCTTTAAAAGTCAACACAGAGAACAACTGTTCAGGGCGTCTTTTATGACTTTCCCTTTTTCCACACCCACATCTCAGACTGGGTAAGTGTTCTGCTTTCGTGCTCCATATACTATTATTTGTCGCCTTATTATATATTCTACAAAGATAAGGTACTCAGAAGATACATTTGCATAAATTGTGTGTGTGTCTCGTAATTGTGTGATGTCTTCATCAGCTTCTCTCACTGAATTAACTCATTCCTCTTCCCATATACCTTCCACTATCAGTCAATCATTAAGTCAAAAACTAAGCCTGCAGATTTAGCCTCCCATGTATGCTTCAGGTGCATAACAGTTGTTCAGTAATTGTGTATTGAATTAATATGTTTTTCTAGCTTAAGTTCTTATGACTCAGTAATCTACTTCTATATATTCTTGGAATGGGACAGTACTTCACCAGCTGTCTAATTGTACTCTAGAACTCATAATAAATCTGATTTGAAATAATGTATGTACTAACTTTACCATTAGTTAAAGGAATTATTGAAAGAGTTGCAGAGCATTTGCTTTGGGTCTCTCTCTATGGAAAAGCTCACTCTTCAAACTTGATCTGTTCTTATTCCCTAAATTTCTGCCACTGTAATGCTTGGCCTGGCCTCCGTAGTGCACACACAGTACATTTAGTGTATTACTGATGGGCAAAGCTCTGAAGTTAAGAGGATTTATTAGGATAAAACTTGAAATACCCAAAGCTAATACCAATTCTATGGGTCAGCAAAAATGCTCTGAAAACCTTTCATTTGAGGCGGAAAAAGCCTCTCAGATATTTTCTTTTTCTACCTCTGGAATTCTCCGAGTCATCAGGAGTCTGCCTGGAAGAGTAAAGAGAAACTACACATAAGCATTTTTGTTGTTTTTATTCTTAATACTCTTAGGTTTATGTGTTCCTTTCTCCTTAAAGGACCTAATTACTATGCATAAGTATCCAATGTCCTCTAGATTCTCAGAGATGTTCAGACTTTTGGTGTATTGTTTTTTTCTCTATCAAGGAAATAAATTATTTTAATAGATAAATACTTATCTCTAGATGCAATTAGCTCTATTTCAAGAATGCAAAACTGAAGTTCAGTCAAATTAAGTACTTATGCCTACATTGCTTACCTAGTAAAAGATGATTCTCAAAATAATTCAAATGACCAAGCTTTATTTTTTATCCTTTTAAAGACTATCTTTAAAAGGTTAACAATCTGTTCGGAGATGCAACAGGTACATAGTGGTCACAAATGTAGCTTTTTCATGTACTACAGTGAAATTTCAGTAACTCATCTGTTATATATTTACCTGGGTTTCCCATTACCTATTAAAAAACGGGGCAGAAAATTCATAATTCTCTGGATATACTAAAAGAATAGTGAAATTATATCCATTAAAAGAGATTAGGGGACATTCTGATAACATGGAAAACCTTGGGCCTTATAGAATAGCTAAGATCTAAACAAACATAAGATAACTTTGGAGAGAAATATATTACATAAGTAATAGGGCATGAGAAACTACAGAAAAACTTATGGTATGATTGTAATTAAGAAAATGAGAAAACAAAGTTTACACTGTAATAACTATCAGTGCAGTAAAATGGCAATAAGGCTAACAGTTTGAGATCATACCAAATTGTGATTTTAATTGTAAGCCAAAGAATCGGTATTTAATTTGGTAGATAACTAATGGCCTTTGGAAATTTTGTCAGATTCTAACATGACTAGTGGTAAAAAGTAAATTATTTCATATGTGATCTGGGACAAAATTTATTATATAATACCAGGGGCCCAGTGCATACATTTGTGCACCTTGAAAAGAACTGTGGGCTGTGAGGCTGTGGTGGGCACAGGGGCAGGTCTCAGCCCATCCTCTGCGCCCCTGCCTGTCAGCAGCCTGGCTCCCACGGCTACTCCCAAGAGCTCTGTAGAGTAATAGGGACCAGCACCAGCACCAGGTGCAAGAGGCGCAAGCATCAGCAGGTGTGAGTGCCAAGTGGGATTGTGGCAGGATTGCAGCACACAGGAGCAAAGAATTTTCAGTAACCACCAGAGCTTCCCCCTGATGACAGCGAACAACTTAGTCTGTCCCCACTCACCTGCTCCACCATCCCGCCGTGGCCAACGCCCACCATGTTCCATGATTTGCCACCTGCTGCCGACACCCACCGTGTTCCCCACGCACCCCCCCCCGGTGGTCAGTGCACATCATAGCTACCGATTGTTCGGTTGTTCCACCATTTGGTCTATTTGCATATTAGGTTTTTATTATATAGGATAATATTTTACTTTTTTTGGCAGTGATCAACATTTCTGGTAAAATAACCAGGGTAATTTTCTGACTTTCAGAATTGACTTCTCTTCTAGGAAGTTAGTTTGCTAAGAGCCTAATGAATTTTTGGTAGAGTTGTACACAATTTGGTATTGCTTATCTTATTATCTCTTTTCTCCTATGAATGGTCTCTACTAAGGTGATATATTTGAATTTGCTTTTTCTAAAACGACCTCTCTTACAGCACATTTGAAATATAATTTTATCATCTGATTATAATTAATTTTCCTGAGAAGATCTTTGAGGAAAATTGAGAGGCAGAAAGAGAGATTGGGAGGAGACAGACAGAGACAGATTTAACAAATATTTGCACAGAGGTGATACTTGCAGCCATTGCTGTTGACCAAGTCACAGAACTTTGAGGAAGATCCTCATTTTGGAGAAAATACATAGAAGTGAAGTTAGCAAAAGTAACAAAGATAAGCAGAGGGAATTAGAAGGAGAATCAGGCAAACATAAACATTTAAAAATATACATTAAATATATATAAGCTTATTTTTTCCTATAGTTTCAAAGGGAAACTTGGTTGTCAAAACTAAATGTATCTTTGCTGATATTATTTTCCACTTTTGAGAAAGAAGAAGCTTTTATCTTGTTGGTGATTATCTGTCCATATGCAGGAATATCTGCATTGTTTGGGGCAAGGACTTGGCAATCAAAATGACTGTCCACAGGTAAGATGCAAGTATCGTTTGACACTCTTGTTATTACTATTAAATTATGATAGAGGCTTCTCAATCTAAGACTCTTTTTCTTTCTCTCAACATTCATTAATAAAACTGCACTTATGTAAAGCATTGTAGGAAAAATGTCCAACTCAATCAATATAAGAATAAGTTAAAAATTCATAATCATTGGTAATCTCTTTATGGAGAATGGTAATAGAACTAACTGTCCAGCAAGAAGCGCTGAGAAGCATTGATTCTATCTGCATTTGGAGGGGGACTGACTGCATTTCACCGATAAGAGGCTGGGGAAATGGCACCTGAAGTGGAAGGTTAATAGTGGAGAGCCTGGGAGGTTGCAAGTATCGAGGGCTGCGACAGAGGGAATGCCTGCAGAGACCATTTGCCAACAATGCAGTGTCAAATAGTCACCGAGACAAGACAGAAGCCAGGATATCAGACCAGCCAGAAAGAATAAAAACCAGACTCTGCTGACCCAAAGGCTACAAGGCCACAAACGTTGAGCTCTTCCCTTAACGAGTGCTGCTGTCATCTACCAAATAGGCTCTCTCCTGGCAAGGACAGCAGGTTACAGCTCTCAGTTATTGCTTAGGAAATGACCTGTCAGCACATCATCTCTGGACACAAGGACAAGATAATTGTCCCAAGTTCTGCCAGGCAAAAGTCCCAGTCATTGGAGGAAGTGGTAATATGTAATATAGGGCATTTTTATTAATATTATCTCTCACTAGCCCTTGTGTTAATAGGAAACATTATGGAGGTGGCAACAACATTTTGTCCTATTTGGCTGTTTTTCCCCCTAAATCTTTCTTAATGCAGGGGATTTGTTTCTAACTTATATAGATAATAAGTAAGGAATGACTATGTTCAATGGTTAACCATAATCAACACTGATTTTCCCCCCATTTTCTGTTTTGTACTTTAATCAAAATGGAATAAATACAGATGTACGTTTCAAATCCACTAAGAGTATGTTTGGTTTATGTAGTAGGGAAATTAGCTCATTATTAAAACAGATTTTTAAAAATTGATAGCAAGAGTCAAGCATATAAAATTGCCCATTCAGGATTTCATTTATTTAATGAGATAAAGGTAAAACTATATGATTTCTATTTTGCTTTCTCAGCTGTTACTCAAATTGATTACAACCATAAAGGAATTTCAAATTCTGATTCATCACCATGTTAAATGACTATGAAGTCTTGTAAATAAAAAATATTAAACTCTGCTTTATTTTCCTAGTACTAGATTCACTCAGCAAGATCTCGTAAGATGGTCACCACATTTTGTTTGTCCCTAAATGTTTTAAAAACAGCTAAAGTTGAAACAAAGAAAGAACTAAGCGTGCTCATTGATTTCCGAAACTAGAGGGAATTGCATAATGCTTATAATCCAAGGGAGGATTATCTGTATGGATTTCAAAATAGATCCTACCTCCCAAAATGTTGTGACATTTTAGAAAATGTTGGTTAAGTGTCATGCATTCCTTACAGCTTAAAAAGTCACAATCCAAAAGGTTTTGAAAGCTTAATTAGCAAACAACAAATAGAAAAGTAGAACTACTCAGTGAGCAATATAAAACAACAACAAAACATACACATTAAAAAAAAGGCTGGAAGTGTTAAATTGTAATCAGAGAAAGAACCAGGCATGTCTTTCTTGCTCTACTGAAAATTCATGCCAAAAATACTAGTGTCTTTCTTTTTCTCATCTATTTTCTTTAGGAAATTAACACTCCCAATTTTGTTTGCTGTGTACAAAACTCAAAGCATTACATCATTTCAGTGAACTGAACACATTAAGGAAATATGATATGCTAGCAGTGAGATCCTATGAATTTACACAAGAAAGACAAGAAGGCAGCAGATGTGGGGGTGGAGGGAATCTAGTCCTATGAACACATTAGGGAAGAAAAATGGAATCGTTCTTTTTAGATAAATCCTTGGAATAGAAAACAACTGGAGGTCACATATTTAAAGTACTTTAACAAGAATATTTATCAAAAAATAAGCCAGAAAATAATAGTAGCAATTCAAGAGAAAGATAATATTTGGATAACATAACATCTGCCAATAATGAGGCATATATTATAGTCATTTGAACGTGGCATTTAAGAGCAGGAATTTAGATAACAAAATGGTATTTACTTGATATGCTTGCTGTTTTTAAGATGAGATTAAACATGGGAGTGAAAAATTAAGGCTCTATAATTTCATGAACAACTATAGAAAACTATGAGTTGTTCTGGGTTCTTTTCATAAAAGAGACACCTGCTGGAACTTTTTAGAAATGCAAAAGGATATTATGAAACTTAAAAAGGGAGAGGGGCATAATTCAACAGCATTATTTAGGGCTACTATTATTTATTTCCTTTAACTAATTATTTCACCAAGTAAATGATAATGATTCTCCTGATATACAATTATTTCAATGTCAACTCTTAGGATACAAGGCTCCATCATGATTGCCTACAAAAGAACAGTAAGCTCAGAGGTGACAACTAATATTCAGAGAGGGCATTGCTCTAAAATCTGACTTTAAGCTTATAAAATCCCAAAGAATCAATATGCATTTTTCTCTTGAAACCTTTCACCATTTTAGTAAAAGGAGAAGAGGTTTTAGGAGAAGGGGAAATAAAGGATGAGTTTTAAGCAACCACTTGGTGCAAGGGGAGTCACAGATTTATGTGGTAAAGGCGCTGTGGTTCTCATCCAGCCTCACGCCATTTTACCAAGAGGTCCAGATTCAAGGATGCTGAACAAATTAAGAGGAAAATAAAAATAATATATATCTATAAATAGTAAGAAATAAAGATAATAAAATAATGAGGAAAATAAAAATTAGATTATCGCAATAATAATTGCTATTGAGGAATTCTAAAATTAGTTGGGGAAACATAAAGAGAAACAGGCTATTTGCATGGCCTCAGAATACCACGTGCTCCCCTCCCCCAATATTTATTAAATAGCAGGATGCAAAGCCTTTGATTCTCATGCTTCCAGGAGGTGAAGCTTTATTACCCTTCCCTTGAATGTGAGCTGGACTTGATAACTCATGTCTAATGAATAGAGCATGCAAAAATGGCTATGGGGAAAGCAGCAATTTTATAGTAGAGAAATATAATGTATAATATTTTATCCAAATGAGTGAGATCAACATTACCTGTTGCAACTCAGATTGATATCACCGACCCTTAAATGAGGTGATAATAATGGTACTTTATGTGTGGTATTCTTCCCCAAAAGCCAAACCCCCCTTAATCTAATTATAAAAACATTAGAATACCTAAATTGAGGGTCATTTTACAAAATATTTGATCCATGCACTTTAAAGGTAACAAAATGAGGCATTTATTAGATAAAAAGAAGATCAATAATCAATTATTTAAGCTTCCATTTTAGGAAACCGTAAAAGAAAAATTAAATGCAAAATAAGTAGAAGAAAATAATAAAAGTTAAAGAAATCAATGAAATTTAAAAAATTAATGAAATCAAAAGCTGCCATACAGTTGGCCAATAGACATAGGAAAAGATGTTCAACACTAATCAGAGAAATGAAAGTCAAAACCACAATGAGACATCATCTCACATCTGTCAGAATGGCTGTCATAAAAAAAAAATCAATAAATAATAAGTGTTGGAAAAGAAGTGGAGAAAATGAAAATCTCATGCACTTTTGGTAGGATACGCAATTGGTGCGGACATTATGGAAAACAGTATGGAGGGGAGAATCCAAGATGGCGACATAGGTAAACACCTACACTGCTGCCTCGCACAATAACTTCAAAACTACAACTAAAAGACAGAACGGACATCATCCAGAACCACAGGAAAGCTGGCTGAGTGGAAGTTCTACAACTAGAGGGAAAGAGAAGGGCTCACGGAGACCCAGAGGAGCTGCAAAAAGCTGAGGTACTGAAATGCGCACTGAGAGAGTGGGTGCCGGAGTACCTGGCTGGCTTTCTCTGGCGGGAGGGAAACGGACACTCCCAACGGCATTGAACCCCTTATCTTACGACACTAAACCCCAGATCCAACCGAAACTCATACGGGGGGAGTTTGGACTGTGAAAAGGGAGAAGTGCACAGAAATTTAGGGGAGTCGCAAAGGATCGGAGGTCTGGTCGCGCACGGCACCACGCGGAGGACAGACTGCTGATTGTGCTGCTGGCTTTCCAGAGTGGGCGGGAGACAGACCCTCCCAACTGTGCCACCTCTGAGTCCACTGGGCCCCTGTTTCGAGCGAAACCCTGGAGACCTAGACTCCTGTGGTCCTGGTGCTCAGGGGAACTGGAAAGGCAGCAGTTAGAGGCACTGCGGGCGCACGCACAAGGACCGCTCCAGCCATTACCCAGTCACGTGAGACTCAAAGGCCGTGGAGGGCGGGGCCGACTGGAAGGCAAGGTGGTCCCTTAAGCCCTGAGACTCCACCCCTCCCAAGCTCAACAGAGGCTTCTGCGGCTGAATTCAGCACAGAAGTTTTCCCGGCATAGTGAAAATGCCGAGACAAGGGAAGGGATTACAAGCAAAAGAAATGGAGGAAAAAAAACGATTGGATATAGAGTTCAAAACCACGCTTATAAGGTTTTTCAAGAATATGCTAGAAAAGATGGAAAAATTTAGTGAGACCCAAGAGGAGATGGAAAAGGACCAACTAGAAATTAAACATACACTGACTGAAATAAAAACTATTATACAGAGTCCTAACAGCAGACTAGAGAAAGGCAAGGATCAAGTCAAAAATTTGAAATATAAAGAAGCAGAAAACACTCAACTGGAAAAGCAAGAAGAGAAAAGAATCCAAAAATGTGAAGATTATGTAAGGAGCCTCTGGGACAGCTTCAAGCGTACCAACATCAGAATTGTGGGGGTGCCAGAAGAAGAGAGAGAGCAAGATACTGAAAACCTATTTAAGGAAATAATGACTGAAAACTTCCCACATCTGGTAAAAGAAATAGACTTACAAGTCCAGGAAGCACACAGAACCCCAAATAAAAAGAATCCAAAGAGGACCACACCAAGACACATCATAATTAAAATACCAAGAGCAAAAGACAAAGAGAGAATATTAAAAGCAGCAAGTGAAAAACAGTTCATTACCTACAAGGGAGCACCCATACGACTGTCAGCTGATTTCTCAACAGAAACGATGCAGGCCAGACGGGAGTGGCAAGAAATATTCAACGTGATGAACAGCAAGAACCTACAACCAAGAATAATCTATCCAGCAAAGCTATCATTCAGAATTGAAGGGCAGATAAAGACCTTCACAGAGAAGAAAAAGCTAAAGGAGTTCATCAACTCCAAACCAGTATTATATGAAATGCTGAAAGGTACTCTTTTAGAAGAGGAAGAAGAAAAAGGTAAAAGACAAAAAATTATGAACAACAAATACACATCTATCAACAAGTAAATCTAAAAATTAAGTGAATTAAAAATTTGATCAACAGAATAAACTGGTGAATATAATAGAATCAGGAGCACAGAAAGGGAGTAGACTGATAATTCTCAGGAGGACAAAAATAATAAAGCATCAAACAGACTGTGAAATTACAGCAGAAAGATTAAAGTTAGGTGAGGTAGGTAAGTTATCAATCAAAGGACTTGTATGCATGCATATAAGTATAACCAATGATCACAGACACTGGGGGGGTCGGGGTATGCCTGGGAGGGAGGGGGGGCAATGGGGAGATATGTATAAAAAATTAATAAAAATTAATTTAAAAAAATAAATAAAAGAAAACAGTATGGAGTTCCCTCAGAAAATTAAAAACAGAGCTACCATATAACCCAGCATTTCTAATTCTGAATATTTATCCAAAGAAATACAAAACACTAATCCAAAAAGATGTGCATCCCTATGCTTATTGCAATTTTTTTTTTACAATAGCCAAAATATAGAAGCAGGTAGGTGTCCATCAATAGAAGATGTACATATACACGAAGGAGTAATACTTGGCCATAAAGAAGAATGATATTTCCTCTTAAGTCTGAATAATATAGTACCCTATGGCCCAGTCCTTTGCTCTTAAATATGTATTCTAAAAAAATGTTTATACCAGAATAAAAATTTTCATTGAAGCTTATGCATAATGAAGAAAAGAAAGACATGTCTTAATAATCCATGTTTCTCAGCAGCATAATCAATATTTATATAATGAATTAATGCATCTGTGTTTTATTTTTTAATATATATTTTATTGATTTTTTTACAGAGAGGAAGGGAGCGGGATAGAGAGCTAGAAACATCGAGGAGAGAGAAACATCAATCAACTGCCTTTTACACATCCCTACTGGGAATGTGCCCCAACCAAGGTATGTGCCCTAGACCAGAATCAAACCTGGGACTCTTCAGTCCACAGGCCAACGCTCTATCCACCAAGCCAAACTGGTTTCGGCAAATGCATCTGTGTTTTAAAAACAAAATGTGGAAAAAAAGCCAGTTGAAGGTAACAATAAATTTTGATCCTAAAATCGAATTAATACAAATGTATATCCATATACACAACTCATGTATAGATCACAAACACACCTAAGTATTATACTATTTAAAATGTGTACATTAAAGAACATGTATAAAAATGATCAATACAAAATTCAGGCCAGTGATTACCTCTGAGAGCAGAGTCATACAGTAAGTGTAATTACAGATAATTGCTTAATTTATTGTTAGTATTATGTTAAGTAATATTTATGTTATATTTATTCTGGTGTGTGACATATACTGCATATTTCTCCAGAGTAAATAAACAAAAATGTCAATTGTCTGACCTTTTTGTGGTTCTCACCACCCCTTCCCCCCACTTGTGCTTCTTCCTAGTCCTTGTCTGTTCTGAGAGCCTGATCCTCACCACCTCCCTACTATTTGAGAACTACTTTAAGGGAATCAAACTATTTGTATTGCTTACATTCAAGTATCCCAACTGAAACACAATATAAAAATAACATTTCATCTTAAAGAATGACAAATATTATCCCCTAGATATTTAGTTATCATTATTTTATTCATTTTATTTCATGCATGTTATCAATTTTTAAGTACTTTTGCATATTTCTGTAAAAGAATCTGTAAGGAACCACCAATAATGGTAATGTATTCACACGAAGAGAGAAAAAAAAAAGTACAAGCTGAAGCAAATAGTCAACCTATTTTGTCAAGTGGATTACACATTAGTCCAATTATCCATATTAGTCCTATATCGTGTTCCTCCTATCAGAGAATATAAACTACTAGTCAAGTTCTCTTAAGCCAAAGGTAACTATTACAAAAAAAAAAAAATGCACTGGGGAAAAAAAAATTGACTTTTCATTATGATGGTGCCTTATACTTCGTGCAGCTTTCACAGCAGAAGTCTTTGTTCCATTCAACAGTCCATTTAAGCATTTATAAATAAGGAACCTAAGCCCCAGGTAGGTTAAAAGATTAATCTAAACTGATAAAGCAGTCAGCAACAACTCTCACACTGAAGCTACAAATACAGAGGGAATTGTTTTCCTCCTTAAAAGGGACAATTTATATAAAACACTTGGTAAAGTGATGAACATACAGTTCATGCTTAATGATAAAGGTAAATTCTCTCTCCTATCCCCTCCATTTTTGCCTTGCTTATCAGTTCCATGAAGCTGATGGATCCGAGCTATAGACTCCAAATCTCAGCAATAATGTGGAGTTGAAAAATCCAAAAATCACACTGTGGCTCTTCCTATCCTGACCCAACTAAATGTATGTTTGCTAATGTGTCACTTGTCAGTTAGCTATCACTATACTTAGAATTTCACATGATCCCAAATTCCAAATAAAAAATAAAAATACCTATCTAGAGGGTTAGGAAAACTCCACATTTTAAGCAACACATAGACACAGTATCCAGATACTTGATTTTTTTCCAACTTCCATCTGGTATCACACATAGTGGACAGACCACAAAACTGTCCATAAGCCACCCGGATTTTGTTTTTCTGTGATTTGACCTTCAGCAAACCATGTAATTTCTCTGAATCGCAGCCTCCTTATCTAAAAACAGAGGTAGTTTAACTAGATATTCAATAAGGTCCCTTCTTGTGTTAAGCCCCCCCACCTTTTTTTTTAACTATCACAAATCTACAGTTTCTTCTGGTCACTGCCAATATGAAAAGCCAAATGACAGTTTCAGCTTTTATAGCAAAAGTGTTTCTCATTAATGCACTTCAAGCGACAGCACAGAAGGGCTTAGTGAGTCAGTGGTGATGCCAGATTAAAATTTATAATCACATGGAATCTATTGCTTTTCTACTGAACCACACTGCCACATAGAGACTCCATTTAATGATGCAACAAGATTTAAAGGGCAAAACTTCATTATTTTGGCATATGCAAGGGTAAAGATGAAAGACACTGCTGTAAAATCATCTCATCGTAACGACTGTTGAGTATTTACATGGCTGTAAGGAATGTGTACTTGTATAGTGTTGCCTGACAGATGGAAATATTTGGTTCAAAGGATTATGGTGACATTTTAAAAGGAAGCACAGACTGTTACCATATGCATACAAAGATTCATTTAAATAATCCTTACTAATAACACTTCTAAAGGTTCATAGATGCTTCTTTTATTCCAGGGACTTTGTACTGAAAGGATTTAAGCAATGATCTTAAAACACATGGCTAAAAAATAACGCTAACTGAAGTCAACCTGATCTATTTTGAGATCCCAAATTACTAAAAAATATTTATTGATAACGGGTACTGACCAGGTATCCTTCAGGCACCGGTATAAGCATTTGCCATGTATTAACCCCCATTTAACCCTCACAACAATGCTCTGAAGTAATTACTATTACTCAGCCCAGTTTACACACAAAGAGAAGAAACAGATGCCTAAAGTTATGTAACCAGTATGGGGAAGAACTGGAAGCAAGAATGGTTTCTGAAAATGTGACCATCTTTCTGTATGTAAAATAGCCATGTTAATTAATGACTACTCTACATGTGGTTCTTACTTGCTCATGAAGAAGTACATACTGAAATATCCACTCTTCTATAAGAAAGAACAAAATTAGAAACTAAAATTCTGTCATTATTCTATCTCGAAAATTTTATACATCAGTTTTTTTTATGTAAAGTTAACTTTTAAATGAAGATATACTGAAGCTTTAAAAATTGGGCTTGTTTCAAAAACAATAACAAGTTAATTTTTGGTCATGGTTCTACAGATGTATTTCTTGTATGATATTGTAAACTTTATCTTAAAATACATAAGCTGTTCCAATCATCTCCAAAACTTAATTCAAAGATAGCATGTGATATCTTAAATCTCAATTTATTTTCCCATTAACTTGTTTCTTAAACTGAAAAAAACAAACAAACATATTTTACTTTGATCTAGAAAATAAATTGTCTATTGTTGATTTCCATTTACAAACTCTGACACTTGCTATGAAGTTCATAAAAATCTCAGACACTGTATTCTATTGGTCTGAAGACCCGAGTTTCATTTTTAGTTTATTTCCTGGGAATTCAGTTTGTGACATTGCCCGAAGCATATCCTTCGCTAATACACAAATGGAAACATTAGTTTCCTAAATAAGGTTCACTAGCTGAGTCTGAACTTCCTTGTCAAATGCAGCAAGAAAATGCAGGCTGCTGTTCAACTCCATTAAGCAGTCCCTGTCTGCTGGGTTAAATGTTCTCTGCCCAGTGCTGCTGCCTGAGACACTCCTGAAACAGAGTGAAAGGGTCACCCAGCTACCTCCCTAATTTGCAGGACTGAAGTCTCATTTGAGCATGGTTTTCAATGACGCACATGTCTAAATCATGCCTTTGTTTATACTGTAGGTGGCAGAATTTTTATGCTTTAAACATCTTGCTATATAACTCTATTTCTTAGCAAATAAAAAATGAAGATGCCTCATCCATCAAATAATGTTTTATGAAAATGTTCAAATGGTTCCAGAAAGGATAGTCAGGCCCCGAAGGTGGGTACATTTTTTCTTTTTGTTGTTCTTATGAACTGATTCACACTATTTAAAAAACATTTTTTTTAGTATGATTTTATTGATTTTTAGAGAGAGGGGGAGGGAGAGACAAAAACATCAAAGTGAGAGAAATATCATCTACCAGCTGCCTCCTACACACCCCCTACTGTGGATAGAGCTCACAATCCAGGCATGTGCCCTGACAGGGAATCGAACAGGGGACCTTTTGGTTCATAGGTCAACACTAAACCATTGAGCAACACTGGCCAGGCTGACAAACAGTATTTGATCTTATCATTAGTTATATGTTTTAATTTTTTTCTTTATACTGCATATTCTGCAATGTCAATCTTATCCAGTTTTTAAAAATTGTTCAGTAAATTGAAAGCAATAATTATGGAAAACTCTTAATAGAATTCAATCCTGTTGAAGTTTTTTAAGTGGTTATATCTGCATGAATCGATTATTCTAAATAACTTTACTTCAAAGACTATTAATTTAGGTATAAAATGAGTGTCATTTTAGCCAGTAACAGTTGAAAAATATAGCAATTTAAAAACACAAAACAAGAATTTTCCATATCTTTTTAAGCTTATAAAATTGTGAAGCTTAAAATCCTTATTTATACCTCCAATAGTATAAAATACTGCCATTCATATTTTTGTGATATTTGTATAGTTAGGGTGGGACAAAAGTAGGTTTAAAGTTGTTTGCATGGAAAGTAATACAATAATAAACAATACAACAATAAACTGTTTTGTGTATTCAGCACTGTAAACTTACTCTTGCCACACCCTATTTATGTGTATATGTAAAATCACCATTTTTTTCCAATCTATATTAAAACATGTTCATCATTTGTCTTTTTAAAAGCAAATTATGTCAGCAACAGTGATTTATTTTGGCTAGCCATTGCAAGGACTAGTTTACTTATATTTTAAACCTGCGTAAAAAGTCATGTTTGTTATATATTTCAAATGTTCTAAGACAAAATTAATCAGGGTGGCCTGAAGTTCATCAAAATACTTTGGCTTTTTAAAGTCACATATCCTTTTCCTTAGTAACCATTACTGACTATACTCATAGGAAATAGCAAACTATCCGAAAGTTAAACAGCTCAAATAGTTTAATATTCTATTTCAACCTCTTTACATTTCTTCTACTTGGCTTATGCTGTCAACTAACCTAAAGAGAAGTCTCTGTGCAAATCCCTGCACTTGGCAACAGTAAGATGGCTATCACTCAAGTCTGCTTTAGAATCACAAGAGATCTATTTTGCATAAAAGTGCTCATATAGGCATTTTAATGAGAATTTTAGCTTTTTATTTAGGTTTAAGTTATAAATATTTTTGAGTTAAAAAATGGAACTATAAGTATGGTCCACTGTCATTTGGAATTCAAAAGATTGCCCTGTTTGAAATAGTTCAGTATGAAGTCATGACAATCTCTCTCTCTCTCTCTCTCTCTCTCTCTCTCTCTCTCTCTATACTATTAACACCTTTTTTTGTTGTTGACGATGGAGCTCAAGACCTGTCATCAAGACTAATTTCCAAGCTTAAATAGATGGAAGATTTAGGGACCAAAATATCTCCTAATGTAATTTCAATAGACTATAGACTATCTTAAAATAACGCAATTGTTTTTCCTCTTGCAGAATCAGATCTTAAACATAGTATTTTTCATGAGTTTACAAATTTCCAGTCTATGAAGCACTTACATAGAGTGCCATCTGAGTTTCACCATCTGGGTATCATTCCCATTTAACAGAGTAGAAGAAATCTGAGGGCTACAAAGATTGATTTGTTCAACATCATACATACTGAACCCAGTCTTCTAAATTTAGTTCAGTACCATACCACTATCCATCTCTACACTCTAAGACAGTTTTCTAAGTTGTTTTCCTTTGAGCAATGACATATGATAATTTTCTCTGGAAAACTGGGTACATTCTACCATGTGTATCTTTAAAATGTGGTGCGGTTTCCTTAGAAATCAGTTCTATGGTAAATTCAGTTTCTAAAATGTTCCATGATGTGTTCATCATGGTCTCTCCTACCATGGCCTGAAGAAGGCAACACACAAAGTACTAGTATGCCCAGTTATTCCAGGCCATATTCCAGTTGGCAATAACACTGGATGATGTTTAACTAACTCTCTCTTGCGGAACTGGCATTGATTTACTTTTTCTTAGATTATTGTCCCAAATGTAATGATATTCCACATCCCATCATAGAGCAGGCACTACATATGCCAGTATCATGAGCATAAAGTAAGTGCATGACCACCTTCTGCAGAATATTTTATGCACAGATACACAGAGAAGGCTGATGTTCTTCAGATCTTGTAGAGCAGATAATTAGTTGGGGACTGAGAACCCAAATGCATAGATAGTTACATTAAAAATGTTCTTGTATCAATCAGACCATCAAACCTCAGAGGGAAGGTAGGGAAGGGTGGGGAAAAGGGGGAGAGATCAACCAAAGGACTTGTATGTATGTATATACCAGCAAGTCTAACCAATTACATAGACACCAGGGGGGTGCGCCCCCGCGTGGGGTGGGGGGGCACAATGGGGGATAAGGACACGTATGTTGTGTCTTATTCAATAAAAAATAACAGAAATAAAAGGCAAATATCAAAGAGTCTATTGCTCTTATTGTCATTTAAGTGTTAAGTATTTTCTTCTGTGACAAGTTGCACTACTTAAATATGGCATGGGTAGCATCATGTCCAGTTGCAAGGCAAACCTGAGCAGTGGAGTTTCTAAAGCCTTTGTGGCTAAATACCTCAGCTTTGGGATGTACTATTCAGAGCAGGAATCATAGGATGAAACCATCTGTCGCTATCAGGTGCTTTGGCTCAGTCACCCACATGCAGAATGCATGGGAGAGATCCCAGAGGCCATAAGAACAAGAATACCTAACAGAGGCATAGTGCTTCGATTCACTTTCAGGACTTTGAAGGCTCTAGCAGAAACCCACTCTGTGCTTGACGTGTATTCAACTTGCAATGGTGACATACAATTATGGATTAAGCACATAGTAATGCCAGAAGTTTCAGTATTAGATGCAGGAAGACTGCCATAAATGGAAATTCCTACACCAGACTCTACATGCATGGAATTCTTAAGAATTGGAGAAGTAACAGGAAAAGTCATTCTTTCCATTTTTCTCCAATAGTTATCTTTATGAGGATATTTAACCTTTCCTAATCCCCATGACTTATTTAGGTGTATAAGAAGAGTACTAAATTTTAATTGTGGGTAGCTGACTTGCTACTTGATTAATAGAAGTAAAAGTATAGCTGAATATAGTTTAATGTTATAATTATGTAAAACTTATAATTATAACAAAGCTGCTATACATCATTGTTTAGGGCAATGGTCGGCAAACTCATTAGTCAACAGAGCCAAACATCAACAGTACAATGATTGAAATTTCTTTTGCAAGCCGAAAACTGACTTCTGCGCATGGGCCATGAAGTTTCAATTGCACTGTACGTGCAGCCCGCATATGGTATATTGTGGAAGAGCCACACTGAAGGGGCCATAGTGCCGCATGTGGCTCACGAGCCACAGTTTGCCGACCACTGTTCAGGGCATGGCTAAGAGCTTTTGTATATATGATAATAAACCATTTTAATAATGGTTCTAATTATTATTTTCATCTAATTAATTCAAATAAATTTTCTGTCTTTATAATTAGTCTCCTTTCACACACCTCAGTCTCATTCAATAAAAAGCAAAGTTTCCACATCCTAAAATTTTCTACATAAGATCATGTAGTTAAGCCCGGGACAGTATATCCCTACCCTGTCTATAACACTTGTCTCAGCAATCTTTGAGCAACATTTGTAGATGCTCTGTGATTTCCATCCCAATCTAGAAAGTGTATGCATATATGTGTGTGTAAATACATTAGCAGCGGTGAATATATAACCTCAGAAACTGAGCCTATGGATTGCAGATCCTTTAAATAGCCAACATTGCTTGATATGTGAAGGAATGGATAAGAATCGACGTTATAGGAGTGAAGAAGGGAAGGGAAAACTCAGATATATTACCTTTTGAAGTTCCTAGAGACAGGCTTTTACCAAGATAGACTTTAAAATAAGATCACACAAACAGGAAGTTTACTCTTATCAGATGAAAGAAGGGCAAGAGGAAAGGGGAGTGCATCTTCCGTCTGCTCAATTGAAACAGTAAAATCTGCCATTGATGAAGCTCTTACTATGGGCTGCACACTGCTATAAAGCTCTGCATAGCATATTCCATTTAATT
Organism: Lasiurus cinereus; assembly: GCA_011751065.1. Classification (NCBI taxonomy): domain Eukaryota; kingdom Metazoa; phylum Chordata; class Mammalia; order Chiroptera; family Vespertilionidae; genus Lasiurus; species Lasiurus cinereus. The sequence continues at coordinate 16,709,605 of JAAGEH010000426.1, forward strand.
CTGAGGAGAAGTCTGTGATCATTATCTCTGAAGCTCAGATCTTGTAGAGCAGATGATTAGTTAAGAAGCTCAGAGAAGATTCAAACCACACCGGTTCAAGATTAGAGGGCTAGTAAGTGACAGGTCAGCCCAATTTTTAATTCTAAGATTTGCTCCCATTTCATGGGGCTTTAGGGTGGGTTAAATGAAAGTTCCCAGTGAACTTAGAATAATCCCCAGAGTCTCACCATGGCACATCTGCCTTGCCAACATCACCTCCCTTTTACTCAAGTGTGCTGCAATCACACTGATCTTATTGTCAGGTTCAAACACTGGAGACAGACCCTTTAGTCTTCAGGCCCTTGGCACTTGTTGGTCCCTCTGCCTAGAGTGCTCTTTGCTGAGCTAGTCCAGTGTCTGCCTTAGCTCAAATGTTGTCAACTCTGAGACCTTCCCTGACCAGCCTATCTAAAGCCCTTATAAAACTTAGCATGAGTAATTCTTTATTCACTTGATTGCTTATTTATTATTTGTCTCCTTTATAGGCTTTGGTCTATGAGAATAGATACAGCTCTATCTCCAGAATCTGAAAAAATAATGACATAAAGCCATTCAATATATCGGCGAATGAATGAATAAAACAAAAAGGCTTAGAGTCTGTCATTCCTTTTAGTCATTACATCTTAATCTCCTCCATTCTGTAATCTCTACAAGGAAGCAAACAGAGGTCAGCAAAATCATGAATAATCGAATGATTCCCCTTTGTCTACAATTCGTGATTTGTTAAAATGAGAAGTGCTCAGATTTTTGTCCTTTAATTCTTGAGTGTGAGAAACACGATCTCCTGGTCCCAGATTTTAGATTTAAAAAGGAATTTAAGAGAAAACACACACACACACACACACACACCCTTATGTATGTTCTAATTCCTCCTGGAGATGCACAGGAGCATGAACAAGTGAAGCACTCCCAGGGAGAGCACTGAGCACAGTAGTATACATGCCTCTCAGTAATGGTGACGTTGTGGTTAAATAGGGTTCATTGTTGCCAAATGTTCTTTTTGTTGTGTGATAAAATATATATATTTTATTTCAGAGAGGAAGGGAGAGGGAGAGCAGGTAGAAACATCAATGATGAGATAGAATCACTGACTGGCTGCCTCCTGCATGCCCCACACTGGAAATTGAGCCCGCAACCTAGGCATGTGTCCTGACCAAGAATCAAACCCTGACCTCCCAGTTCATAGGTTGATACTCAACCACTGAGCCACAATGGCCAGGCTATTCTGTTTTAAAATGACAGGCTAAAATTAGGTTTTGTGCACAATATTTCTGATTCTAGATAGTAAAAACTAACTTTAAAATGTTGGTATATCTTGTGTAAAAAAAAAATCTATAGAGCTATGCTCTCACTACCAGTGATTTTGCTAATAATCATTATCTGAATATCATTTTTCCTCCTTCTCTTCCCTTAGAAGGTGCTCTTAAACTATAGAGGAAAAAACTAATTCAGATATACTTTGGACAAGATCTCAATTTCCTCCAGTTAGTACAGGCTTTTCAATGAATTTCTCAACTTCTCTGAAATTCAATTTCTCATAAAAGTTGAAATGTTGATTGAAAAGAATAGGGTAAAACTCTCAGTGAATAAAATCTCAAAAATAATTTATTATATATAAAAGCAATTAGTATTCAAACTGTCTTTTTCAGGATTGAAAAAAAAAGTATTGACAAACAATATTTGTACATAAATTCCAAAACAATTTTGGCAGTCCTTGAATAAAAATAAGAATAAAAAAAGACTGTAAAACTCCAAGTTAAAAAATCATGTCATAGCCAAGCATCTGCTCTTGCTATGAATTATGTATGTCTGTGCAAAAATTAGGCCCCTTTATAAAGAGAAGGATAGCAACAGTTCTTAGGGAGATACTTATAGGAAATAGGGTGTTACTTTTTTACTTTTGCGTCAACTGTACTTTCAGCTCAAGAAGATATGGAAAGATTTTTAAAAAAGGAAATGTCAAGTTGTTCCAAGGTAATTAATAGTGCACTATGGTGCTGTATTGGTGTATTTACTGAAAACAGTGTATTGCTCTATTTTTTCTTCATTAGAAAAAAGTAATTTCTCTCTAAACTATACATCATTTTTAAGTCAGTGCCAGATTTATGAATGTTTTAGGAATCCCAATCCTAACATCTCAGCTTCTGATGACTATCATTGAAAGAATGTATCCTCCCATCCATTTCATTTTAATAACAACAGCTACATATTAGGCACAAAATATGGGGCAGAGTTACACAAGGGGTTTTGTATATCTTACTTCAAATTTCCACAACAACCATGTCTCTTTTTATGGACATAGAAAATGTCAAAGGAGTTGAATGAAAAATCTGTATTTGAACCAACCTAGAGTTACGTGTATTCAAATGACTTATTTCCAGAGAGAGAGAGAGAAAGAGAGGGGGAAGGTGCACAGGTGCATACAGGCATGTATTTTAGTGTGGTGATTTGGAAGCTGATAATTAAAACTGTGTTTATAAATAAACTTGATAATTATTTCTGTTATTTCATTTATATGCCACAAAGCTTATTACCAACCTACTTAGATCTCAGACCAAAAATTATAGAATAGGCTGAGGTTGATAGAAGGCAACTTGTTAAGTGTCGGAAACCAAATATTGTTCTCACTAAATGGATGTAAAAGGAAAACCAGAAGGCTGGCCAACCTTAATTGCTCTGAAAGGTCAGAGTTGATTACTCATTGTTTAGTTGAAACTATCTGTTTGTATCATGTTAATTACTGTTTTTGTTATTTCCTGCCTAAAGGCTAGGGGTGTGTCCCAAAGCCTTAATAAAAGGGAGAAAAAGGCCAGAGCAAATGGCACTAGAGGAAGACTCCCTCCTGGCCCCCCAATATCGCCAAATTAATGCTTTCTGGTCTCTCATTTCGTTTGCATGTGGCCTCCTTCAGAACCTGAACCCTGAACCGGGAACCCTGAACCACGCGGGATGTGGAAAGAGGTTCCCACAGTTAACGATTTCTTATTAGCTTACATTCTGACCTACAGAGAAAATTTTGCCATAATGTTTTGCCCTCAAAACAAAGATTATTTTTCTAAGTACTGGAAATGCTAAAGCCTACACTCCAAGAAAACATAATAAAAGTCTAAAACATATGAGCAAATAAATGATGTCCTTAAGCCAGTCTTTGAAAATATTTTAAAATTACTCACTCTTTTGTTCCCTTCATTTTATTATAACCTGTTTAACTACTCAATTTGGATTTAAATGATCCAATCAACAGATAACGTTTTCACTACACTTGATCTTAGCCAAAAGGCTGAGAAATGATTGATAACTGTTTTTAAAAGGTTGCATACGAATTTACTTTGTTGTCTGGATGGCCAAAATCTGAAATTCTCTCAGGCAATGGTGACTATATAATAAACCTAATTACATATAACCTTTACTAAAGCCAAATTAAATATCAGAATAACTAATAATCTTAAAAGTAGTATCACTATAGATAAAAGCTTATTAAATGCATGCAATATTAAAAGTACAGAGTTCACTTTTGCATTACTCTCAAAATATAATTTTATTTCTTTCAGAATTCATACTTCTGTATCAATATGGACTGATGACCAGTTTGACAATGAAATAGAATTTGCACAGCAAATGTCATGTATAGAAAGACTATGTTCGACACATCGTTTAAAAATGAAAAATATAATGCTTCTAAGATGGTTTCAACATTTCAATATTTGTTGTCTCACACATAATTATTTTTTTCTTAAGGTAAATCCATGGTTTGTCAAGTTTTACAATTTCTACTTAATCCCCAGTTTATTGGTTGTTCATTGTATACCCACCCCTTTTTTTAGAAATAATCATAAGCATTGTTAAATTCCATTTTAATTTACTTTAGCTTCCATCTGTCAAGGTTATGAAAATGATCTAAAAAATCTCCCAACAATTTTCACCAAATAAAGCAAGAGAAAATGGTATTTAATTACAGTCACTAAAAGGTTCTTCTTTTATTTCAGAAAGTTTGAGAGTAAATGAATACATTTCTGGAACCATAAGGGTCATGTACTAAGAGAAATGCAAAAGAGGTAGAAAGCATTGTGAAAAGTAGTTAGAAATACTTGGAAAATGTTAAACTCACCAAAACCCCTCTCTCAGTGTGGAGACTTGTTTCTTTTGCCCACAAAGCTCCTTTGCAGCTGAAACAGTGGGATATCAGGACCTTATATTGCCCTTTGCTCCTGGAACCCAGTCACCTCCCACTTGGAATCAGTTGAGTAAGATTATTTGCACGTGTAGTTTGCTGCGTTAAAAAATAATAATTATAAAACATACACGTGTGTGCGTGCGCGCACACACACACTAATTTGGATATGTTATTTTCCTCTAAAAATAATGTAAACTCCATATTCCTGGTGCTCAGTAATGATCTCCACATCTCTGAGGGGCTGTTTTTCTCTGTGGTCTGCCTTTGTGATCAGTTGAAACCAATTAGTCCAGCCTCCTCATTTTAATCAGATGGCTCCCAGTTCTCCTCTGTGTACTTCAAGCTTCCTCTCTAAGCTCCATATGCCATATATTTTTCCTCATTTTTGCTCAAACTACTCTCTCCCTATGAATTTTTATTTCTGTTTCTAATTCTTCCCTAATCTCCAAAAAACTACTGTAAACACCTTCTTCTCCCAAGATGTATCCATGCTTAGAAGTAATCTCACCCTCTCTGAGGCTTCTCAAACTTTCGCATGCATATGTGAATGTTCTTTGGAACTTATTATATGCAACTGCCAGGCTCCATTGCTAGGTATCTGGTGAAATGATACATGCAATCCAATAACATATTTTGAAAACAAATCGATAGCTTAAAACTTCTCTGAGCCCCAGTGGTATTTCGACCTCACATCACTGCACTTGAAAGGAAGAACTATTTGTCTTTAATATATATATATATATATGTTCCAGAGAGGAAGGGCAAGGGAGAGAGAGAGATAGAAACATCAATGGTGAGAGAGAATCATTGATTGGCTGCCTCATGCACGTTCCCAAATGGGGATTGAGCCCACAACCTGGGCATGTGCCCTTGACTTGCAATCGAACCTGAGACCCTTCAGTCCTCTATCTACTGAGCCAAAGCTAGAGTAAAACTGTTTTTCTTAGTTAAATATACCCGCTCCTTTAACTTGAAATTTCTATGTCCTTGAGTTGCTCCTGAGAAAAAGAAGAAAAAAAAGAGGCAGCAAATGCTTAACATATTGGGTTTTTAAAGATCACTTCTGGGTTTGAAATCCACTTTTTAGGAGTGTGAAATTGGCAAGTCCTGTATCTTTTCTAAGCCTTGGATAGCTCAATTGTAAAATGGGGATAATAATTTTATGTTTTAGAGTTCTATTCTTCTTTATTGGTATTGTCATGAGGGAGCTTCACTATGAGAAGAAACACTAATAAAGTAACATTCCCTACACAGTACTTACTAATTCAATATTTATTCTCCCCTTTGTATTAACAGAGCTCCAATAGCACATAGAAGCAACATACCCAGCTAATATCTATATACCATACCAACCTTTCAGCTAGAGATGACATGTGTCATTGGCCAATGAGATGATACATGTAAAAATCATTTAGAAGAGATGGCCAAAAACTTGTTATATGGAGTGGGGGTGGGATGGATGCTGCTCCAATGGATTGTTTGTTTCCACCGTTTTTGCTTTTTCCCCCTTTCCTATGGCCTGGAATTTAAATATGACTATTTGGACAGCTATATTTTAAGTTGTAGGGGAAATCCAAAAGAATCACAGCATGCTTTACTCAGATATATATGTTTTACTGATTTTAGAGAGGAAGGGAAAGAGAGATAGAATCATCAATGATGAGAATTACTGATCAGCTGCCTCCGGCATGCCCCCTACTGGGGATGGAGCCTGAAACTGTGGCATGTACCCTGATAAGGAATCAAACCTTGACCTCCTGGTTCATAGGTCAATGCTCAATCACTGAGCCACACCAGCTGGACTACTCCGATATTTTAAAGGCATCAACCATCTATTTTCAAATTTATTGTAATGAGAAAAAATAAACCAGTACATTATTTAAGTCACTGTTTTGAGAATGTCAGTACTAACATTCAAGTTAATTTTCTAACTGAAAAACTTCTTCTACTCCTATTCCTATTGTTCAAAGGGAGAGTATGAGTATGTACCTATTTATAAGACTGAGGAATCCTATATTATAAAATGCTAATATACAAATCAACCAAATGGCAGAATGACTGGTTGCTATGATGCACACTGATCACCAGGGGACAGATGCTCAAAGCAGGAGCTTCCCACTAATGGTCAGTGCACCACTCAGTCAGAAGCCAGGGCTTACAGCTGGCGAGTACAGCAGTGGTGGCAGGAGCCTCTCCTGTCTCTGCAGTAGTGCTAAGGATGTCCGACTGCTGTCTTAGGCCCACTCTCTGGGGTGAGTGGACCTAAACCATAAGTCAGACATCCTCCAAGGGCTCCTGTACTACGAGGGGGCATAGGTCAGGCTAAGGGACCCGCCATGCCTGATGGGTTTATATACCACTAGAGGCCCGGTGAATTTCATGCATCGGGACTCTAGTGGTATATAAACACATCACCTAGTTTCTCTTCTCTGTTTTGTGGGAGCAAAAGTTCAGCCTGTGACTGTAGCTGTGGGGGTGAGTTTAACTTTGAGAAGATTCTCTTAAGAAGGCCATTATGAGCCAAGTTGATTCATGGGAGTCATTGCATACTCCAATCCAAATGCCAATGCTAAAGCTGGCTTTTTGATCCATCATCAAATCGGCATTTTGACTACCTTATGGGGTTGTGGTGAGACTTAAGGAAGCATTGACTATAAAATGTCTAGTGTAGCACTTAATGTATAAGCATTAGCTATCATAATCATTGGCATTACGAAGATTCTTTTTACTGGTGAGTAGCAGTTGTCTTCCTGCTGGCTTTAGGCCATCATTTTTCCTCCAAGTCTCTTTCTAATTGTGATCTTTGATTTGCTTTATCCCGCACTATTAATGAACTTCTTTTCATTGTTTGCTTGATTCTATTTTTTTCTGCTTCTAACCTGTTGGCAAATTGGTCCTTTTGATGAGTATCTTAGCTTTAAATAATCCGTAAATAATATATAGTAAAGTGACTGAAACAAAATCGGCATTCAAGCAGTGTAAATTAAAACGTGAAACTTACAAATCCTGAGTTAGTTTTGTTAGTTCTTGATCCTTTGAACTATCTCCACAATTCTTAGTCACCAGTTGCCTGTGGAGCATGAGATATTCACAGGTTGGCTCTTTGCATGTAATCAAGATTTTGATGTAGATGTTGGCCCTTAAAAACACCTTTACAAATACTTTTGATATTATGATTTAACAGCTACTTCTAAGACCATAGAAAAGAAAATATTTTCAAAAGTGAACAAAGGAGAAGTACTTATGCCAAGATTTAAATTTCAAAATACTATTTCTCTATCATCCTATCTAATAAGAGTAATATGCAATTGACTGTACTTTTGCTACACTCAAAGGCCACACCCACTAGCCATGACCACCAACCAATCAGGAGTGAGAATGCAAATTAACCCAACCAAGACTGCTACAGCCACAGAGAGAGCAGGAGGGAGGCTTGGGTTGCCCCAGTGATGGAGGAAGCCAAGCTTTCCACACACTCAGGCCTCTCTTAAGGCTACAGTTTCAATTATAGAAGATAAATAAATTCCAACAGAAATGGCTGCTGCCATGGAGCGAGCAGAAGGCTTGGCTCTGCTCCAGGCTACAAAGTTTCAGTCGTAGAAGATAAATAAATTCCAGATTCCAGGGCCTCCTTTTGGGTTGCTGGGGTGTATGGCTGGCCTGCAAACCACCACAGGCCCCTCGCCCAAGCTCCCCCATGCCTCAAGGGAACCCCCACCCTGATATGGGACACACCTCAGGGCAAACCAGCCGGCCCCCACCCATGCACCAGGCCTCTATCTTATCTAATAAAAGAGCAATATGCACATTGACCATCACTCCCACACACAAGATGACTGCCCCCATGTGGTCAAAATCCTGCCCCAATGTGGACACAAGATGGCCAGCAGAGGAGGGCAGTTGGGAGAGACCAGGCCTGCAAGGGAGGGCAGTTATGGGTGACCAGGCCATAGGGTAGGGCAGTTGGGGGTGACCAGGCCCACAGCAGAGGGCAGTTAGGGGCTAACAGGCTGGCAGGGGAGCAGTTAGGCATCAATCAGGCTGACAGGAGTGGTTAGAGGGTGATCAGGCTGGCAGGCAGAATCGGTTAGGGACAATCAGGAAGGCAGGCAGGCTAGCAGTTGGGAGCCAGCAGTCCTGGATTGTGAGAGGAATGTCAACTGCCCATTAAGCCCCAATTTCAGTAGGATCAGGCCTAAAAGGGCAGTCAGACATCCCTTGAGAGGTCCCAGATTGGAGAGGGTGCAGGCTGGGCTGAAGGACACCACCCCCCATGCACAAATTTCATGCACCTGGCCTCTAGTAAAAAATATAACCACATTTTTACACTCTCAAAGTATTTTCTTTTAGCACAGTATTTCATCTATCCAATAAACTGAAAATTTCTTTGTATATTCACATTTGTCCACTGCTACACAAAAGCCTCAAATAATCCCCTAAGGTTGCATGAACCAGTGGGAGTGTGCATATGCTACATGAGGCTCTTAGTGCCTTGGCTATGATACATGACATTGCACTCTGGCCTAAAGTTGAATAATTCAGAAGTATACACCTGATCCCAGATAGGTTAGGTTATCACTCTCAAGGGTTTACATTTGTAGTAAAGAGAAGCAAATTGAAAAGCCATAATGAAATGGAAACTATCTAACTGGCATATCACATTAGTGCTACAGTTATTTCATTAAAGATAGGTTGACTGTGGTACATCACTGTTCAATTTTTAATGACTATTGTCCCTAAAACAAAAGTTTCTTGAAGAAGAAATTGATTTTTGTTGTTGTTGTTTTTCCTGAGAATATTTTTCCAATTATTATTATTATTTTTTTAAAATATATTTTATTGATTTTTTACAGAGAGGAAGAGAGAGGGATAGAGAGTTAGAAACATTGATGAGAGAGAAACATCGATTAGCCGCCTCCTGCACACCTCCTACTGGGGATGTGCCTGCAACTAAGGTATGTGCCCTTGACCAGAATCAAACCTGGGACCTTTCAGTCTGCAGGCTGATGCTCTATCCACTGAGCCAAACTGGTTTTGGCTATTATTATTTTTTTTTAGGAAGGGTGGAAGGGAGGGGGAGAAACAGAGAGAGAGAGACAAACTTCTATGTGAGAGAGATACATTGATTGATTACCTCCCACATGTTCCCTGAAGGACATGCCTTTGAAGAGCATTGAACCAGAGACTCTTCAGTCCACAGGCCTAGGCTCTATCTGTTGAACAAAACTGGCTAGGACAGGAATTATTTTGATAAACACACTATGAGTTTGAGGAACCTGTTTAAAAAAATCACATGCTTCAAAAGAGGCAGGTTTTGGAACCCAGGACTATCAGTTTCTAAAGCAATATTTCTTATTAAAAAGGAAACATACTTAACAAGTTTATACGGTACTTTGGATTACATAGCACTTTCAAGGTATTGTTTAATTTTATATTCAAAATAACCCAGAGAGAGAATGTATACAACATGTATGCTTATTTTATTTATTCAACAAATTTACTGATCTTTTATAGCTATTACCTTGGTCATATTCTTATAACTAAGAGGGCAAACAATTTCTGATCCCTATGTAGTCTACCAAATAGTCAGTAAGCATACAAACCATCTATAATAATAAAAGCATAATATGCAAATCAACCGAACAGCTGAACAGTGGAACAACTGTCCAGATGACATGCCAGATGAAACCAGGGCTGCGAGGGCTGGGGGCTGTGAGGCCTGGGATAGCCAGGGTGGAAAAGGTCTACTCTTGCATGAATTTTGTGTATCGGGCCTCTAGTAATAACATATATTTCCAATCAGAAAAGATTATCCCAAAGGTGAAACACAGTGCCAAGTACTATAAAGGGTCTGAGATTTTACATTATTTGAATGCTAAGAAGTCACAGTTTCCTGGGTTCAGAAGACATGAGGTTCTTAGATCAGAAACAAAGGACAGTTTATTATTCATAGCAATAGCAGTACTGTTAGGAGGACTCATAATCTGATAGACAGAGCACCTGAATTAATCTGAAAAATAATGTTATTTTAAATCTTAGAACACATATACTTATGTGAACAGGGGGTTAAGTTTCTCACATGTGAATAGGGGGTTACGTTATTCTTAAGTTTCTTTTTCAAGGCCTGTGAGAAGCGATTAAGGAGGTGAGTCAGCTATGAATCCAGCAAGCAGAACCAATAAGCAAGGTCAGACCAACCCACCAGGAGTCAAAACTTCATCTCATTGCCTGAAGAAAATAGCTGACATCTGCAGACCCGCAGGGCTACACATGGCTGTATTCCATTCCCAGCCTCAATCTAGCCCCTTCCCCATTTCAACCTGCTCCCTGCACTTCGCTGTTAAGACAGGGTTTGAATGCTTATAAGTGCCCTGTCTTTTTTGTTGGCTAGCTTTCTCAATAAATGCCTGCCTTATATGATTCAATCCTGCCTTTGTTATTGGACACAGTGAGAGGCAGCCTGAGCTGAAGTGGGGATTTCCCAGTAACAGTACTCAAGAATATCGGCACTGCACCACTTTTTCAAGCCCCAATTTGCACAGGGCAATATAAAGAGGACATATTCAGAAAACCTGCCTGACCTTTGCCTTGAAAGAAGCATTGACTTTATTATACTGGACAATGAAAAAGAAAATCTGACTTGTGCCAAAAAGAGACATAACCTCTTTCTAGTCTATTTAGTAAATAAACATCCTTGAAAAGGTAATCCAGGATCAAAGTTCAGTTTGAGGAGGTTAGGTAGCTGAAATTTGTGAGACATTAACAGAAAAGAGGGAACTATGCAGAGAAAGTTCTAGAAATCTCCAAAGGAGCTATCTTGAGTCTTTGGCTCAGTGCTAATCTGTAAATTAAGAGAAAAGGACCTTGGAAGAAACAATTCTCAGAGAAAGAACAAAGCCTAGGGAAAGAACAACTACCAGGGAATTATGCAAGGCCATGGAAGGAGTATTTTAGTTCTGAATTTTTGGAAAGGGACCTCCAATCTTCAGTTCACATTGAATATTGTTAACTATACCTCACCAGCTCTACCTTATTGTCAAACTTAGGAAAAGAGAGTTTTGTCAAAACATGGAGACTTAAGTTAAAGAGAAAGTTCCCTAGGCACTTGTCAAAAATGGAAAGACAGATTTTATTTTGCGCTACTATAGTAAGGAAAAGAGACTTCAGTATAAAACTGAACTCAACTTCTCTGGAACAAAATGGGGAGAGTTTTTTAAATATGTTTTTATTGATTTTTAGAGAGATAGGAAGGGAGAAGAATAGAGAAATGGAAACATTAAAAAGAGAGAAATAACATCAATCCACTGCCTCCTGTACACCCCCTACTGAGGATTGAACCTGGGCATATGCCCTGATCAGAAATCAATCCAGTGACCTTTTGGGTTGATGCTCAACCACAGAGCAGCACTGGCTGGGCAAAGGAGAAAGTTTTAAGTGCTGGGCTGAGAAAGTGGAAAAGTAATGGAGGATATTAGTCAATGAAATTAGGCCATCTGTGTTTGCTAATTGGTTATGATTAAAGAGGCCTCTACCTCCTCACTGAGGGAGAGAAGCGTGCTATCTTTCTTGATGATTATATTTCATAGAGATGGTTCACAGGTCCTTAAGAAAGGCATTCCTGGGTTGTAAAACTGTCTGAAGGCTGTGAGAAAGTGTATATATACCTCAGAGGGCCAGAAACAATTTACAATGGCAAGTTTTGTTGTTGTTTTTTTTTTAAAGTAAATGCACTAAGAAAAGGGAGGGCAAGGGTCTGAAATCAGGAAGAACTCCATCCAGAGTTGAGTCAAGCTGAAGGGAATGCTAATGTTGTCTGGGTCACTTATGCTTAGTGGCTCATCTCACTGGAGGCAGGACTCCTGAGGGCACTGTGAGAGAGCAGGAAGCTGCTTTCCAAAACTCAAATCTACCACAGCTCCAGTAGCAGTCTGGCATGAGCTCTCAAAAGCCCCTCTCCTGTCATCACTTCATCTCCTAAGTCCAAGCCCTCACATTATCATTGCAAAACAACCCACCATAATCATCTAACTGAAGCCAGAGAGGAACAAACAAACGCCAGAATGTACTCAGCAATGAGTACCTGGAAACTTCTGCTCTCGAAACTGCAGCACAGCCTCTGAGATAAGAGACCACAGGACTCGGTTTCTTTTAATATTTTTAATGTATCTTTTTTATTATGTATGAGGTAAAAAAAATTCCAACTGCAGTAAGAACAAAATAAAACTAATATCTCTGTAAATTAAATGGCCACATTTAGCATCTATTCTAAATGTATGCTATCATCAAATGTTACATTTAAGATCTTTTTCTACATATTGTCTGTGTATTCAATGCGTGCACAAAACACTCTTGAGAAACCTCCATTTAACCGGATGCATGCTGCTTCGATCAGTTTACCTTCAGTGCGCTTCAATTAGTTTATCATCATTATTTTAAACCAGATTTGGGGATTAAAAGAAATGAAGGTGAAACTAAGCAGAGCCCTTATCTAACCAATTCAAATTATTGGAGACATGGGGATAATTATATTTTATAAAATGTCTTCTAACTAAGTCAGAAATACGGAACCATTATAATTTTATAAATCAAAGATTGGAGGCACTTTCTGGACCTAGCTGTGGGGAGGGTAGCCCCAACTAGAGCATTGAAGCCTTTCTTAGCCATGGAGAGAGGTCACATTTGGAGGAAGTAAGGTAGCTGGATTTGTGGGGCACTGTACCTGGGAGGAGGAAGCTACACAGAGAGAGAGCTCTATAAATCTCCATGCAAGTCCCCTTGAGTCCCTGAGGACTGAAAACAAACATTAAAATAGCAATAGGAATGCACAAGTCAGGAGTAGATATGCACTTATAGTAATCAGGAAAAACTGTAGTTCCTCAGACACAAGCATCTTGGTTGTTGTGTTTTTGCTTTGGTTTGTTTTGTTTGAATTTAGTGTTGACAGTTTTGTTTTCTGTATCTCAATGAATAGAACAAAGACACGTTAAAAAAAACATGCTGACCACCTTCTATGTGCAAAACTTGGAATATCAGAAATAATTTGTCATTTCAAAGGATATACAATCCTATATAATAAAAGCATAATATGCAAATTGACCAAATGGCGGAAGGACTGGTCACTACGACTCACACTAACCACCAGGGGGAAGGCGCTCAATGCAGGAGCTACCCCCTGCTGGTCAGTACTCTCCCACAGGGGGAGAGCCACTCAGCCAGCAGCCGGGCTCAGCTGGTGAGCCCAGCACCGGTGGTGGGAGCCTCTCCCACCTCCGCTGCAGGCAGGTGGTAAGGAGCTAAAGGTCCTGGACTGAGATAGCTCAGACTGCGAGAGGGATGTCCACCTGCCAGGCAGACATCCCCTGAGGGGTCATGAACTGGGAGAAGGCGCAGGCCAAGCTGAGGAGGGACTTCCTCACCCCGCAACTCCCATCTCAGTGCACAAATCTCGTGTATCTAGCCTCTAGTAGAAAATAAGAATAAAGGTGAGTTGTTAATGTCTTGTCTGCAAAAACACAAAATGTGTGTGTGTGTTTAAATAACTGTTTTCAATGAAGACAATAAAGAATTGTTCTAAGGAAGATCTTCACCTGCCCTGCATTTAGTCTGTAAGCAAATACAAATACAATAAATTCATTCAACTCCAGGGATAAATAATGACTTCTTAACTCTGTGATGTTTAGCCACAAAAACCACCAAAGAGTGTCCAAATGGAGTCCTTCTACTAGAGATCATTAATTCCAGGTCTGACAACAATCTGTTTGAGATACTTGTATGCTCATTTTTAAAAAATGAGACACCAGTATAGCTGGTGAAAACAAAAGGGCAATGTAATGTCTTTTGTTGAAGATTTCCAGATTGAAGTTCTCATTTTAGTGGAAGAGAGGGATTTAACAGCCAAAATCCTACTCCGTCTTGCATGAGATGAGTCAACCTTATAAAATGTCTGAAGAAGTCGATTACTCCATTTTAAATGCGTGAATTGTTTAAAGTAATTGATTCAAATTTTGGAGAACTAAGTTAGAATTTTGTAAAATGAAAAACTTCAATACAACTAATCAAAATATAGAATGGCTTTTATAATTTAAAAAGTAATACTAGGATATGAACAACTATATTGCAATTCACAGTGCTTTGCCATGCAATACAGAATGATTTAAAAGATCCTTTCAACATTTAGAAGAGACTGTTGCATATGGAAGGAATAGGTAAAATAAAAGGAATTGATACTTGATCAGCCAATTATTTTTCACTATTTTCTTACTTGGTATTCATCATTCCTTAAATACATTGTTTACCGAGATAACCAATAGACATTTCTCATAAGGCAGGTGATGCTAGCTTATATCTTGGCTTCCTTACAACTTGGCTTCCATCTATGAGATTGGTATAAAGGGCAAATTCATATCTAAAGACTGTACTAAATAATGTAGTAAATATTCTCTTCAGAGTTCAATTCACAGAAAAATACTGGGGTCTAAAGCACTAGTCATACTACAAGTTAATGTAAGTAACTCAAATGTAGCTTAAATTATAGGAACACAGCACATCAAAGGATTGAAAGTATAAATTATCACTATGAATAAAACTAATTTAACAGTAATTAGTTACATGGATCTTGAATTAATATATCTTTATTAATGATATCTATTTTAATATATTTATTTTAAATTTAATTAAGAGAATTAATATATCCATTTTAAATTTATATGTAAGAAATTGATAAAGTTATTTTATATATGTGTATATTCTTAGTCTCTATTATCTCCCTTTTGGCTAAAAATAAATAGAAAATATTATTTTACTCTTTGGTTCATTCAATGAATAAATTTACAAAATAGAATTATTTTCAACATGTGTATTTCTATTCCTAGAGAAAAAATATGTAGGCAGAGAGTTATTTAGATTTTAATTGTCATAATTACTTATATGTGCAAATACATAGAAAAGTTTAGTACACAGTTAGGTAACTAATTGTGTTGAAAATACAATTGCATGCTCACAAAGATCATCATGCTCATAGGGTGTACACTCCTGTTTCAGAAATATTTTTAGGCCCTCAGAAACTTCAGCCACCTCTTCACTCTCTGAAAACAATGTGATCTAACCAACCAGCATTGATTTCAAAGCCACAAAACTGAATTTGATTGCAAAGTAATGGTAAGAAATTAAAAGTTTAAAGACTAGCAATTGTAAATGTGACAAATAGGAAGGCTCCTGCTATCAATTCTCTATGTATACAGTGAATAATGGCATTGCATAAGGAACTGATGTTCTTCCCAGTAGGAAAACACTCAGTGCAAGCCCTAAGCTTGATGGGAAAATTTACTTTCTATAAATATTTCTCTCTTTTCCACATCCAGTGCAGTTAGAGAGTGGTCTAGTTCCTGAGTAGGAGCGGCTGGGGATTGAGAAAATAAAAGAAAGAGACAGACACAAAGATAGCAGGAAAAAGCTGGGACCAAGTGGGACAGCTGTCCTCTGATGAAGAGACAGTAACCCAGAGTGGATATAGCGCATCTATTTTATACAGCAAAATACCAGGAAATTTTACTGAAGCCCAAGACAAAGGAGATTATGTGTATTCTTGTGGCTTCTTTGTAATCATCACTTCTGGGTTGGCCTGGATAATTGTGTTTGTTTCTGGTGCTTGGATGGATTTAGATAATGAAACCACCCCGCAGTGCCTGAGCTGAAAATCAGACTGACAATACACCTGCCTCTGGCGAGGTATGTTTCCACGGCATGGCTCTGTTGGGCACCCCTGGATTCAGATGACAATCATCTCAGGGGCCTTTCCCAGTTTTCTCTATAATTTTATATTCCCATTCTTTGTTTAAAGAAACAACAACACCTGGCACATTTAAAAGGACCCTGAAATCACAACTGTTTATCTAATACCCATGCTAAAATAAATATATATTAAAATGTTGCAAAACGAAAGAATTCAAGAAGGTTCTTCAAAGGAAAGAAAGAAACCTGAAATTTCTCTACACGTGTGGCATATTCTTAATAATTTTGGTTCAAATTTTGCATTCTAGAGTCAATTATCTTGTCAATTTATCAATTTCCCTTTGAAAATATTTTCTCAAATCTTATTCAACCCTTTGAAAGTCCTCAAGTACAACACTTAGGATCCTATATTGAAATTAAAACAAAAAATTCTTTGCACATATTGATGTTTTTAAAAAAAGTTAAAGAGAATTGTGTTTAGCTTTTAAATCTAAACTAGCTAAAAACTTTATTAAGAAAAGTTTGCTACATCTTTATGCATTAATTTGTAAGTACTATGGTTTTCTTTCATTTCGTTATTTCTCTTGATGGTCCTGATCACCAATTCCAGTGCTGGAAAGATTGGAACTTTATCCACACCACCACCAAGTCATTCTTGGATACAGCTAGACGTTGGAAATTCAATTTAATTTGAGCACTGTCCACCTGGGGATAACATCAGATTTCCTAAGTGAAGGACTCAGTCCCACAAGACCACCCCCAATTCAGAATGCAAACACAAGTCCAAGTTGTTCCCTGGGCTCCAGACCAACTGGCTATAACAATGAGGTTCCACAAATCTGTCTTGGGTTTGTTACAACACTTCAGAGAACTCAGAGAACATTTTACTTATTAGATTTAATTTTTATAACTCACAAAGAGCCTGGTGGAAAACGCTTAGGGCAAGGTAAGGATCAGGTTGCTGAGCTTCCATAACCTCTCCACGCACACCACTTTCTCCAAGCTCCATGTGTTAACCAAGCTGAAAAGCTCTCCAAGCACAGTCCTTTGGGGTTTTTATGGAGGCTTCATTATGTAGGCAGGATTGATTAAATCCTTGGCCTTTGGCAAATGAACTCAATCCTCAGTCTCTGTCCCTTCCCTGGAGATTGGGGGTGAAGGAAACTGAAAATCTAAGTCTAATCATACTTTGGTTCTCCTGACAAGCTCCTCATTCTTAGGTTTCTTAAGGGCTTTCCAAAAGCCCCCTATAAAATTAATGCATAAAAATGTAAAATGTAGCAAACTCTTCTTAATAAAGTTTTTAGCTAATAAAAGACATCTTTATGGCCCTTACCATAGGAAACTCCAAGCCAGCAATCATGGATGGAGACCTAATATATATGAGAAATATAATTTGGTCATCTGAATAACTAAATGCATATTTTTTATAAGTCACAATATCACAGTTACCTTGCACTATAAGATTTTCCATCCATAAGCACTTCTGATCACAACAATGTTCATAATTTTGATCAATAGTCCTGCTTTGGTTATTATTAATCACTTTATGAAAGAAATCCCATAGTTACTTGGTCAGGAAAGAAGATTTGAAAATATGGGAAAGGACATAGTTCCAATAAGAGCAGCATGTCAATAGTAGGAGTTTAAGACCACGTTCTCAGCCAGCCATTCATACAATATTGACATTGCACACATCAATGAAATTTCAAGTATGATCTCTCCCAGCATATATACATCTGAGGGATGAATATCAATAATATTAGTAATAGTTTCTTTGTGAGCCTACTAGGAATCAGGCAGTATACTGAGTACTTTCAACATATACCATTTACTCTTTATAATAAAGTTGTGAGGTAAGCATTTTTATCCATTGTATAAATGACAAGCCAAGGCCTAGATTATTTTCCCAAGTTATAAAGCTAGTAAGTAGTAAAGCTGTCACCAAACCTAAGACAATATGCCCAATGCTTTAAAGGCCAAAACTCAAATCATCAGTTTAGAGTAAGAAAAATGTATTGATCTAGAAGGCACCAGCTGAGAAGACTGGAAACCTAATTTTCAAATCTATCTTGCTTGATATAATTGAATGAAGCTAACACATGAAACATATCATTCTTTTTTTAAAAATATGTTTGTATTGATTTTAGAGAGAGAGGAAAGGAAAGGGAGAAAAAAATGTTGATGAGAGAGAACTGGTGAGCTCTGAACTCATGGGATGATGCTGAACCAACTGAGCCACACAGATCAGGATGAAACACATGCATTCTTTTTAAATATATGTATATATATATATTGGTTTCAGAGAGGAAGGGAAAGGGAGAGAGAGAAACATCAATGATGAGAGAGAATCATTGATGGACTGCTTCCTGCACACCATCTACTGGGGATCAAGCCCACAATCAAATTGTAACTTTCTGGTTCATAGATCAATGCTCAAGCACTGAGCCACATTGGCCAGGCAAACAAACAAACAAACAAAACAAACAAACAAACACATGCATTCTTAAATAGTTATTAATTGATACCAATTGACTCACAGGAAACTCAATAAGAAATAAGAAGTAAAATAGAAACTATTAAGAAAACAATATTTTTAAAATTATATTAATTTCAAAGTTAATGACAAAAATGGTACTGGTGTGATCAATATTTAAATCAAACTAATTTCTATAATACAAACATAAAACTGATTATTATATCTAAGAAATCTTTTATCAAGTCAGCAAGGATCTTGGGTTTACCAATTTTCATTTTCTCCTTGACAAGATAAAAATAAAAATTGGAAAACAGAAAGAAAGATAAGCTAAAATAAAAACATAGATGAAGACAGTAAAGGTAAGATAACTAAACTCAGCCAAGATAGATTATCTTGTCCTGCTTGGTTTCTTAATGCCAGAATACCCTTTATCTCACAGACAATGCCACAGGCAACTTCCTGTTAGATGAGTGCAATCTACCACTCCAACTCTTACTTATCTTTTTCTCTAGTGAAAAGGGGATTAAAAATAGCAGTGCTTGGAAAAGTCAGAATCTATTTAATCTTATAGTTAGTCCAGCTCTGGTTTTAGGTTAACTCTGATAACTGGACTTCTGGTTTACCTGTGAAGCATCACTTTATACTTCATTTCAATTACTTGGATTCTTCATCACCAGAGTTCTATGCTGGATCTCCTGTTCATTACATCAGTCCTTCCCTGGATCTAGTTTGTTGAAAATCCTAGAATTTCATTCTTGAAATACAGTGAAATGGCCAAAGTCTTGCAGACATCCCTCATGCTGATTGTCCATTTTACTTCATAGTTAATATGACACGCACCAATAATGCCAATGATGGTGCATACCTATTACTTATCCATAATATACTTGTGGATCTTGGTTGACACTAACTGCTTGCATAATTGCCACCTATTATGTATCACTGCATGTTCAAGAAACCAACTCCCCTTGCATGAATGGCTTTCTTGACTTATAACAAGGGTGGGGAATATCAGACCCACAGGGCCATATAAGACACACAGAATCATTTGGTGTGGCTCTACTAAGGCCTTTGGGGTGAGTTAATTAAATGTTTGACCAAATATAGCAGGCTAATTTTTAAGTTGATGGTTTGTATGGCCAGTGAATGACGTTATAAATAACCAAATGGCCCTTGGCAGACAAAAGGTTCCCTACCTCTGACTTATAACATTGGTTGTTATATCTGTTTTTCCAAACACAAAGACGTATAGCATCTAAACAGTCATGTCTAGTATAAAATTTCATCTCCATTAGCAGATTTTTTCATTGCAGATAACAATTCCATGTCTGGCCAGTTTCAGAGATAAAACTGAGATCCAGAGAGAGACTGAGTGGCCTTGGGGACACACAGCAAGTCCCTTATGTAATTACACCTATAACCTTATAATCTATATTCTAAATTTTCCAACAAATTATATTACCTTCTCTATAATGTATTTTTTTAAATATATTATTTTATTGATTTTAGGGAGAGAGGAAGGGACATAGTTAGAAACATCAGTGAGAGAGAGAGAGAGGAACAACATGGTGACCTCCATGCTGGGTTCACTGCTGCGGACCGCCTGGCAGATGATTCCTTCATTAGCTTCAGGCCAATTTTGAGGCTACTACACAGACTGGAGAATGTTAGGTGATGTGAAGAGAAGGAAAATGGCCTATGAATGTGCAGATGAGAGGCTAAGGATTAATTCGCTCAGGAAGAATAGCATTTTGCCAAAATACCTTCAGGAAGTGGCTGATGAAGAAATTGCTGCCCTTCCCCAGAAGAGCTGTCCTGCTAGAATCAGACATCAGTGTGTTATGATGTCCCGTCCACGTGGTGTGAAGCAACGTTGGAGGCTTAGTGGGATCGTCTTCCGTCCCTTAGCTGACTATAGGCAGATGTGTGGGGCCCAATGTGTGGGGCCCAGCGAGCAATGTGGTAAACTGCCTGAGCTCTAGATCCTACTGAGCTTGCAGAGAACCAATTCTGACAAGACAACACTCTTCTAACAGACACAAACCTAGTTTTAATAGGCGTCCAGTATAAGAGTCTCGTCTACCTGATGTCTAGTCTAGTTAGATTACTTTTAAATTTTCAATGAAGAAACCTAGATGTTTCATTCTGTCAGTGAATTATCTTTCCTGTTGGGCTAAATAAAACATAAGTGTTCCCAAGATGATGCAGAATAATAAAAATATTTTCTGTGGAAAGAGAGAGAGAGAGGGAGATATTGATAGGCTGTCTCCCCTTACTGGGGATCAATCCCAAAACCTGGGAACCTGGGCATGGGCTCTGAATAGAAATAGAACCAGCTACCTCTCGGTGCATAGGATGATCCTCAACCAACTGAGCCACACTGGCCAGGGTTACAATGTATTTTAATAGGATATTAGGAAATAGATCTTTGCCATCAAAATGGACTCCTAATATGTTTATAATGGGCAAGTGGAAAAATAGTAAATGCCATTGAGTATGGCATTTGAGTCTTCCCAGAGTCTTAGCTATTCTCATAGTTATTGTCAGAGATGTTTTACTGAAACAAACATGAACATGCTATTGATGAGTTAAAAATAGATGAAACAAGACTGTAAAACCAGTCTCCTTTGAGGAAATAAACACCTCAGCAACCATCAAACTCCTTATGTCCTCATTTTAGTATATTATGCTATCAAAACAGTATACATTCTGAAAGTTTACTAAATGCAAATAAAGTCATCTAGTTACCACACTGTAACTTGATATAATAAGATATTTAAAAATAAATTCCATGGTTGCAAAACATGATATTTTTGGATGTCAGAGGCTACTTTCTACTTTGACTAAGCTCAATTCAAGTGCCAGCATCAGCAAAATTAAGCTATTAAAGTTACAAAAAAAAAGAGAAGAGTATTGTTATGTCTAAGAAGAAAGGGAGCTAATTGGATATTCATATGCCTTCTAGGCTGTATATCTTAAATGTGTGGCTCATCAGTAGTTATTACTAAAGTTGGCAGAAAGGATAGACATAGGAAATTTCATTTATAGACTTCTCTTTATGCAAAATGTTTGAGGTCAGCTTCCTTTCTGAGTCACAAATAAAATCTTAGAGTATAGACGTGAACACACAGACATTAAAATGCATCATTACTTTTGCCTTTACTTTTTCACATTTGTCTTTGCCATAATGCTTAGTTATGTGAACCTCATAAATTAACATTCTAATAGAAAAATAAATATTTTCTATATCCTATTTAAGTATATGGAATTGGGTGAACACATTGAAAAATGATATCAATAATACACAAACCCTCAAAAACAATTTGAGAGAAATGTAACCATAACCACTGAGTCTGAGTGCTGGTTAGCAGGTTGCTGCCCACCATTGGTAGTAATTATGCTCAGAAGGAGAAAAACATGTGCAAAGTGATGAAAACTCTTCAGATATCATAGCAGATTTGATACATCTATCATTTCATGAAGTAGGCATCAAGATGTATGTGTTTGTAGATTTTATATATTTTTTTCTAAAAATAATGAGCTCAAGGTATGAGGATGATTTATAACTCACCCAAGAGCACGCACATTTCAAGGGCAGTAGCAAAATTCTAATTCCAATCTTTCTAATTTTTAGGTACATGGGTTGATTCTCATCTAGGTCCTAGATTACACTTGCAACAAACTTTAATAATCTTAAATGTGCTTAATATGTAGTGTTCAGCAATGTTTCTAGACTACATCAATGAAATGCACCATTTTTGATGGTTGGAGTCATGTCTTCACTACTGTTTCCTTAAGCCCAGACAAATGGCACACAGTTGTCACTTAATAAAATAATAAATAAATAAGTAAATAAGTAAATAAGTAAATAGAAAATACATTAATTCAGGAAATTATCTGTATCCATGGATTATGCATATATGCATATAAGTATTTTGGTTGATCTCTTCCCACCCACCCATCCTCCGCAGCCTTCCTTCTGAGGTTCCACATTCTGTTCCATGCTTCTATGTCTCTGGATATATTCTGTTCATCACTTTATTTTGTTCATTAAATTCCACGTGAGTGAGATCATTTGAGATTTGTCTTTCTCTGACTGGCTTATTTCACTTAGCATAATACTCTCCAGATCTCACCAGGGTAAGAGATCCTCTTCTGTTATTGATGCATGGTGTAAGCGTACCACTGTTTTTTTGTTTGTTTGTTTGTTTGTTTGTTTGTTTGTTTTTTACCTACTCCTCTGATGGGCACTTGAGTTGTTTCCAGATCTTAGCTTTTGTAAATAGTGCTGCCATGACCATAGGAGTGCGTCCATTACTTTTGATTACTATTTAGGGTTTCTTAGGATATATTCCTAGAAGTGGGATCACTACAGACATTTTTAAACTCAGAAAATCTCTAGATTGTTTAAATACATAATTAATGTAAAAATGGAACAGGATAGGGAAGACAATTTTTATGTAAGAAAATAGTACTATCTCCCAAAGATTCAATAAAACTTCAGAGAACAATGATGTTGAAAATGGATAAAATATCATTTGCTTACTATTGTCACCAATATAGAATAGCTTCGTATATTTAATAATTTATTTTAAAACACTGATATGCAAAAAAATAGAGATTCTATGCTATCAATATTAGTTATATAATTTATTAATTCCTTGATTTATTCACCAAGAGAAATAAACTATTTGAGGTACTATTTTGACACAATGCTACATCACTTATTTTTTAATATCTTGGATTTATTCTTTAATATCCAATAATATTTGGAAGATATCCTTGAATTATTTGTTCAATGGCCACTCAATTCCAAATAATTATGGGGATTATTTGTTGATTGTGTACAAAGTGCATCAAAAATATTTTCACTGTATTATTTTTATTTAATTATTACAATAAATCTACCATGAAGTCACTATTTTACACATATGGATATTAAACTTCAGGAAATTTAAGCACTGTCAAAAGACACTGTGGAGCAGAGTTTGAAGTCAAGAAAAGTGCTCACAGTTTTCAAACTCAGTACTTTTCACTCTGTCATGCTTCTATAAAATTGACCTGTGTATTTTCATATGCTTCAAATAAGTAACTGATAAAAAATGAAAATTCCTGCTACTGTTTAGTTACCTATAGAAATGTAAAGCCAGATACCACTACCCTCTCAGGTCTACAGGCTGACTCTCTATCCACTGAGCCAAAACCACTAGGTCTACCACTACCCTCTTGATCTAAATAAAGTCTTCTTTCTGTGGTTCCAAAACCACACAGTTTCTTTAAAAAAAAAAAAGTTTATGATTTCTGTATAAGGAAATGTCCTTCAGACAAATTGACCAATAGTACTGGCAAAGGACAGATGCAGCTGGTTTCAAAGCTGGTTGGTATGACCATAGCATTCCCAAATATCATCCTTCCTGGTTCTAGAATCTCCAGCATATCTTAGTATTAAAACAAAAGTCTCACCCTAGTTGGTTGCAGGTTTGATCCCCAGCCTTGGTTGGAACCCTTGCAAGAGACAACCAATCAATGTGTCTCACTCACATTGATGTTCCTCTCTCTGTGTGTCTTTCCCCCTCCTGTCCTTTCTCTCAATACTCAATATCCTCAGGTTAACAAAAACAAAAAAACAAACAAACAAATAAATAAAAATGTGTTATTGTCCACAAATACAAATAAAAACTGTGCTTCTTTTGTAGAAGTTTTAAAGAGAGAAAAATTCTAGTCCTATACTAATTACATTTAATTTAATAATGAGATACTTAAGAAAATATATTCACAGTAAGCTACAAGTAAATTTCAAAATACAGAAAGAGAAAGCAACAGTGGAAGAAGAGTAGGATAAAGGGCCAATAAGTTTAGTACATTTTTTTTTATATGACTGAGTCTCCATAGACTAAGAATTTTGTAACAGAGAATTTTTTCAGATGTTTCCAACCACAAATGGTGCCATTGAAAGAATATTGTCTCTAAATAACTATATGTGATGGGAACAAAAGCAAAATGCCAGAAGACACAATAAAGGCTTGAATGTTGTTTATAGGCAATTTGGTCCACTATAGTGAAATTTGTGAATGGCTTCTGGAAAATCTATAGCATCATAAAAGTCCTAAAGCCATATTTCCTCTGAAAAATATTAACCAAAGGTATCAAAGATGAAAGTGCTTGCTTATATATTGACTGATGAGTGACATTAAATCAGGTGGGATGAATGGCTGACAGGCCATAGTCCTCTATGGCATTATTCTGTCATTTCATCTGAGTGGAATTTCTGTATCCTTGGAATGATTTTGAAATGATTTCATAGCCTCTGGGAGAAAGTTGTCTTTTTTTTTTCTTTAAAAAATATGAGAAATACCTAGTTTTGTGAAGAAACATACTCAAAAAGCTGGAAGTTTGGGAATTCATATGCCTTTAAAGAACAAAGCTGTGATTTCATTTTGGTTAGTATCATTTGGTTGAGTTCTTTGTGAAATATCAAGACTAATTTTAGAAGTCCTTTATATAATGAGTTCAGTACAATGATAAAAAAAGGAAAACAAAAGAAAGCTTTTGAATCACATCAAAATATCCAACATGTAAACTAAAATGTTAAGTAATACTTACTTTGAGAAATTATAACCTTCAGTGTTCATATTAGAAAGTTGAAAATTCTAATTTGTTGCAAAATTAAATTGCATATAAGAAGAGTAAAATATAAGTTTTATGTTTGTTCAAAGCCATTAGCCTGAATATATGAAGATGAAAAACAAAAGCAGAACAGTAAAGAATGGATTAGCCATCATATTACATGCAATTGAAGAGAGAATGTAGAATAGATAGCACAGAAAGAAATGCATATAATATATATACACTCAACTAATCTTTGACAAAGAAACAAAGACAATACAACGGAACAAAGATAATCTTTTCAACAAATGATGTCCACATTAAAAGAAAAAAAAAAAAGAGCCGAGACCGGTTTGGCTCAGTGTATAGAGCGTCGGCTTGTGGACTGAAAGGTCCCAGGTTTGATTCCGGTTGGGGGCATGTACCTTGCTTGTAGGCACATCTCCAGTGTGGGGCATGCTGGAGGCAGCTGGTCGATGTCTCTCTCTCATCAATGTTTCTGACTTTCTATCCCTCTCCCTTCCTCTCTGTGAAAAATGAATAAAATATATTTTAAAAAAAAGAATCTGCACCTGGAGGTATTATGCTGAGGAAAATGAGCTAGCTAGTCAGAGAAAGGTAAGTATCACATGATATCACTCATATGTGGAACCTAATGAACAAAATACACTGATGAACAAAATAGATCCAGAGATATAAAAACATGAAACAGATAGCAGAATTGCAGAGGGAAGGCAGGCATGGGTGAGTGGGAAAACATCAACCAAAGAACTTGCAATCATATATGCAGATCCCATGGGCACAGACAATAGGGTAGTGAAGGCCTGGGGTAGGGACAGTGGCAAACTAGAAGAAGTCAATCGGGGGAAAAGAGGACCATGTAATACTTTAAATCATAAAGATTTTTTAAAAATGAATCTAGACACAGTCTTTATATCCAACACAAATATTAACTCAAAATAGATCATATATCTAAATATAAAATTAAAAACAATAAATCTCATAAAAAATAACGATAGAAAATCTAGATGACCTTGGCCATGGTAATGATATTTTTGATATAACACCAAAGGCACAATCCATGAAGGAAATAATTGATAATCTGGACTTTATTAAAATTAATAACTTGTCTTCTGAGAAGACAATGTGAAGAGAATGAGAAGACAAGCCACAGACTGGGAGAAAATATTTGTAAAGACACATCCAATAAGGGAATATTACCCAAATATATTTAAAAAACAACTCTTAAAAGTCAACAACAAGAAAACAAACAACTCAATTTTAAAATGGGCCAATGACCTTAAGAAAAACTTCACCAAAGTTATACAGTTGGCAAATAAGCATCTGAAAAAATAATCCACATGCTGTGTCAACATAGCGATGCAAGTTAAAACTAAGAGTTACCACTAAGAACATTTTAGAGTGGTCAAAATCCAGTACACTAAATGCTGGTGAGAATGTGGAGTTGCACAAACTCATTCATTGCTGGTGGGAATGCAATAGGTACAGCCACTTTGAAAGACATTTGGCAGGTTCTTGCAAAATCAAACATACCCTCGATGTAGGCTCCAGCATTTGTGCTCCTTAATATTTACATAAAGGAACTGAAAACTAACTTATGTGCATACAAAAACCTATGCGTAGATACTTATAGAAGCTTTATTCATAATTGTCTAAACTTGGAAGCAACAAAGATGTCCTATAGTAAGCAAATGGATAAATAAATTGTGGTTCATCCAGACAATAAAATATTATTCATCACTAAAATAAAATGAGTTATTAATCCACAGAAAGACATGGAGGAAACTTAAGTGTATATTACTAAGTGAAAGTAGGCAATCTTTAAAGACTACATACTATGATTCCAAATATATGACATTCTGAAAAAGGCAAAACTATAGAGGTAGTAAAAGATCAGTGGCCGCTCAGTGTTAGGGGGAAGGAAGCAATTAATAGGCAAAGCCCAGAAAAATTTTAGGGCCATGGAACCATTCTATATACTAAAAAGGAGTGTTCTTATCACTATACGTTTGTCCAAATCCATAAGATGTACAATACCAAATGTAAACATTAATGTAAACCATGGTCTTTGGATGATGATGGTGTGTCAACATAGCTCATTAGTTGCAACAGCATACTTGCCTAGCAGGCGATATTAATAATGGGGTGTGGATTGGCCAGTGTGTTCAGTGGTTGAGCATCAACCTATGAACTAGGAGGTCATTGTTTGATTCCCAGTCAGGGCATATGCCAGGTGACAGGCTCAATCCCCAGTAGGGGGCATGCAGGAGGCAGCTGATCAATGATTCTCATCATTGATGTTTCTCTGTCTCTCTCTTTCTCCCTCTGAAATCAATTTAAAAATAACGATAGGATATGTGTTGGGACAGAAAGCATATGGGAAATCTCTTTTCCTCCCTCTCATTTTTGCTGTGAAACTAAAACTGTACTTAAAAAATAGCAAAAGAATGAAAATTTAGTGAATAGAAAAAATGATACAAAGAAATTATCTGGTTTTTAGTACAGAGAAACAAACTTTTAAAAATATGTAAGCCTGTGGTTAAGAAAATTATGGATAGGAAGAGAATAAATATTATCTATACTAACAGATTCTCAGGAGAAAAGAATAGAGAGAATTAAAGAAATTACATATTTGAATAGAAAATAGCTAGAAATTTTCTGAAATTTGTTAAAGACAGGAGTCACAGAAAGGCAAAATGTATACCAAGAAGTATAAATAAAAATAAATCCACATTCAAATTAAGTACATCATAGTGAAACAGCAGAATGCCAAAGACAAAAACAAAATAATCTTAAAATCACCAAGAACACCTAAAAATTAAAGACAGACTTGGAGCAGGCTCTGAAAGAAAAATTGACCATTAAGTCTTTGCTCCCCATATATAATGTTTCCTCAATGCATATTGCCAAATGAAGATATAACAACTTCACCTTAGATAAAATGTGCTGATAGAATCAAAAAATCAATCAATTAATCTATTATTTATTAGTCCTAGTGGTCAAAAGAACAGGCTTTGAACAACAGATCTGCATTTCAATATTAATTCCATCTGTAATAAGGTCTTTATTAGTGTAAATGTAGGCAAGTCTTATCATCCCAGTGAGCTATAATTTCTTCATTTATACATTATATATTATTTCATGACAGTATTATTGAGGGGATTTTCCCTGGAATGTAGAAAATAAATACTGGTACATAGGAAGAAGCAGGTTGATTCATATGAAATTATTTTATTGGTTAAAACAGTTGAATATTGCGCTAGCTGGTTTGGCTCAGTGGATAGAGTATCAGCCTGTGGACTGAAGGTCCCAGGTTCAATTCTGGTCAAGAGAACATGGCTGGGTTGCAGGCTTAATCCACATTAGGAGATGTGCAGGAGGCAGCGAATTAATGATTCTCACTCATCATTGATATTTCTCTCTCTCTTTCCCTCTCCCTTCCTCTCTGAAATCAATAAAGATATATTTAAAAAACAGTTGAATATCAGTTATTTCATTTGAATCATCAGTTTAATATTAATGCTAAGTCTTATTTTGATTTGAGAAAGAATCAAGTTTACTTTTAAGTTCATATACAATGAAGAGACAGACTATTTTCAAAAGGAAAAGAAGCTAGTTTAGAATACTCTATTGAAATCTGTTAAGAATTATTCTATTCATATTTACTTATTAATGTTGCAACATAAACCAACCAGGATCTGATTTTAAAAAGAATGTATCCTGCCCTGGCTGGTATGGCTCAATTGGTTGAATGTCATCTCATGAACTAGGAAGTCATGATTCAATTTCCAGTCAGGGTACATGCCCAGGTTGCAGGCTGATCCAAAGCAGGAGGCATGCAAAAGGCATGTTTCTCTCACATTGATGTTTCTATCTCATTCTCTCTATCTTTCTTCATCTCTCTGAAGTCAATTTTTAAAATATATATAAAAAAATGTACCCTAAATCTAATTATATAACTACTTTTATGATTAGATCATGTATAAGATTGTTCAACTAATAAATCCCCTGATCTACGTTATAGATTTCATAAAGTTAAGGCATATACTTTATTAAAAGTTATATTTTTCTGGCATATCAAACAGACTATTAAGGTGGCCATCATGACACTTTAGTCCTGAGTTTGAGCAGAAACTATGACTTGTGTTTAGTCAATAGAATCTAGCATAGTTAATGGCACGAATCCGATTATGTGTGTACATGATTATAACATCCTATCTAATAAAAGAGTAATATGCAAATTGACCGCACCTCCACTATACCAACCAGCCATGCCCACCAGCCAATCAGAGGAAGTATGTAAATTAACCCCAAAAAGATGGCTACGGCCACAGAGAGAGCAGGCGGGAAGCTTGAGTTGCTCCTGGCGATGGAGGAAGCCAAGCTTTCCACAAATCCTAGCCGGCACTTAAGACAACAAAGTTTCAATGGCTGCTGCAGTGGAGCAAGCAGAAGGCTTGGCTTCACTCCAGGCTACAAAGTTTCAATTGTAGAAGATAAATAAATCCTAGATACCAGGGCCTCCTCTTGGATCAACCGGGTGACTGACTGGCCTGCAAACTACCACAGGCCCCTCGCCCAGGCTACCCCATGCCCCAAGGGAATACCCACCCTGATCCAGGACACCCTTCAGGGCAAACCAGCTGGCCCCCACCCATGCACCAGGCCTCTATCCTAGCTAATAAAAGACTAATATGCAGATTAACCATCACTCCAACACACAAGATGACTGCCCCCATGTGGTGAAAAGGTCCTGCACCCATGTGGACACAAGATGGCCACCACAATATGGCCAGTAGTGGAGGGCAGTTGGCAGAGACCAGACCTGCAAGGGAAGGCAGTTGGGGGTGATAAAGCCTGCAGGAGAGGGAAGTTGGGGATGACTGGGCCTGCAGGGAAGGGCAGTTAGGGGTGACCAGGCCTGCAGAGGAGGGCAATCAGGGTTGACCAGGCCCACAGAGTTGGGAATTTAGGGGCAAACACACTGGCAGGGGAGCAGTTAGGCATCAATCAGGCTGGAAGGGGAATGGTTTGGGACTAATCAGGCTGGCAGGCAGAAACAGTTATGGGCAATCAGGAAGGCAGACATGTGAGCAATTGGGAACCAACAGTCCTGGATTGTGAGAAGGATGTCTGACTGCTCATTTAGGTCTGATCCAGGAGCAGGTTGGGCATCCTTTGGAGAGGGAGCAGGCTGGGCTTAAGGACACCCCTTCCCCTCTCCCTCCCTCAGCCCACCATGCAAGAATTTCATGAACTGGGCCTCTAGTTGTTACATAAAATTGCAGCACTTGTTTTTTCTGAGTCTCTCTTCCTTGCTGGCTTTAAGAAAACAAGCAACTATTTTGAAGAATTCTATAGAGCAAGAACTTTGGGCATTTTCTAGGAGTTGAGAGTAATCTCTGGTAGATAACCGAGATGAATAAACTAAGCCCTCAAGGAATTGAATTCTGTCAACAACTTGAATAGCTTAAAAGAAGATCTTTCCATAGTAGACCCTCATATAAGTTTACAACTTGTGTGACCCTTTGGTTTCTTCTTTGTTAAGATTCTAAGCAGAAGTCTTGGTTAAGCTCGCCTGGATTTTTGACCCACAAATCTATGCCATACTAATAGTATATTGTTTTCAGCTGACAACTTTTTTATAATACTGTTACTCACCAATTGCTAGCTAATATACCTGGGAAGAGAAAGAGAAATCACAGACAGTGACTTTTGATAGAAAAGGCATGTTATTCCTCATGAGCCATTCTCAAATTGCAAACATATACTAACTTTTGTTTTGCAATAGCTTCAATCTTAAGAAAATTGGATTATCAAAATGATCTTTAAAAATAATCTTTTCCATAATAATCATTTCCATTCTGGTAATGTCCAAATGAGGAGGCCCTGAGCAGACAATTCTATATAATAAAAGGCTAATATGCAAATTGACCAAATGGCAGAATGACTGGTGGTTTTGATGCACACTGACCACAAGGAGGCAGACTCAATGCCATCTCAAGAAATTTCAGTGAGTGAATAGTGTATTTATGTATTAAACACAAGTTGGAAGAGTGTGTTTGGTCTTTGAGTGTCCAGAATTTTACACTATTTACACATCTCCCCTTTTGAGATTTTACTTAGTGCACTGTAGAAGAACAAAAAGCCTTGTCGAACCATAGAAGGACTCCCCAAGGCCCTGTGGGAAAGATTCTGGAATTTCATTAAACTCAAAATAGTCTTTAAATAACAACCCCTGGATGAAACTCAACTGTAAATAGCCATTCTTTAGTTATTTCCCAAGTAAACATGAATAAATATGCTACACCATATATTCTTTGTAAATATCATCATTTTCTCTGAAAATAAAACAAAAACAAAACAGAAATTGCTTATGATTTTGTACAAAGGCTCAACAATCTCATTTCCTCTTTAAAGCAGAACTCAAAAGGTCTGAATTCTGCAGGTCAGTCTGCTGCAGGGCACACATCTGAAAACTAGATACCCCTGAGGATGCCCAGAATCAAGACCACTCTGATGTCAAGTACTGTTTATGGGGAATTTACTGTGTGCCAAGTGCCTTTCTATCTCATTCATTATGTCCAAATTATACAACAATCCATGAGGTTGGTACTCTTATTTCACCTCATTTTTTCCAATGAGGAAAACCAGACTAGGAAAAGTTAAGTAAAATGCCCAAGGTGGCAGAACAGCAGTGAGACAGGAAAATAGGGCCAGGTAGGCAGTCAAGGACAGGGACCACATGGAGGTAGGGGAAAGGGAAATCAGCCATTGGAGGCAAACAAAGGATCTAGAACTAGCAAAGCTAGGAGGGAACATGGCTGAATGGGGAAAACTTGCCCCTTGACCCAGCCAGCTAGGGACAATGTTGTACCTCAGACCTGAAGTGGCAGTCCACAGGCCAAAACTTGAACTTTGATATAATTGGATATTGCCAGAATTCCTTGAAGGGACCAATCAGAATCTAGCAGAGTATATGAATATCCCCTAGACAAAGAGCTTAAATGGTAACCCATTTTGGGCCTTCTTCCTGTAGGAAGGCCATATAGCCCTGACCCCTTCCTCAAGCTTTGTCCCCCATACCCCAAATAAATGTTGTGTTATTCCCACCATTTTTGTCCATTAATCCATTCTTTGGTTTTACAAGACCAAGAGCTCAAACCTGGTCATATTTTGAATTTCATTTTTCATATTTTGGGTTTTGGCATGAAGTGGAATTGGGATTTGAATGCAGAAAATCTGATTCCTGAGTCCTTATGAGTTACCTAGCTAACTTAATTAGGAAGGTTTAGAGAATGATGA
The DNA here is from genome assembly GCA_011751065.1 of Lasiurus cinereus. NCBI lineage: Eukaryota > Metazoa > Chordata > Mammalia > Chiroptera > Vespertilionidae > Lasiurus > Lasiurus cinereus. Next base: position 16,741,959 of record JAAGEH010000426.1, read on the forward strand.
GGGTCCATGGGAGAGAAATGCATAGATGGAGACTTGAAGATGCCAAAACACTTAGCTTACTTATACAGAGGATAGAGAAATGCCAGAAGCAGATGGAAAAATTTCTGGCCTGAGCAATTAGAACAGCCATAAACCAAGGACAGGGATATCTCTGGCCTGAGCAGCTGGGAAGTTAAAGGCAACTCCAACCAGCAAGATAAGGGGGAGAGAAAGAAGGAGGTACCACATGAGCTTTGAAACTAATATCATGCAGCAGAATGACCAATGAGTAAAGTGGGGGTGTGTGTGTGGGGAAGGGAACATTTAAAAGAGGTCAGATTCAAACAAAGACCTGCACTGGAGACAAAGGAACATGAGGTAGAATTTTTTTTTTTTAATTTTTCCCATTAGAGAGAGAGAGCAGGCTTTTCCCATTGGGGGCCCCTCTGCATGGGGGTCCTCTTTGAGTGAATCCCTGACAAAAGTTTATTGGAAGAGTTTGTATCTGCTTCCAATAAACTTTTACATTTTTCATTAAAGAAGTCTTTTTCACTGCAAGTTTATTCTTCAAACTTCATGAGGACAAGAACCCAGGGGAAAAATGTCTGCACTCTGAACCCCACATGTCACTTATTGTTTAATAACAACTAGCTTGCAGGAAATATCTATGGATTAATGTTGAAAACTAAGAAATCTCATTTAAAATTCATACGAGAATAAACAACTGTGGTCAAAGCAGAGACAAAAATGTTTATAATAAATTGGTAGAGATCAGATTGAGCTGTATTTTAAAGAAAGAAAGAGGTACTCAAGCATAAACATTCAAAAGAAAGGAAGAAGCCTGATAGTAGGAAGTAAATATAAAAATAAGGTCTGAAAGATGGAGGAAAATAGTGGTGCTCAGCACTGAATTGAGATGAGGCCTTGAAGTCATTCAAACATACCTAGTGTACACTTTGGAATAGGAAGGACTATTTAAAGAAACATGTCATTTGAGGTGGCCAAACATTCTGTTGGAAAATTACCCTAATTGACATGTAAGTTAATATCACTTCTCAAGGTTCCATTGATATATTACCACAGTGAAGATAGGGATAAATTTATGAGTAAAAAGCAAGTCACTTAAGGATATTCACAGTATGATTTTATTTTATAATCTCAGAAACCTATTAGCTAAATAATATATTGATTGTTATGGGCTATATTCATAGCTGAGATACATGGTAAAGCCAACAAATGATAAAGAAAGCATTAGTGGTCCCAACCAGCATGGCTCAGTGGTTGAGCATTGACCTATGAACCAGGAGATCACAGATCGATTCCCAGTCAGGGTACATACCAGGTTTGTGCGCTCGAGCCCCACGGGGGCGTGTGCAGGAGGCAGCCAACCCATGAGTCTCCTTCATCACTGATGTTTCTTTCTCCCCCTCTCCCTTCCTCTCTGAAATCAATAAAAATATTAAAAACAAAAGAAAGAAAGCACTAGTGGTTGCTTGGAGAAGGAAGGGGATGATAGAAGAGTATGCGGTAAAGGAAAAGCAGTAAGGGGGATCTAAAATATGAAGAAATTCTATTTCTTAAGATGAGCTATGGGTAAATGCGTGCTTATTTTATCATCATTATACAATCTTTCTATGTATATTTCATCATAAATAAATAGTGATTTAAAAATAACCAGTAGGTCCTCACTGGTTTTGTTCAGTGGATAGAGCGTTGGCTTATGAACTGATGTGTCCCAGGTTTGATTTTGGTCAAGGGCACATGTCCAGGTTGTGGGCTCAGTCCTCAGTGCGGGACATACAGAAGGCAGCTGGTCAATGATTCTCATCATTGATATTTTTATCTCTCCCTCTCTAAGATCAATAAAAATATATTAAAATATAAAAATAATTATTAGTATGGAATAGTATGCAGCAATAGAAAGAAAGGGTATCTTACCCTTTGAGATAGCAGGGAAGGACCTGGAAAGTATTATGTTAAGTGAAATTAGCTAGTGAGAGAAAGACAATCATCACATGATCTCACTCATATGTGGAATCTAATGAACAAAATAAACTGATGAGCAAAATAGATCCAGAGACACAGAAGCATGGAACAGACTATGTGATCTCAGAGGGAAGGACAGGGTGAGTAGGTGGCAAGAGTTAACCAAAGAACTTGTATGCATATATGCATAATCCAAGGACACAGACAATAGGTTGATGGAGGCCTGGGGTAGGGTGGGGTGTGAAGGTAGGCAATAAAGGGTCAATGGAAGAAATAAGGGGACATGTGTAATACTTCCAACAATAAAGATTTTTTAAAAATAAAGAATAAATTAAAATAAAAATGCCCAGTTTTAGCCTTAAAAAATATTGTATATGCTCCTCTATTTTTTAATTATGCTTTACTAGAGGTCTGGTGCACAAAATTTGTGCACGGGGGGAAGGGCCCTCATCCAAGCCTGCACCCTCTCCAATCTGGGACCCCTCAAGGGATGTCCGACTGCTCGTTTAGAGATTGGGCCTAAATGGGCAGTCGAACAATCCAGGACTGCTGGCTTCTGACTGCTTGCTTAACTGCCTTCTCAAGTGCCCCTAACCACTTCTGCCTGCCAGCTGATCACTCCCCTGCCAGCCTGATTGATGCCTAAATGTCCTTCCCTATAGGCCTGGTCACCCCCATCTGCTCTCCCCTGCAGGTCTGGGTCCTTCCCAACAGCCTTTCCCTGCAGGCCCGGTTGCCCCAAACTTCCCTCCTCTGCTGGCCTGGTCACCCCTAATTGCCCTTCCCTGCTGCCTGATCATCCACAACTGGCCTCCCTTGTAGGTCTGGTCCCTCCCAACTGTCCTCCACCTGCTGGCCATCTTATGGTGGCCATCTTGTGTCCATATGGCAGCAAGATCTTTGACCACATAGGGGCAGCCATCTTGTGTGTTGGAGTGACAGTCAATTCTCATATTACTCTTTTATTAGATAGGAAAAAGGCCTGGCGCTCAGGTAGGGGCTAACTGGTTTGCCCTGAAGGATGTCCCAGATCAGGGTGGGGATTCCCTTGGGCAGCCTGGGTGAAGAGGCCTATGGTGGTTTGCAGGCTGGCCATGCCCCCCCCCCCCGGCAACCCAAGGGGAGGTCCTGTTATCTGGGATTTATTTCTCTTCCATAATTGATACTTTGTAGCCTGGAGCAGAGCCAAGCCTACTGCTTGCTCCATGGCCACAGCCATTTTTGTTGGGATTTATTTATCTTCCATAATTGAAACTTTGTAGCTTTGAGAGGAGGCCAAGGCAGGCCAGGGCTGCTGAAGCTTTGCTTCCTCAATCACTGGGGGCAACTAAAGCCTCCTTCTCTCTTGCTCCGTAGCTGCCACCATTTTTGTTGGGATTTATTTATCTTATATAATTGAAATTTTGTAGCCTTGAGTGTAGGCCTGGGCCCGCCAGGGTATGTAGAAAACTTGGCTTCCTCCATTTCCAGGAAAATGCAAACTTCCTGCAATCTCTGTGGCTGCAGCCATCTTAGTTGGGGGTTAATTTGCATACTTGCTTTTGATTGGCTGATGGGCATGGCTTGATGGTTAATTTGCATATTACTCTTATTTTAGCTAGGATAACCCTCAATAATATACTGTGCTGATTTCCTAATATCATTAAAAATTCCTCAGAAAAAATATGTTTAACTGTTGGGGAAAAAGTCTGTTTTAAGATTTATCACATATAGTATATGGCACTTTCTTACTGTCATTTCTATAGTATCAGAATCTTTTCTATGATAAAACAAAAACAGGACAAATTCATAGTGCAAATATATATATTTTTAAATACTGTACTTGCAAGTCTTCTTTAGCCAGTTGATTGCACAGCTCACTGAGAAGCAGACATCTGTGGATATGCACAGAAATAAAATATTGTTTTCTTGTTTTTGTCTTTTTAATACCAAGAGGGTCAAGTTGCAGCTTTTGCCTGAGGGAGAACTGCAGGGAAATGAACTAGTGTGATGCATTTTCTTGCCAACTAGGGGGGAAAAAAAAAGAAAGAAACACTACATGGAAGTGAAGTTATTCACATAAATTAGGACAGACAGCAGGTCACAGTCTGCCCACTCATCCTGCTAGGGAAGCAATCAAGCAAAAGTAAGATAGCCTATTTGTTTCACTTTGTTTCCTTCTGGATTTTGGGGGTTGATACAGAAAAAAAGGAGTCAGGGAGGAGGAACTGGAGATGAGTCAGCCCTGAGATAGCTTTGTAACTGGGAAAGGATCATTGAAAGTAAGTCTCTAGAGATGAAAACTAGCTTTAAAGGAATATTTCAGGAAGCTTTCTGTTTTGGCTTGCTATTCATTTGAGAAAAGGGGGAAAATGGAGTAAAAAGAAAAAAGCCCTAAAAATGTGAATAATTAGGAAAAATAATAATTTAGTCATCCATATGAGAGTGTCTCTGACATTTGTAAAAAGTTATAAACATCATAAAGAAATTACCTTGGTAGTTAGTATCTTAAAAACAAAACAAAATTGGTGCTGGCTTCTCAAAAGATATCAAGTTCTGCTTGCTTCTTTATCATAGAATACTGTTCTAAGCCACCTTGAAATATCAAAAATATGTCCAAAGGCATTTGAAAATCTGAATTACAATAATTCTTTGAACTTGAGTTTGAGGCTAGACCATCTGAATTTTAAAATTTGCAATACTATATTTATAGGTATTTGAGTTGGAAGCCTTTATTTCAGAGTAAGTTGATCATTGAAAAATCCCTCCTGTTCCATACTCCTCACCTGGTCACAGTTTGTGACTTGGAATTTAGCTTCATATTTCTGGTGCTCTGGGAAGCCACTCTGGATATTATTCCATTGAGACTTAGATACCCATCAGTATGTAGAATCATTGCAAGTTGATTATATCTCTTCTCTAATGTAACTGTGACATCTTTATGGGTATTACTTTGTTCTAAATGGCAACTCAGCACGCAACATGGTGTTAGACACATAGTAGGTGCTCAGTAAATATTTGTTGAATGAAAAGCACTGAAACAGGAAAGGTATTCCCAACATTGTCAGTCCTTGTGTGCTATAATTCAAAGGATTGACAAATCTCCAAAAATCATTCCCAATATGGAATTACCAGAAGGTCAGCCTCAGACATTTATAGCTAATATTCTTTTTAATGAACAATCAATAATCAGTCAGACCAGTTATAAACATGCCCTGCACAAATTTAATTCTGATGTGGAGTTTATCATCAAACAGACCTGAAACCCATGCTAAAGCAAATTTGTACAACGTATAACAAGTTATTGTAAGTCCATTATTTAATATCTAACATGTAAGAAACTCTCATTAGCAGGTGCCCGCTGAACATTTTTTTTTAATTAGTTTTGGTAGCTTGCCCACTTTGTGGTGGGAAGCCAGTATTTCATGAATCCACCATATTACTGAGTCACAGTGGGAAAATTATTAAACCCATGTCTTAGATTTTTGATCTTTAAAATGAAAACAATATCATGCTCATAGGGCTGTTATCTGATCCAATATGATGAATATAAATCACCCAAGCTCTTTGATGCATTGTAAACCCTTCATGAATGCTATTTCCCTCTAGCCATGGAGAACAAACTGCCAGCATTAAACACAGAAAGAGGAGAATAGAATATTCTTTCCCATTTTTGAGTTTTGAGACTTCCTTATATATTCTAGATAGAACTATTTTTGGTAGATTATATGATATGCAAAAATTCTTCCCTAGTCAATGTTTTGTAATTTTACTCTTAGAGTGTCTTTCACTAAGGGTTTTGGTATTGTCTCAGAGGTATGCATCCATCACTGCAATCCATTTTAAAATACTTATATTAACCCAAAAAAGAAATCCTATACTTCTTATTCATCCCTCCCAAATCCCCCATTCTCCCTAGGCAACCACTAATCTACTTTGTGTCTATATAATTGTCTATTATCTAATATGAAATAACATTTAATACTAATAGGATCATACAATATACAGCATATGACTAGTTTATTTCATTTAGCATGTTTTCAAGATTCATTCACGTTGTAGCAGATAGCAGTACTTCATTTTTTTTACTGCTGAATTATATTCCATTGCATGCAACATTTTACTTCATCAACTGATGAATATTTGATTGTGTCCACAAACTATTATAAATAATGCTACCATGAGCATTATTGTACAAGTTTCTATGTGTACTTATGCTTTCATTTCTCTTGGGTATACATTCTTAGGAATGGAATTGCTAGATCATATGGTGAATCATATGCTTCACCATTATAAAACTTCCAATATATTTTCCATTTTACACTCCCACCAGCGGTGTATGAAGATTCTCAATTATTCACATTCTTTTCAATACTTGTTATGATATTACAGGCCCAGTGCATGAAAATTCAATGCCCCCATCACACCTCTGCTGCTGCCTCTGCTGGCAGCACAATCCTCGGCCAGCCCTGGTTATCTGAGGCTCAGGTGGCCCTGAGCAGCTGAGCAGCCACCATCTGAGGCTTGCCTGCACCTCAGGCCGGCCCTGGGTGGGTGGGAGACTGAGGGGGACTCTGGAGGCAGGCAAACAGAGTGGCTGCACCTGCCTGGGGGTGGGCCAGGCCATGCCACGCACCTGCTGCCCTGGTGGGGCTGAGGGGACTGGGCACTGTCACCTTGTGGCTGTGGACACTGCCATCTTTGAGGTCATGTTATTCAATTAGTATATTTCCTCCATATTGGCTGAGGCACCACCATCTTTATGAGGGTGTGATGGTAAATTAGCATATTCCCTCTTTATTGGATAGGACAGTGACATTTAAATGTTTGTATCTTTTGATGAGTTGGTCCATTTCATCTAGCTCATCAAATTTATTTGCAGTTATTTGTAGTATTTTATTTCAATCTTTTTAATGCCTGTGGTTCTGTAGTGGTATCCCTTTTCATTAAGATATTAGTAATTTGTGTTTTTTCTTAAATCTTGTCCCATTTTCAGGGGCACTGCTAGCCTCACCTCAGGAGTGAAGCTGCCTCACACAGGACTGAAAAAGTTCACTATTACATCCATTGCTCTGCCCCCATCGCTCACACACATACATTTGCCTGGTGCCCATTTCTAAGATTCAGATTTTCTAAGATCTAAGCTAGGAAATATGGAAGGAAAAAAAATGGGGGAGGAATACAGGAAGCCTATTATTTTATTAGGAAATTCTTCAAGTTCTCATTTCTTCTTCAATTCATTATTATTTACTTTTCACAGTTCCTCCAAGATTTGCTTTACGTACCAAGTTGGAATTGTCATCACTGGAAGGAGTAGGGAGAGGTTCAGTTACCCCTTTTAAATGGGACTGGTGCTACTACCTATCCTATAACTTATTTTGCAGTACAAATTCTCTATCTTATCATGGAAATTTACTCATTTTTCTAATCACTTTTCCCTAAGGGCACAATACTCTAAGAATAATCTTGAATCATTATAAGAACTTGAAGAAACTTCTCAGTCAAATGATGATTAAATTATGTTCCATATAATTTTAATTTTCTCTAATTATACAGTAATGAAATACAATTATTTTGACATTTTTTTTAGTAAGAATGTACTTATCTTTTTAATTTAAATAATATTCAGGCTTATATTTTTCTCCCTATCTTCTCTATGTGGTCTTCTATGACATACAAAATTTATACTTCTTTAAGTATTCTCTAACCTATGCCCTTTTGTATTGTTCATTTTTTTCCTTAATATATTCTTGATTTGTATCATAAAATAATCTTGCTGTTTAATATTTCTCCAACCATAGTTCAACACCTGGAAGACTTGAATCATATTCTACTTTTCAGCATTTAGCTTAATGCTGTACTCATACTCATAGTAAGTAAATATCAAATTAGTTTTCACTGAAAAAAACACACAACTAAACAAAGCTTAATTCTTCATTATATTCTGGACCTAAAACAGCAGAAGAGATAACTTTACCTTCAGGTACTTGCATACCCAAAACCTGGGACAGTTTCATAGTCTGTATATAAACGTTGATGAATAAGAGGTTTTAAAGAAACAAAAGAGGAAGTGTTTCATTTATTTTCAGAGATTGAAGTTTATTTTTTTTATATAACTGAAGATAGGATAAGTGGAAAGGGGTTAGTTAATGATAGAAATTATGAATTGATTAACCTCACATTCCATAATGATGCATAAGAAGAAGCTGGTGATATCCAAATTAGGCCCTTTTATCTATGAATAGCAGGGAATAAAGGTCTCCTAGAACTACATAATAACTATAGAATACTTGGCTGCTCAAAGGTTTATCTCTAGCATACTTTTATCAGCTTTCCATTATTTGGTTATCCTGATTTCTGGATCTAATTAACCCCAGACAGTAGCATCAAGAACAAGGTATTGTACTCACCTCTCTTTCATGTTGCACTATAACTTCCAATTTATTACTTCCCCCAACACATTTATGCTTCTAGAGATAAGAAGTTTTATCTTATTTATTTTTTCTTCATTCAATACTTGGTAGTATAGTGCTTGTGTATCAGTGTGACTCAATACAGGTTTGTTAAAGTGATTCCCTAACTGTGATCTCATGACATGCCATTGTGCTGTCATTTTACTGTCATTAATTAGCATTATCATCTTCCTGTAGATTCAACATTTTTTAAAATATATTTTATTGATTTTTTACAGAGAGGAAGGGAGAGGGATAGACAGTTAGAAACATCGATGAGAGAGACATCGGTCAGCTGCCTCCTGCACACCCCACATTGGGGATGTGCCCACAGCCATTGTACGTGCTCCTGACTGGAATCGAACCTGCAGGCCGACGCTCTATCCACTGAGCCAAACCAGTTTCGGCAGATTCAACATTTTTGAAGACTTTCAAAACCCTATACCTACATGTAAAAATATTTATTTTATAAACACACACACACACACACACACACACACACACACACACAACTCTTGGTCAATTTTTGAAGCCTTTTACCACATAGCTTTAAGTTCTTTAATATCTGTACCATTGACAACCAAGATTTTCTGCTCCTCACTGTGTAGAGGCAAAGCTAAGAGTAAAGGTTCTTCCATTACTCAGCCCTTGTGTCTTTGTTGTTGGGTGAACAGCATTTTGAAGTGCAGTCTTCCCCATTTTCTATGGGAAATGGATGTTGCTTATCTACACTAATAAAAGAGAAACATGCAAATTGACCATCACTCCGCTAAACAACCAGCCAATCAGGAGGGAATATGCAAACGAGAAGGCCATAGATGGCACTCCAGACTCGGAGTGGCTGGGTGGGGGGCAGGATGAGGGGTATGAAGGGATCTACAGGAGCAGCAGCTAAGATGAAGACTGAAGACTCAGGAGTTGCAGCAAAGACGAAGATAGCAGACTCCAGCAAAATAAAGATGGCAGGTTTTCGGCCAGAGTCTGCAGTGAAGATAGCAGACTACAATCTGCAGCGAAGACAAAGGAGGCAGACTCTGGCCAGAGCCTGCAGCAAAGGCGGCAGATTCTGGCTGGAGCAAAGGCCTGAATCCTGGGTGCCAGAGGAAAGCTGATGCTGAAAGCCAAGGGAAGGAAGGCCTATTGCACCAATCTCTTCATGCAACGGGCCTCTAGTAAGTAAACAATATCCAGTGGAGTATCTGAATATGATGTCCAAATTTAAAAAAAAAACATCAGAAAGTATGATTTTAAAATATGTAATTAACCCCAAATCAGACTACCTTGAGCTTTTTGTTTGTTTGTTTGTTTGTTTTTTGTTTGTTTGTTTGTTTGTTTGTTTTTCACTGCTATGTACTTTCCTAGGCCAGAAGAAAGCTCCCAAGGCTGTCTCTGAAGTACATTTTATAAACTAATCATTCTTCTTGAGATAATGGTCCTTATTTTTTGTCCTTGAATTTCACAATCTTCTTCTCATCAGTGTCTTCCCTTAATTGAGTTGTAAATGGCATCCTAGCATTGCAGCAGGTATACACTTTTTAGTCAGAGCTTATAGCCTTTAATAGATCAGAAGAAATATGTATGATAACAAGCATCTTTCACAAAATGTTAGAAATCATGTATTTGCTCTGATCAGAATCGCCATGAAGAATCACAGAAACACACAAAGTTATTGAAAGCTAATCTGATAATTTGCATGCATTAGAATCCCTCCAAATATCTTTGCTTTGAGTATTGTGTGATTTTATTGTTTAAAAAACTGAATTTTATATAGAGATGCTCTGAAATTTGTTTTCCACATTTAAAATTATTAAACTGCCATTAAAATGACTGCACATTAAGTATTCTTGATTCCTTTTGAATTCTCTAAGAGTCACTATTTCTGAAAAATAGAAAAAAGTATTTAAATGAATCCCTTCACTGCAATGGATCAGATGATTTAGACTTTCACTGTTTTTCTTTTGGTATAAAATGCAATTTGTCATTATCACTGTGTTCCTTCAGCATATGTAATAGTAATAAGTTTCAAAAGTAGAATTAAGCTGAGCTGCCAAAGATTAAACAAAAATCTTTTTCTATATTGTGTGCTGCTTATAATTAAAATTTTAAAAATGCTTTTCTCTTCAAAATAAATTTAATGTGGAAAAAGATACAAACTGATAAAATTATAGCATAAAACACAAAATTAAAAAATAAACAATTCAAATTAAAAATGGGTAAAAGACCTAAATAGACAACAGTTCTCCAAAGAGAACATTCAGTTGGCCAAGAAACATATGAAAAAATACTCAAAGTCACTAATCATCAGAGAGATGCGAATTAAAACAACAAAGAGTATTCCCTCACACTTGTCAGATTTCTACCATCAACAAACCAACAAATCACAAGTATGGGCCAGGATGTAGAGAAAAGGAAACCCCAGTATACCCCTGATGGGAATGCAGACTCATGTAGCCACTATGAAAACCAGTATGAAGTTTCCTCAAAAAATTAAATATGGAACTGCCATTTGCCAGTGATCCACTTTCTAGAAATATATCCTAAGAAATCCAAAATACCAATCAGAAAAAATATATGCACCCTTATATTCATAGCAGTGCAATTTACAGTAGTTAAGATCTAGAAACAGTCAAAGTGCTCATCAGTAGATGAGTGGATAAAACATCTGTAATACATTTATACCATGGAATTCTATGTGACAGTAAAAAAAGATGCCTTATCCTTTGAGACAACATGGAGGGACCTAGAGAGTATGATGCTAAGCGAAAAAAGCCAATCAGAGGATGACAAGTATTATATGATCTCATTCATATGTAGGAACTAATGAAAAAAATAGATCCAGAGACATGGAAGCATGGAACAGACTGACAAATCTCAGAGAGAAGGAAGGGATGGGAAGGTGGGTAGAGATTAACGAATTTGTATGCATATATGCATTACCCATAAGCAGACAATAGTGTGATGAAGGCCTAGGAGTTGAGAGGAGTAGGTGAGAGGAGGAGGCCAATTGGGATTTTAAAAAAGGGGAACATTTGTAATACTTCAGCAATAAAGATAAAAATATAAATCTCTGGGAATGAAAGCAATTTTGGAAATAAAAGTTTATAAGTATTAAAATGTATTTAGGATATTGAAAATGTACAATCAGCTATAGTAAAATTATTAGTCTAGAATGTATACAAATCACACTTAGATTTAAAAAAGATAAGTTAAATGAGGTGCCTAGGAACACTGGAGATCTAGTTCATCCCTTTTTTAACAGTTTGGGAAATGGGGCATATATATATATATATATATATATATATATATATATATATATACTCTATTTGGGGACATTGGGGACATAGAAACTGCCTGAGTATATCCAGAACATAAGACATTGAGAAATTATGGTACATAGTCTATAAAATGCCCCAATGACCTTACCTCCTGATATTTATACCCTGTTTTTAAGTAACTTAGTAACCAATAGAAATTAACAACTTCCTTATAACAAACTGAATATAGCAAAAAATGATGGCATACCACTTCAGATGTTATGTTACAAAAATATTGTCTTCCATCCTAGGCTCTCCCTTTCTCTTTCAACTCTCTCCTTTGTTGGGATTGCTCACTCAGGAAAGCAGGTGCCTTATTGTGAGAAAACTTAGGCAGCATATGGAGAGGCCCATGTGGGAAGAAATTGGAGCCTTCTGCCAATAACCATATGAATGAGCTTGGGAGCAGATCCTGGTTGGAATTTGGCTGAGCACATCCCTGGCCACAGCTTGACTGCACCCTCGTGCGAGACCCTGAGCTGGAGCCACCCAGCTAAACTGCTCCCAGATTTCTCACTCTCCGAAACCATGAGACAATTAATGTGTGTTGTCTTAATTTGCCAAATGTCAGAGTAATTTGTTATAGAGCAATAGATAACTAATATAGAGAGGATAAACTTTGCTATAGTTCTAGGTTTGAAAGAAGGGTGGGTAATGAAATGATAATTCAACGAACTGATAACACTATGGGAGGAAACAGGCCATAAAAGGCTGAGTCAGTACTGATAAGAAAGGTTTACCCACTCATTCCTGAAATCTGTTCTGTAAGTTATTGCAAATAGAATGAAATTCTAGCCACTACGGTTACAGAGCTTGGAAAGATCTCTGAGGAAAAAATAAAAACAAACAAACCCAAACCAGCAATTCTGGGGGCATAATGTCCATTTATGAAAGCTTACTGAGGACCTTCAAGAAAAATAAGGGGAGGGGACACTTAAAAACAAAATATATATACCACTTGCCTTATTCTATATGGTTAAGGTAGACAGGCCAGTGGGTGTGCGTGAGTGTGTGCATGTGTGATTGTCTTGGTATTCACAATAATTATACAAGGTTGGATAATTAAAAAGATTAGTGAAATTCTATAGAATGTACTCACAGAACACTTATTGAAGATAACAAGTGAAGCAAAGTAGGATAAAGAATGAGCAAGGCAACAGGAGGGTCTGGGAGATGTGCTGGGTCACCCACAGTCTTCTCTTACTCACACAGGATGCACTTGATCTCTGGGTTATGAGCCATTAAGATATATCCAAGAAACTGGTTTAGGAGAGTTCAGGCCAAACCTTCCAGGGGGTTTTTATGCCCACTGGTCATATAGCTAAAGTCAAGGTATGGTAACTAGTTAAACAGGTATAAGCTATCAGTCTACATATCCTTAAACAATCAGACAATCTGGTCCTTAGGGTATTTCAAACTTTAGACAACATATTATAAATTACTAGCCTTCCTACACCCATGGAGGTAAGTATAAATGTGTCCCAGTCATGCTGCAAGATAATTCTATTTTTATCTAATAAAATTAAACACACAAAAAATTAAATTGCTGATTTTACATTTCATATAGCATGTGTTGTTATACATATATAACTATACTAATGGTATGATAAAAATATCTAATTATTATTTTTGGACATAAACATATGTATCTGTGTACATATATAATTTATGCATAATAAACTATACAGCTGTGTATTCATAATAGGTATAATAAATAATGTTTACCCTATGACATGAAATCTGGTTTTTTTTTTTTTAATATATTTTTATTGATTTCAGAGAGGAAGAGAGAGGGAGATATAGATCAATGATGAGAGAGCATCATTGATTGGCTGCCTCCTGCATGCACCCTACTGGGGATCGAGCAGGAGCCCCAGCATGTGTCCTTGACCAGAATTGAATCCAGCACCCTTGAGTCCACAGGCCAGCACTCTGTCCACTGAGCCAAACTGGCTAGGGTGAAATTTGGTTTCTTAACAATGACAGAAGACATGACAAACAGATAATAAATATAAATAGTTAAGCATAAGGTGATAACAATTCGATCAGACTTTTTTAAAGATTTAAGATTACATAGTTACATTCATGATATTCTAAACCTGCTGGATGGGACATGTACACGAGTATCTTTAGAGAGGATAGGGAATCACTGTCTTTTTTATGTGACTAATTGAATGATTCTCTTTGTCTGAACATAACCAGGCTCCTTTTAGAAATTATCTTTTCTTGATTCAAATTAGACTTTTAGTTCTAATTTGGAGCAGTCATTTTCTCCACGCACTATGATCTGTCATCTTGTCATTTCATTCATTATATTCTTGAGTTAGATTTACAATTTCAGTTTTCCATGACTTATTATTTCTCTTGTTTTCCTTTCTTGCTTTGTCAAGTCGTTTCTCTAAAAGAGCTTGTGCAGCTATAATGTTCTGAGTTATTATGCACAAACAAAGGTTTTCATTTTGCTGCACATTTTGGATGACCATGGTATTATATAGTCACTGAATGTGAAATCTATTGCTTCATAGATTTCTAGAATCCAGTGCTTCCTGCTGATAAGTTAACATCAGGGTGGGGTGGAACCCTTATTTCCTCCATGGCCGCTACTTGTGCCTATTCTAGGTTGAGACACTTGGCTGCTCTCTTTCATCTGTATTTTTAGTGGCCAGTTTTGGATTATCTTTTATTATTTTTTAATGAACCTACACCTAAACATTTGCCACCATTCGTTTATTATTCCCCTTTGTGTCCTTCTATTGTTATTTGAAAGGGATGTTAAACTACAATGGGGTAAGTATATCTCCATCTGCCTTCCTACTAATTTTTTAAATAAATAAAAATGGGGGGAAAATCATGTTAGTCCTTGGACTCAAAATTATTTTATTGTAATTGTGAATATAGAATTATTACATTAATGGATACTAATAATGAAGAAACAACAACTATTCAAATACAGTAATTGGTAGAAGGCAGAATAAGTAGAAGAGATGCTAAGTGGAGTACAGCATTTTAACTTACTGCTTCTTCCCTCAAAAATAATTTTGTTTTTTACCAATCAATGTTCTAATTCCTTTTTTAGTTACAGTAGGATTTTGAGACAAGTGGTAAAGGAATGTGCATAACCTTTCTTAAATAACTATCCCCTACAATTAACATATACTTTAGAATATATGTAATCTTAAAGAAATACTGCCAATAGTGTTTATAATAAATGACATCATTTAAAAAATCCCTATATCAGCAGAGAAATTTTATAATATAAATTGTTCACTTAACTTTAACTGCTATAGATTTTGGCAGACAGTAAAATTAAATGGTGGATGATCACAAGAATATATGACATTTTCTAAGATACTACTGGGTTATTAATACATTTCAGAAGAAATTATGCCCAGGTTCTTAGCTTTATGTGCGGTATTGTTAAACAGTAACATTTTCTTTTGTTATTGATGAAAGAATAAATTGTAAATTACCATGAGCTAAAAAATGTAATATGTGAAATGAAAATATATGTCAACAGAAATAAGTATGGGTACATGGTGGAAAAGGCTTTCCAATTGTTTAAAATGTCAGGTTTTTCTTTTCTTTTTTTAAATCCTCACTCAAGGCTATGTTTTTTTGTTGTTGTTAATTTTTTTTTTTTAGAGAGAGAGAGAAACATCTGTGTGAGAAACAGATGTTGCTTGCCATATGTGCCCTAACTGGGGACTGAACCTACCACCCAAATGCCCTGACTGTCAATGGAACCTGCAGCCTTTCGGTGTACAGAATGATGCTCTAACTAGCAAGCCACCCGGCCAGGGCTTTCTGGCTTTTTTGAATTAGCTTTATTCTCACTGAACTGGTTAAACTGGACACCAGATCACTGATTATGACTATTCCTTTATTCCACTTGCTCTGTCTGCAGCATTGTTCTCCCAAGTATGACCATCATTTAAAATATTCTTTACTCCTTCCATTAAACAATCTTCATTTTTTAAAAAATATATATATTTTATTGATTTTTTACAGAGAGAGAGGGAGAGGGATAGAGAGCTAGAAACATTGATGAGAGAGAAACATCAATCAGCTGCCTCTTGCACACCTCCTATTGGGGATGTGCCAGCAACCAAGGTACATGCCCTTGACCGGAATCAAACCTGGAACCTTTCAGTCTGCAGGCCGACACTCTATCCACTGAGCCAAACTGGTTTCGGCTAAACAGTCTTCCTTTATTTATTATCTTGTGATGTCTACATTTATAAATTTTCCAAGTTTATAGTTTTCTCCAAGAGATTAAGTAATCTTCAATGCACCCAATTGTGATAACTTATTGACTTCATTCAAGAAAATTTTTGCATGTATTCATAAAGCTTGTACATAATACCTTCATTTGAAAATGTTGGCCCATTGCCCGGCTGGCAGGGCTCAGTGGTTGAATGTTGATCTATGAGCCAGGAGGTCATGGTTCGATTCCCTGTTGGGCCACATACCTGCTTTGTGGGCTTGATCCCCAGTGTGGGGTGTGGAGGAGATGGCAGATCAATGATTCTCTCTCATCATTGATGTTTCTACCTCTCTCTCCTTTTCCCTTTCTTTCTGAAATGAATAATAAATAAATAAATAAATAAATAAATAAATAAATAAATAAATAAATAAA
>JAAGEH010000426.1:16758314-16807934 GCA_011751065.1 Lasiurus cinereus
AAATAAATAAATAAATAAATAAATAAATAAATAAATAAATAAATAAAATGTTGGCCTACTAATCTATTGTTCTCTTTATGATGATATGGTCTTTCAGCATTTGCTTTCATATTCACAAAATCTGATAGTATAATTCATCATTGATTTTTTGAGGCAACAGCTATAGGTACTATTCACCTGAGAAATGCTTATTTCTTTACTTATTACACCTAGTCTTATCTTAGAAACTTGACATGGTCATCATATCTATGGAATAACCTTCCACCCCACCAGAACTGCATTTGAGAAATCCCATCAAAATTGACAGGGAAGAGAGATAGGAAGGAGAATCTGGAGATGAAATGTCTAAAATGGTTGCCAATTAGTCTCTGCTGCCTGTACTAGTTAACACCAGAGGAAATGAAATCTGATCGATACATTCAACCTCACATGCTTTATGCTCTCTCCAAAAGCAGAAAAGAGAAAAATCTGAGCCACCCAGTTTATTTTCTAGACTCAGGGATTTGAACTTCAAATTTAGTTTTACAGATGAATACTAGTATATAAAAGTTTTACCAGCTCTCATCAATAAATATATAAGCAGACTTTCTAGACCATCTACAAAGATCTCTAAACAAGTAAAATTAATGGTCTTTACAACTGAGGGATATTAATATATGAAATAGATTCTTGTAACAATTGAAGAGGGTTATTTTATTAGTTTAATAAATCTGACTTTCAAGAGAGGGTAGCCGCACAATGTATAAGAGCTAAGATTTGGAAACAGCTTAGGTGCCTATTAGCAGATGAGTGGATTGAAAAGCTGTGGTACAGCTACACAATGGAATATTACACTGCTATAAAAAAGAAAGAGCTCTTACCATTGCAACACCATGGAGGGATCTAGAGAACATTATACTAAGCGAAATAAGACAGTAGGATAAAGATAATATCACATGATCTCACTCATTTGTGGAATATAATGAGCAACATAAACTGAAGAACAAAGATAGAGCCAGAGATATAGAAGCATTAAACAAACTGTCAGACTTCAGAGGGAAGGCAGGGGAGGGTGAGAAGGGGGAGGATAAGAGATCAACCAAAGGACTTGTATGCATGCATATAAGCATAACCAATGGACACAGAGAGTAGGGAGAGTGAGGGCCTGTGCTGGGGGGTAAGAGCAGCTGGGGAGAGATCAATCGGGGTGAGGGGGGGGGAGAAGGAGACATACATAGTACTTTAAATAATAAAGAATTTAAATTAAAAATATTTTACAGTAATGCTATTATTAAAAGACTTACTTGTTGGATTACTAAGTTGATAACAGCACAGCTCAGAGGTTCCGAATAACTGTGATATGGAATACGAGTTTGTTTTAGAGAGTTATTGAGGCCTTTGAATCACTGATGTCAGCCATAGCATTCAGGATGGCTGGGAAGGACGTCAAACTGTTTAAGACCACAAAACCTCTGACCCTCCAGCCTTGAATAGCCACTTATGTTTTCCAATGGCAATGCAAACACTATGATTTTTAAAAGGTAGTAATCTGTGGAATTACAAAGAGAAATTGGGTTTTTCACGCACAAGTTCTAACAGCTGCTTTCTTCAGCTGCTTTCTTCAGCTCACAATGTTAGTTCAAGGTCCCAAATTGCTGTGGCGACAGAAGCAGTTCTGAGGCTAAGAGGTCACATTCTTGTTTCAAGAGGCTGAGTTCTCATTTAACTTTTGTTTGCCACATCACCAAGATGAAGTGACTTGGCTATCAGTTTAGCCTAGTAATCTGTAGACAAAAGTGTCTTGAAAACACTTTCTGACCGTGTTAAAGGGTGTCAGATTAGACTGGCCCTCCAGAGTAAGAATGCACATAATTTAGAGGCCTGTCACAGCCTACCACCAGGTCAGGGAAGTCTGCCAACGAAGATTCATATTAGAAGGCCTGGTGGCTGTCCTGGCAGGGATTTGCTGGAAGCATTAGTGGTATTAAGTTCAGTGGGATCTGTCACCAGCTGAAGTTCAGGGATGATTCTTGTAAGTAAGTAAATACACAGAAGTCATGATCTCTTGTTCAAAAGCTTGCAAAAGAACGTTTTAAGAATCTGACCCCAAGTTTTCTGGAAGTGGCTACTATCTAACACTGGACAGTAATGAATGACTCCCCTGATCTTCTCTCTGCCCCAGGCTTTGATGAAGAGAGCTGCTTTTGAGTTTTTCTCTTTTGTTTCTTTTTTTTTTTCCTGAACTGGGATGATAACTTGTTTTCTTGCTTAACAGCATTAGAATGTGTTTTAGTATAACCTTGTAGTGAATTTTAAGTTGGGAGAAGGACTTGGACACCTCTACTATATATAAAATGCTACTGATAAATGTAAAAATAAATAAACATGCGGTATGTGCCTTTAAGAATACTATAGTCTAATGGAGGAAACTTGTATGTAAATGGATGATTATGATAAAAGGCAAAGTGAATGAGGCATTAACTATGGGACATGCTCATCTATGGTAACACAGGTAAAGGAGCAATTAATTCTAACTCAAAGGGAATCAGAAGCTCCTTTACAAAGGTGGTGGCATTTGAGAGGGTACTGGAGAATAATTATAATCTTAGTGGAGCAGTGGAGAAGAAAAGACATTGCATTACTGGAATAGAATGAGGCTAGTCACATGGGCTTGATTCAAGAGTTGTTTTGTTTTGTTTTGTTTTGTTTATTTAGCACGTGCAAGACACTATGGTAGGTTCTGGGAGATATGGGAAGAGAAATAATTCATTTCCTTTTCTCCTATAGGTTATATTATAGTTTGAAAAAAGTTCTTTTCCATTTAAATATATCTAAAGAGTTCAACTGCCATTGCCTGGAATAATGTAACTTACTGGCAAGTCCTTTAAAAATCGATATGGTACATGAGACTAGAAAGAATCCACTACTGCCAGCGGGGGTAAAAAGGGGGTTCTAGAGGGCATGGAATATACTTGTTTCTGAAAAGATGGTTAAAATTTGACGTGAGAAATAAGGGGTAAGGGTAGTCAAAATGATAGGTAAATCACGAACAATTCAGAATGATTTTGGCATGTCCATGAGACTGAAAGCATCAACTTGAATGGAGTAGAAGGTGCCTTTGGCTCACTCTAGGGAAAAGTTAGAAATGCATATTCAGGTGAATTGAAATGCCTTCCAAGTTCAGCCAGGTAACTTAAATGAGTGAAGCAGACTGGGCATCTACAGAGAGAGGGGGGAAGACAGCTATGGCCTAGGCTCAACAAAAAGGAAGACATCACTAAGCTCCAGCCAGTTCCACAGTGAACTCTACCCTAGTGTTGCCAAACCTTCCCATTGTTTACAATGCGCCATTGCTCTGGATTTTTACGTGTGTGTGTGTGTGTGTGTGTGTGTAATTTAATTCTTTATTTTTTTTATTTTTTTAAGTTAAATATTTATTATTCAGATTATTACATTTGTTTCTCTTTTTCCCCCTCCATAGCTCCCCTCATCTGGCTCCCACCCTTCCCTCTACCCTTACCTCCCTACTGTTGACCTCATCCATAGGTGTATGATTTTTGTCCAGTCTCTCCCTGTACACCCCTCACCCCTTTCCCCCTGAGAATAATCAGTCCACTCCCTTTCTGTGCTCCTGATTCTATTATATTCACCAGTTTATTCTGTTTATCAAATTTATAATTCACTTAATGTTTAGATTCACTTGTTGAGATACGTATTTGTTGTTCATAATTTTTTCTTTTACCTTTTTCTTCTTCCTCTTCTAAAAGAGTACCTTTCAGCATTTCATATAATACTGGTTTGGAGTTGAGGAACTTCTTTAGCTTTTTCTTCTCTGTGAAGCTCTTTATCTGCCCTTCAATTCTGAATGATAGCTTTGCTGGATAGAGTATTCTTGGTTGTAGGTTCTTGCTATTCATCACGTTGAATATTTCTTGCCACTCCCATCTGGCCTGCATTGTTTCTGTTGAGAAATCAGCTGACAGACGTATGGGTGCTCCCTTGTAGGTAATGAACTATTTTTCTCTTGCTGCTTTTAATATTCCCTCTTTGTCCTTTGCTCTTGGTATTTTAATTATGATGTATCTTGGTGTAGTCCTCTTTGGATTCCTTTTATATGGGGTTCTGTGTGCTTCCTGGACTTGTAAGTGTATTTCTTTTACCAAATGTGGGAAGTTTTCAGTCATTATTTTTTTAAATAGGTTTTCAGTATCTTGCTCTCTCTCTTCCTCTGACACCCCCACAATTCTGATGTTGATACGCTTGAAGCTGTCCCAGAGGCTCCTTACATTATCTTCACATTTTTGGATTCTTTTCTCTTCTTGCTTTTCCAGTTGAGTGTTTTCTGATTCTTTATATTTCAAATTTTTGACTTGATTATTGCCTTCCTCTAGTCTGCTATTAGGTCTCTGTATAATATTTTTTATTTCAGTCAGTGTATGTTTAATTTCTAGCTGGTCCTTTACCATCTTTAGTTGGTCTTTTTCCATGTCTAGTTGGATGTTTTCCATCTCTAGTTGCTTCTTTTTCATCACCTCTTGGGTCTCGCTAACTTTATACAACTTTTCTAGGATGTTCTTGAAAAACCTTATAACTATGATTTTGAACTCTATATCCAGTCCTTTGTTTTCCTCCATTTCTTTTGCTTGTGATCCCTTCCCTTGTCTTGGCATTTTCACTATGCTGGAGAACTTCTGTGTTAGATTCAGCCTTATGATACTAGACTTGCAAAACTGCAAAAAGCCTCCCTGTTGAGCTTGGGATTGGTGGAGTCTCAGGACTTAAGGGACGGCCTTGCCTTCCAGTCGGCCACGCCCTCCATGGCCCCTGAGTCTCACGTGACTGGGTAATCGCTGCAGCGGTCCCTGTGCACTAGCACACACTCTCGCAGTGCCTCTAGACTGCTGCCCTTCCATTCCCCTGCACTCCGGGACCATATGAGTCTGGGTCCCCAGGGTTTTGCCAGAAACTAGGGTTTAGTGGAGTTACAAGTGGTGCAGTTGGGAAGGTCTGTCCATGGCCCACTTGTGAAAGCCAGTGGCACAATCAACAGTCAGTCCTCTGCACGCAGTGCCATGCACGTCATCAGACTTCTGATCTTTTGCAACTCCCCTAAATTTCTATGCACTTTTCCCTTTTCACAGTCCAATCTTCCCCCGTGTGAGTTTCGGCTGGATCTGGGGTTTAGTGTCGTAGGATAAGGGGTTCAATGTCGTTGAGAGTCTCCGTCTCCCCACTGCCAGAGAAAGCCAGCCAGGTACTCCGGCACCCACTCTCTCCACGCGCGTGTCTCAGTATCTCAGCTTTTTGCAGCTCCTCTGGGTCTCTGTGAGCCCCTCTCTTTCCTTCTGGTTGTAGAATTTCCACTCCGCCAGCTTTCCTGTGGTTCTGGATGATGTCCGTTCTGTCTTTTAGTTGTAGTTTTGAAGTTATTGTGCGAGGCAGCAGTGTAGGTGTTTACCTATGCCGCCATCTTGGATTCTCCTAAATTTAATTCTTATGACAAAACATGAAATTATGCTGGACAAAATTAGATAACTATGCATTATTTGAGTCATACTGAATAATATCTAGTATGCAAAGCATTCATTTTCAACCTCTGCTGGACTGTA
Source organism: Lasiurus cinereus (assembly GCA_011751065.1). Classification (NCBI taxonomy): domain Eukaryota; kingdom Metazoa; phylum Chordata; class Mammalia; order Chiroptera; family Vespertilionidae; genus Lasiurus; species Lasiurus cinereus. Next base: position 16,763,903 of record JAAGEH010000426.1, read on the forward strand.
GAGAGCAAAGACTGCTAGAATTATTGTAAAGCCTGCATAGCTTGGCCTATTGCTATTTAAGGTTACAGAATAGAGATGCAACATATGCTTTCCTCAGGCTATAAAACTCAGAATATTTCTATGACAAAAATAGTAAGTGAAAGAGATTGATTGGAATTATTACCTATTACAGTTTTAAAAATGATTTTTAAAGGAAATTAATCTTAAAGTTCTATTATCGGTTGTTTAAACTGGTTGCAGAAAAATTTTACAACAAATTTTTTAAAATATGTGTTTGCTTTAAATTCTTTTCAACAGCCTCATTTTCCTTTGAAAATAAAATAAAATAATACAACTATATTACTCTTCTCTACCTGATAGGAAGAGCATTCTGGGTATTTACTTTTCAGATGGGCCTAAATGAGCACTTGATAAATGACATTTTATTTGCCACTACTACCAGCTGCCAATGGGGGATACACCCAGGAAGTCTTGATCAGGGTCTTTTATGTGCGTATTCTGTTTTGGTCCACAAGCCTGGCTGACATTGAAACCAGGTGGGGTTTGAAGGTTTGCAACAGATGCTTTTGTGCCTGCTAATTTCTGAAATTGATAGAGTTTATAAATCACTCACAAAATATATATGTGAGTCCACTATTGGTTTAGGTTTTTCCACAACCTAATGAGACAAAACCTGAAATAGATGTCAAGAATATAGCTTCTAGCCCTATTTGGTTTGGCTCAGTAGATAGAGCATTGGCCTGTAGACTGAAGGGTCCCAGGCTCAAATCCAGTCAGGGCACATGCCTGTGTTGCAGGCTTGATCCCTAGTAGGGGATATGCAGGAGGCAGCCAATCAATGATCCTCTCTCATCACTGATGTTTCTATCTCTCTTTTCTTCTCCCTTCCTCTCTGAAATAAAGACATATTAAAAACAAAAGAATATAGTTTCTAAGATAGGGGAAAAAGTGCAGCATCTAAACCTTCACACTGCAATCAATGTTTTCTATTTTTTAAAAAAGCCAATATATTCTCTCTCTCCTATCAGGAATTCCTAACAAGTGGAACAGCTTAGTATCAGCAAAGAATTAGACAAAATAGAGAATTTCATGTGGAGGTTACAATATTATGCTTCTGTCTGAATGAAATGCAGCATCCCAGATGTTGCCTACATTTCACTTAAAACCAACTGCTATGATTTATGAACAATAAAAATTCCTGAAATGTAATATGGTAACTCTGCTTCCCAATGCTGAGAAAACACTTAGAAGATTATCAAATTTTGAAAACGTGCTTATGATCACATCTGATTAAAATCTAAGGTGCAATATTCCAAAAAATATTCCTGGTGGTTTAGATAAGTAAGGTTCCCTTTTCACCATTGATGACAGTACTTCCTGACAAATTTTGCAAAGATAAGGAGGTCTCAGTAGTAAAATGAGTTCACAATAGCTCCTTATTAAGTTATTTTCAGGAAGCGGGGGTAAGACAAAACGTTAAGACCTGAAAATTGGATAAGAGAAAAAGAAAAAGAAGAATAGTCCACACATATAGACCATTCAGTTGCTAAAATGTGAACTGTTAAGGCTTCAAAAGATAAAACATGACATTTTAATTACTTAATTTAATGCCTATTTATAAATAATAAGTCCAAGTGTTAAGCAGATGTGAACAAAGATGAACATCTTCTGTTAATTAATTGTGAAGAACAGAATAGTTGGAAGCATGTTTCCTAGACAATATCTCTATGGGAGAGAGAAATGGTCACATATTGTGGCTTTGTTTAAGATCAAACTGATTTAATTAGCATTTTTATCTACTTTATTGCTCAGAATTCCCTTTGGTGAAGTGTGCTTTTGGTAAATTTTAAGGAAAGATGTTTGGAGAAAAGTTGGATTCAGACATATGAAATAAAAAGTTTTCTTCAAAGATAAGCCAAAAATTATCTGAAAACTAAAATATCAAAAATTGGAAAGTCATAAGGCTATATTTCTATATTAATAATAAGATATGACTTATACAGATTAACCCAGGCTTACTCTATATTTGTGATTGTTTTGGAAAAGGACATAATTTACCAGGGGAATGTTAATTGAAGTTAAATGCAAGTAATCAGAGGGAACAATACTTCTCTCTCTTCTGATTGAGTGATAATATGGCCATATTGGTTAGTTATTTTGTAAGATCATTATAAATCATAGCAATATTGACAAGCTTGTAATTAAATGTATAAATATTTTTCTGATTTCAGATCATAAAAATTGATTTTGAAGAGAGTCTTCTCACAGCACACTTCACATTCTGGAGGCTTTAAGATTTTGTTTCTACTTCTTGGCATGTGGCAAATACAGACTCAATCCTATGGAGAATAAAACTATATACTTGGTATCTCCTACAAACATTGTGACTATAGGAGTGTGTTCACAAAATGTTATGAATAAGATTACAAACGGAGACAGAGGAAGGTATAGGTAAAATCCTGGTAGATCTTACTGACTCAACTCCCTGCCAGAAACTTTCACTTGGCTGGAAAAAGAACCCCTGATACAACCATTTTTTTTTTCTTTTACTTATAATTTCATTCTCAGAAGGGGCGAAAATCAGGTAATTCTATACTTGATTTTGATCAACAAGAAAGAATTTGTTAAATTTAGTTTACAGAAGTAATGCTGAACTTCCATTACACAATCGTCTCATTGCTAAAACAACTACCGGGTGCTGTATTTGCAACACCAGTGCCTTGTGTGGAGTTGGTATAGATATATAACCTGAAGTGTTTCAGATGCACATCCTTCATCTTTCCTTAGCATGCCTTTAGTGTTTTATTATTTTATAATACTTTAAAAAGATAATCAGAAAATTATGTGCCATAGAGTCATGAATAATTTTCTGCATCAATATGCAAAGAAAAGACTAACATTAATCAGTTCTCTACAAATGTTGCTAAGCTTACCTTGCAGTGTACCTTCAGAACTAGTCCCAAAGAAGGTTATTCAGCTCTTGATATGTTTCTCCTAGTTCATTCATTTCAAGGTGCATATTCCATCCCCCACCACCCCAAAATTAACCATCTTCATCCCTCTCATCCCTTTTACTACACAATGTACATAGTTTTCAAATGTAATATGCCCTTTTCAGGTCATAAAGAACGATTCTCTAAGTAGGACCAATGATCTATATATATAAAAGCCTAAGTGACCAAAGGACCAAATGACTGGTTAACCAGTCACTATGATGTACACTGACCACCATGGGCAAATGCTCAATGCAGGAGCTGCCCCCTGGTGGTCAGTGCAGGCCGACAGCCAACCTACCATGGATGGCCAACCTTCTGTGCTCCCACCCCCGAGTCAGCCAGCTCCATGGCCCCAATAGCAACTTGCAATGACCCCTACCTCCGGCCAGCCAACCTCCCGTGGTCCCAATGGCCCTGATCACAACCATTGGGATCCATGCATGAATTCATGCACCAGGCCTCTAGTTTAAGTATGAAATCTCCAATGTTATAGGAATCACGGTGCAACATTACCCTAGAATTAAGAGGTAATTAATAAAAAAAATTAACATAGGGACTTCACCAATCAGAAGGAGTTTTCACAGGAGTATTTCTGCCATGATGATTTACAAAAATAGTTAATTGCCTTCATTCCAATTATATCCATTGTTTCTAAATCTATATTACTCCAAATGCTTCTGTAAGCTTCTTCGAGAAATATTAATAGTAGTGCTAAATCTAAGAATGCAATTTTGCTGAGTGATTAAAAAAAATGAATGCTACAACCCAAACAAAATCCTGATTCCATTTTTCTTAACCAATCAAAGCAGATTATGTGAAAGAAAAAAGTGAAGATAAAGAGCATTTCTCTGGAAACCTAGGACAAGCTTTCTCTGTTTGAGTAATGTAAACAAAAACCCAGGAGTATTGATGAGGCGGCCAAAAGAGGTTTTGAAAATGATTATAAACGTATCACATCTGGCCTAAACATATCTCCTAACAGCTCTGGCATTAATAAATATTCATAAGTGGTTACGGCCTGTGCTTTTCCCCAATAACCATATTTACTTCTCAGAAATAATTTTCAAACCACAGGATGCAAGTGCCTATGAGATAGCAGAGCAACCTATTTAAAAGCAACCAACACAGGCTGAGGCTTCTATTTATGTGTATGAATAATTGGTAACTGCGTAGATTCAAATATCAGGACCAGTACAGCTAATATTGATGACTGGGACCTACTTACCAGTATTTGTAAGGAAGTTAACATTTCTCATCACACCTTCAGTGTAAGCGCCTGGCTCGTAACTGTCCATTTCACCTGTGACGATGTGAGCCACCCTTGCTGCCCGTCCTCTGATAGCACCGGCAGCTCGGTCTAAATTGTCAGCATCCTGGTCTCTCAGGGCTATGATACATTTGTTGACATCTTCTAAGATGTGGCTTTCTGTAAGTAAACAGATCAAAATAATTTTGTCAATATTTTTTAATCACACAAATCTAGCTTATTATAATTTAACTTCTGACTTTAAATGTGATGCACACTGGAGGACAGGGATAATCGGGAAGGAAAAATACAGACATAATTTTGCTCCTATCTCTTTAACAACAAAATTTGTAAAATACAGAATTTTACATTTTTATCAGCAATTTTTATAGGCTATATATTATTTTAGGTTCTAGTTCCAGTAGATTAGATTTTAGACTTGATTGCTTTGTAGGTGGAAATTGAGGAGTTTCTAGATTAAAAAAAAATAAAATGTATAATAATAGAATACTTAATTGTGATTAAAGCAACACTATAGAGGTTATAAAATTCCTTAAAATTTTTAATTGTCCTAAATATATAGCAAAATAAAACTATGGAGTTCTATTCAATTTATCTTTATTGATGTACAATGAAATTTAACACAATTACAGAAATTTTAAAATTAATAACAAATATATGAAATATATAATTTTTAAATCGTAAAGCAGCAACCTCACTAAGTCTATGAAAACACTTAGGTAAAAAGGGGACTTTGAAAAGATTGACTTGAGGTAAGAGAATCTCTGAGAAAGTTGCCCACTCTGAAGAGAGTCTCCTGACCTCTATTCCTCTTCCCCTCTTTGCATGATTAGGGCATGAAGACAGCAGACTTTTTAAGATAGCACTGTTTTCATTGTCTATAAAATGATTAATACTCCCAATAAAACTAATGAGTGAAACTGAGCAAATATGGGGAATATCATCAAGCCTGGGCAATATTTTAAAAAATAAAAAGAATATTAAAAAGAATTAGTGTTTGGTTTTTAGCATATTCAAATGAATCCCCACTCAAAATCCTTAAGAACTCTATCACTTAAAAACATACTAGAAAACAACTACAACAAAAATGCCTTTCTAATTTCAGACCATATTGTTAATTTCCACCCTTCTCCCAGAGGGCAGGCATTCACAAAGCTATTTCTTTGCGGCGTCATACCTATCTTGTAATGGATAGAGCATAAAATCCAAAAGATCAAATAATATGGTCCCTGGTGACTTTCTGAGACCTGATGACTATCATTCCTCTCTAGGCCTCTTTTGCTTCAGTCATATTTAGTTTATGATTTCTCAAGTCCACCATGTTCTTAAATGCCTCTGTTCCTGTGGGCATATTAGAGTCTTGACCTAGATAGACTTTTCTTTTTCTTTCCTGGATCCAGTTTCTGTGTGTGTGTGTGGTGGGGGGATGGGGAAGGGTTGGGAGGGGTATAGGGGGGAGGAGATGGAGGTAGGGGAGGGGTTCCAAAATCCAACAAGCAATTTTCTGGACACCACTTGGGTGTCCTAAAATTCAACTCAATCCTGACACTCTACCAGAGATAGCATCAGCTTCCACAAGACTTCTCCTCCACCCTTTACTTCAGACCCAAATTCCAAGCCCAGTTTGATATCTATACTTCTGACTATATAGCTATAAATCAGAGATTCCCATCACTCCCTCCTTGGGTTTTACTAACTTGTTAAAGCATCTCACAGAGAAACATTTCACTTTAGACTTAACTTTTATAACTCAGGAACAGTCAGATGGAAGATGCATAGGCCAAAGTATAAGGAGAGAGTATGGAGGTTCCACACCCTCTCCAGGCACACCACTTTCCCCATATCTCTATGTGTTCCCCAACATGGAGGCTTCACTACATAGATAGGATTGATTCAGACTCCAGTCCCCTCCTCTCCACCTTTCCATGATTGGTTCCGCAAGCAACAAGCCCCCATCCTCAGTCTACCGTCATCTCATTAACATAAGAAAAGAAACCTCAAGGCTTTCAGCACATAGCAAGGTCCGAGGATTTTAAGAGCTCTGTATCCAAGATGGGATGAATACCTAATATATATCTTCTATTATAAATCATAATATCACAACTGTGAATCCCTTTTGGTCTAGTCTGATTCATCAACTTCTATTCTTTCAAAATACTAGTAAAATGTTCCTTCCTCAGAGAATTCATGCTGACTTACAAGACAAAGTTTGATCCATGTTGTTTGGGATTACCATCAAACAGTCTATATATTTCCATTAGTTTTTTTTTCATGTTTTAAGATGTATTCATGAAAGTATCTCCCTAGTACACTATGGAATATATAGGAATACACTAATTTTATCATGTTACTTGGAGTAGCCTATCTAGTCTCTAATATAATACAAGGCACCTGTTAAACTAACAAGAATGTTTGTTGAATGAATGAATTCCTCTAATAAGACACATTTGAGAACAGTAAATTATTTTGTCTACATCCTAAATCATGGGTTATGTACATAAGTAGACACACTTCTGTGACCTTAAATAGTCAATTTGACCCATATCAAGGACAGCCAGGTCATTTGCTTGAAAATGGTCATTGCTTTGATTAAACACTGAAAAACCATTGTTTTAAATTCACTCTGATTTAACCTAATGATCAGCATTCAGCTATGAATGTGTCATTAAGGCATATAGTAAATCCAAGCAGGATCCCTTCTCAACAGAAAGTGCCTGGGTATCATTGCCATCATATTTCCCCTGGAACTGAAATAGAAGTTTACATGTGTGTGGGAGGCATAACAATCATGAGTTTTTTAAAAGTCTACTGATGTGGACTTTAATGACACATTAAGAAGCTGTTATTTCCCAAGTATGTTGGTAAGTTGTTATTTTTAATAAGTACAACATTGGTTAACCATAAATTAAGGTGCTTAATTTTAGAGTTAATTTTGCTCCGTCCTATAAAAGTGAAAGATACTCAGGGAAAAAACAACACGAGGATCATTCTTCGAAGATTAATTGTCTTATAAACTATGTAATTTCTGTTTAATTAAAAGTGAAATCATATCTATCACAAACTATTCTTTTTCTTGCAAATTTTACACAGGAAAAGGTATACAAAAATATTCAATAACCATAAATTGATTGTTTAAGTCTTCTATAGAAAAAATTATATACACGCTCAGCAATTTATTTTATTATTTGAACCAGAGAATAAAAATATAGCAAGGGTTGTTTTTGTTCTTTTTATATTCGCCTTATAGAAGTGTGTGTGGTTATTACTTCAGATTGAGCAACACAATCAGCAGCCATAGTGTTAATAAATCATGTGGAAGCATTCTATAGGCAAGGTGAGATACAGAAATAAAAGTCCTACAGGAACATACAATATGAAAAAAATAGTAGATGAAAAGTGTGGCAAGAAGCATATAATCAGACTTTACCATAAGCAGATATATTGAGAATGCTGGAGTTGATGACTAAATGATCTTTTGAATTACTAAGATTAAATATAGTACAAAAGTATTAGGAAAGTTTGCAAAGTTTCCATGATTGTGACACTTTCCTGATACCGTGAATGTTTCAAAAAAAAATGCCAGCAACAATTATTTCCACAAAATTCTAAACCAGAGTGCCAGAAAAAAAAAAGTTGAACACCTGCCACATATGCACAATAATTAAACATTAAACTAATTTCTTAAAAACAATTATTTCTTTGCTACTCGTATTTCAGGTAAATTTAAATAGTAAAAAGTCCTTCATGATAGCTTGAGTTTTTATGCCTAGTTATATAACATTACACCCCTAAGGGAAAATATAAAAATAAAACACCAAATACTTTGTATAAAACTCCTTACTAGTATATCTCTTAAGATTTTGCAGATGGACTAGGATAACTTATTAGACAGATGTAACAAAAGTTATTAGAAGCTCTACCTCCAATATATTTTTTCTCAACTATGCATGCACTTGGACTCAATTATATCATTTTAAAATGAGAGAAAATGTTATTATAGAATAAGCACATTTAGAATATTACATGCTTTGAAGAACTGATTGAAGACTTGTCTTTATTAATAGTTTCAGAGTGTGAGTTAACATTTGATTTCCGGTGAGTGGTGGGGTGTCCTGGTGTTACTGAAAATTCTAAAGTGCGTTATTTTAAAAGCAAAGAATTGCTAACTACTAGCAATCTCTATCAATCACTTTATAGCTATTTTGAAATGCAAAGGGTGATTATTTTTTATATTGAAAATAGTAATAAAAAGTTCAAGATTTCTATTACCAAACTAGTTCTTTTCCGATCCATACATATAGGAACTCCATAGTACATATGCACACACATATGCACAACTTCTTGAGAAAAAGTTATTTCATTTGTTGCAAACTTTTCTGATTTGAAATGCCTTAGGTGTTTTTTTTTCTGTGATTCTTTTCTTAATTTTTTAGTTTTCCACAATTAGAGCTAGAATTAGTCTCAGAAAAAGTAGAAAAAAAATAAAATCCATCTAAAGCAGAAACTTATTTTTTCTAAAGGTACTGAGTTAAGCCAAAAGAGGTTGAATTTCTTAAATTGGCAAGATTAAAAGTTAGTGATTATATATGAACTCAGAGAGTTAAGATAATTGATTAAATTTTTTTCAGTTGAAGTTGACATATGTTAATTTCAGATATATTAGTACAACATAGTGATTTGACATTGATATACCTTACAAAGTGATCACTAGACTCATCTGATACCATACATAGTTTTAATATTACTAGAGGCCTAGTGCATGAAATTCATGCACGGTGGGGGGTTCCCTCAGCCCAGCCTGCACCCTCTCCAATCTGGGTCCCCTCAGGGGATGTCCTAAACCAGCAGTCAGACATCCCTCTCACAATCCAGGACCACTGGCTCCTAACTGCTCACCTGCCTGCCTGCCTGCCTGCCTGATTACCCCTAACTTCCCCTCTGCTTCCTGGTCAACCCCAATTGCCCCCTCTAAGGTCCTGGTCCCCCCACCTAGCCTACTGCTCAGTCGCTTGGTCACCCCTCACAAACCCCTACTGGCCAGGTCACCCCACACAGCCTGTTCATTCATCCATTTGGTTGTGATGGTAACTTAAGCTTTTATATATAGAGATTGACTATATTCCCTATGCTGTACTTTACATCCCCCTTACTGTTTTTTATGACTGGCAACTGGTATATCTTAATCATTTGCTCTTTTTCACCTATTGCCCTTCATCTGGCAAACATGTAGATAAGCTAATTTAATTCTAAGAAAATAAATTTCTATTTTTGCACAACTGAATCTATAAATATAAATTTAATTATTTTTAACAATTTATTGATTTTTAGGGACAGAGAGACATTTATTTGTTGTTCTACATATTGTATATTCATTGGTTGATTCTTGTATGTACCCTGACCAGGGATCAAAACACAACCTGGTGTATCAGGTCAACTGAACTACTCAACCAGAGCTATGGCTAAAAATTTAAAACTCATTACATAGGCAACTATACCAATGTTAAGTAAATAAAAACAAACATATTATAATTTTCTTTCTCTTTTAGCAAAAAACAAACATTAAACAAAAAAAGCAAATGGAATACACCAGTATATAAGTTAATTTTGTATATCTATTTAAAGGTGGTCAAAATCTATTTGCCAATAATTGATCATGATGATTAGTCTCCAAATTAATTGATAGCCTACTACAAAAAAATCTCAGCAAGTTATTTTGAGAATAAGAGCATGTAGCTAATGTAAAATTAATATTCATCACCCCTTTTTAAAAAAATATATTTTATTGATTTTTTACAGAGAGGAAGGGAGAGGGATAGAGAGCTAAAATATCAATCAGCTGCATCCTGCACACCTCCTATTGGGGAAGTGCCCTCAACCAAGGTACATGCCCTTGACCAGAATCAAACCTGGGATCTTTCAGTCTGCAGGCAGATGCTCTATCCACTGAGACAAACCGGTTAGGGCCTCATCACCCCTTTTTGACATCATTAAAATGTTTCCTCTGTTTCTTCTTTGGAACATAAGTAATACTATGTGTTAGAAAATGTAAATTATATCAAAGATAAAGCAAAATATCTGTCGGCAAAGGGTTTACAAGCTAGTAAACAGAAATAATTATTTCTTTCATTGTCTTTTAGTCTTCTCAAAATAAAATAGCCAAAATTATCATTATTTTATCATTTTAATGAAGTTTTATTAAACTTTATCCCAAAAGTTTGCCCAGTTTCCTGCACTATAAGCTTTTTAATTCTTCATTGGACTTTAATCAGTTTAAACTCTCCTGCCCTATTTATGACAATGATCCAAAGAAAAATAAAGTTCAAGATTTCTATTACCAAACTAGTTCTTTTACGATCCATACGTATAGGAACTCTATAGTACATATGCACACACAAATCTATAGAAATAAAAATCACAAAAAGACAATAACTGAAGTCTTCATATTTCTCTCAATATGTCTTACATAAGCTCTAATAACAGGTTCTTCTGTGAAGTAGTTAAGAAATTTTATCAAAAGCTCAGAAATAGACCAAAGGTACGATTGTTTATCTTTTGCACATGCTGCTGGGAAGACATTGCGAATCAGCCCTACCTGGCAAATATCTAATTTTCCAGGAGTATGAACCTTTGTCCCACTTGCTATTTACTGCTGGTTAGAATATTTTACAATTCTAGATGCTCATTTTGTTCTTAAAACTAATAGTCTATAAATGAATCCTGTCACACAGAAATGCAAATGAATTTTTATATGGTAGAGACGAAATGATTTTGTAGAAAAGATCATTCCAAAGGTTACATTTTCATTGTACTGTTGGACATTCATCAGTTTTGTTTCTAAATTAGAAATTTTACTTAACCGTTCTTTCTTTATCCAATTCTTCTTTCAAGCATTATTATCTTGGTGGCTATTAACATTGAATTTTGATAAATGCTCACCTTAAATTTCCAGAAGTCTTGCTTTCATCTTGGAAAATTATTCTTTGACTGTGTGCTTTGACTTAGAAGCTACTAATATTCTAAATATTTTATTTTTACCCATGTGAAAAAGTATAAAGCAAACATTACACATAAAATCATAGAACTAAATGTAAAAGGCAAAACTCTAAAGCTCCTTGAAAACTATTTTAGATAACGTTGAATTTGAAAGTGATTTTCTAAATTCAACACTGAAAGCATAAGTGATGAAAAAAAAAAAAGAAAACTGGGGACTTCATAAAAAACAAAACCTAATAAATAAAAAACAAACAGAAAAGCAAACAAAAAATACTTCTGCTCAAGAGAATGAAAAGACAAGCAACAGACTTGGAAAATATTTCTAAAACACACCTAATAAGGGCTGGTATCCAAAAACAAAAACAAAAAAACAAAAAACAAAAAAACCTTAAAATCAATAATAAGAAAACAATAAACTCAGTTAATATGAGCAAAAGATCTGAGCAGAAACATTCAACAAAGATATACAGATGACATGTGATATTTAGTGTAAAAAGATAGGCTTAAAAATTTTCTGAAGTTTATAAAGTTATGCAAAAGATCTATATAATTATACTAGTGGCCTGGTGCATGAATTTGTGCACATTGAAAGGAAATTAATTAGAAAATATATTTTAATAATGCTATTCTCCCTTTCTCTATAGAGTGTCAACCAAATTCACTATCGACAATGACATATCTAAACACACATGTGTAATTGACACCAGCGAGAGCTTTATATATATATTGCTCATGCATGAGTCAACTTAGTCTTTTATATACCACCTGATATTTGTAGGCAAATTTAGCCATACACTGCATCATATGGAATATGGAAACCATACACTGCATCATATGGGATATAGAAGCGATACACTGCATTTTATGGGATATGAAAGCCGAAGGCCTGTTCGAACACCTTTGCTGTCTGCAATTACCAAGATAAAGCATCTCCAATTAGCACAGGAACACAAGAATTGGACAGTCAAACATTAGGAAAAAGTCATGTGGTCCAATGAATCACATTTCCAGTTGCATCATGCAGATGGCAGAATGAGAATTTCATGGAAACAGCATGAAAGCATGCACTCCACATGCATGAGTACAATCCTTCAAGCTGGTGGGGGCAATGTATGGTTCGGGGCAGGTTTTACTGGCATGATTTGGGCCCTTTAATTCGTGTGGAACAATGTCTGACTAGCACAACATATCAAAGTATGGTTTTGATAAGTTCATTCTATCATGTTGATGGTGTATCCCAATAAACATGGCTTCTTCCAAGACTATGTGTCATGCCATGGTGCTCGTGTTGTGAAGGAGTGATTTCAAGAACATGAGGGAGACTTTACCTTGCTTAGGTGGCCCCCACAATCACCATATCTCAATCCAATTGAGCATTTGTGGAACAAAGTTAAAAGAACCATAAGGCAGCTGGTTCCACAACTATAATATCTCACAGAACTGGATAGTGCTATTCATCATGCATGGTGTCAGATTCTTCACATCACCTTTCAACATCTTGTGGAGTCAATGCCAAGAAGAATCACTAAAGTATTGAAGGTAAAAGGTGGCCCAAGAAAGTACTGATGGGATGGTCATAAAAATCTGGCCACTCAGTGTGTGTGTGTGTGTGTGTGTGTGTGTGTGTGTGTGTACTAGAAGCCTAGTGCATGAAATTAGATCATGGGAGGACGGTGTCCTTCAGCCCAGCCTGCTCCCTCTCTAGTCCTTGAGGGATGTCTGACTGCCCATTTAGACCCTATCCAGGTCGGATCAGGCCTAAACAGGCATTTGGACATCCCTCTCACAATCCAGGATTGCTGGCTCCCAATTGCTCACCTGCCTGCCTTCCTGATTGCCTCTAACCACTTCTGCCTGCCAGCCTGATCACCCCCTAACCACTCCCCTGCCAGCCTGATTGAAACCTAACTGCTTCCCTGCCAGCCTATTTTCCCCTAACTTCCCTCCCCTGCAGGCCTGGGTCTCTCCCAACTGCTCTTCCATGCAGGCTCGGTCACCCCGAACTTCCCTCCTCTGCTGGCTTAGCCAACTCTAACTGTCCTCTGCAGGCTTGATCACCCCCAACTGCCCTCCCTTGCAGGCCTGCTCCTTGGCAACTGCCCTCCCCTGCTGGCCATCTTGTGGTGGCCATCTTATGTCCACATGGGGGCAGGATCTTTTGACCACATGTAGGCAGTCTTCTTGTATGTTGAAGGGATAGTCAATGTGCATATTACTCTTTTATTAGATAGGATAGAGGCCTGGTGCACAGGTGGGGGCCAGTTGGTTTGCCCTGAAGGGTGTCCTGGATCCCTTGGGGCATGGGGTAGCCTGTGTGAGGGGCCTGTGGTGGTTTGCAGGTCAGCCACACCCCTGGTGACCCAAGTGGAAACCCTGGTATCTGGATTTATTTATCTTCTACAATTGAAACTTTGTAGCCTAGAGCGAAGTCAAGCCTTCTGCTCGCATGCATGCTCGCACAGCCATTGAAACTTTGTTGCCTTAAGTGGAGGCCTCCGCAGGCCAGGCTTTGTGGAAAGCTTGGCTTCCTCCATGGCTAGGGGCAACCCAAGCCTCTCTTCTGCTCTCTCTGTGGCCATAGCCATCTTGGTTGGGTTAATTTGCATACTTGGTCTGATTAGCTGGTGTGCATGACTGGTGGGCATGTCTTGTGGGTGTAGCAGAGTCAATTTGCAATCTTTTATTAGATAGGATCTATAAATATATATACATACACACACACACACACTAGAGGATTGGTGCACAAAATTTGTGCATGGGGGTGTCTCTCAGCCCAGTCTGCAGCCTCTCCAATCTGGGACCTCTCAAGGGATGTCTGACTGGCCATTGAACAAAGAACTGAAGGGGCAGTCAGACATACCTGTCACAATCCAGGATTGTTGGCTCTCAACTGCTTGCCTGCCTACCTTCCTGATTACCCCTAACCACTCCCCTGCCAGCCTGTTTGCCCCTAACTGCCCTCCTCTGCAGACCTGGTCACCCCAACTGCCCTCTCCTGCAGGCCTGGTCCCTGACAACTGCTTTCCTCTGCAGGACTAAGTCACCCCCAATAACCCTTCCCTGCAGGCCTGGTCATCCCCAACTTTCCTCCTGCGCCAGCCTGGTTACTCCTAAATGTCCTCCCTTGTAGGCTTGATAGCCCCAAAGGGCCCTCCCTTGCAGGCCTAGTCCCTCCAAACTGCCCTCCCTTGCTGGCCATCCTGTGGTGGTCATCTTGTGTGTTGAAATGATGGTCAATCTGCATGTTACTCTTCTATTAGGTAGGATATGTGTATATATATATATATTAAAAGTTTCCACACTAATTCTAATTGGGCATGAGTTATTATATATGCAAAGTTAAAAAGTTAGTTATAATTATACAAAGCTCTCAAGCACAGTGCTCTGGTAAATTCTGGATCTGAATGGAGCCAACATAGCCAAAGGAAACCTACAGCATTCTAGAGATGTCACTGGAGAGATGGTCATAGAAGAAAAATTTAACAAAGTTTTATGCTTCACTTTTTACTATTATGAGGTAGAAGCAAGTCTAGGGCAACAGAACATTTTATGCTGTCCTTATCTTGACAAATAAACAGAAAAAATCAACCAAACCTTAGTCATTCTCATGCTGCCTTTGACTTTTCTTTGACTGAGTTTTTCCATGTTAATTGTCTCATTGCTTCCTCTCCCATATACCAAGAACCTATTAACATCTAATATCAAAGCCCTGAGTTTTTTTTAAAAAAATAGCTTTGAGGATATTACCAGAGTGAACATCAGGACTGTCAGCGGGAACAGACAGTAGTGAGCAATTCTCCCATATTAAGCAATAAAACCATTCAATTTCGCACACTGTATGCTAATGTGGAATGCCTCTGTTGCTGAAAACTCTTGTAAAAAATAGTTGGTATTTGCTTGGATGCTATTCCTTGTATAGGATTGAAAATACAGAATAACTTGAGTGTTGAATTTCAAGAATTTGTATTTTGGGGCACAGGAATAAAAAAAAAAATCCTGGTGTGGCTCAGCAGTTGAACATCAATCCAGGAATCAAGAAGTCTCAGATTCCTACTCAGGGCACATGCCTGGGTTGCAGGCTCAATCCACTGTAGAGTGTGCAGGAGGCAGCAGATCAGTGTTTCTCTTGCATTGATATTTCTGTTTCTCCTTATCCCTCTCTCTCTCTCCTTCTCTCTCAAAAAAAATAATAATAATAAAGAGAAAATAATTAAAAACATTTTTTTCCAAAAAAAAGACAATCATGGCACTATTTTAAGTTACATCTTGAAGTACATGATACATATAGTAGAACAGAAACCTCAAAGAGTAAAATACATAAAATTCTAAGTGAACTGATAAAATTGGGAATAAAGGAGTTGTTTAAAACCTGGGAAATTTTATTTATCTTTTGTTTCCCTACAACATTAAGTATGCAGCGCAATTATTTCAATTTCCTTCTAAAATACAATATCTTTGTATATGAAAAGAAAAAGCTAACAATTAAAAAGGGCAACACTGTTATTAGATAGATGCCTTAGGGAAGTCATTTCCTCAGTCAATGAATTTATTTTAAACTCAGTTATATTGTCCTTTCATAGAAATTTATTTTTCCCTTAACTTTGTTCTCAGATGTAAAAAATTTCAGAGTAGTCTCTCCAGTAGATAAATTTTCTTTCTTGGTCTCATTAGTGACACTTTCAAGGAACCTATCAAAATCTGGAATTTGCCACACAAATGACAGAGAGGTCCATGAGGTTAAAAGCAATTTCAAGGTATCATTTCTTAGTCCCAAATCAGTGACATTCACAAAATATTATGGATCAACATGACTTCCAAAATGGTTATTAAAAAATTGAACCGCTTTCTTATACCTTACACCAAACAGCTGTTGCCCTTAAAACCCCTCCTCAGCTCCCACCTTAGGTTCTGCATTTGTAGTTTACCCAGAACTTATACATAATTATAAGTTGTGTATCCATATGAAAGTGATATTTAGAGTTGATTACATGTATTAACAACTTGTAAACGAACCTAGTTAATGCGAATGCTGTGGAAGCGCTACCTAATTTTAAAAAGTGTTCCCTTTTTTATTTTTCTCTGACAGATAAATATGTTTATGAGCAATTCACCGAATGATAAATATGTGTTCAACAATCTCTGATGTCTCCCATTATGAAATTTTAAACACAACTAACTGATGCCTGTGGGACTCATTGTTGGAGTGATGTCTGTATAAAAACTGAAGAATGTACCAAAAGCTATTTTATTGGGAAAGTGTTTTATACTACAAACAATATATAAATATTACTTTATTAAACTTTTTTATTATTTATATATTTTTTCTTTGCACATCTCAATTGTTTTTAGTTACTTTTTTCATGGCTTGCAAAACACAACCCATGTCCCTTGAGTATGGACACCTTAGTTCAGGCTAGATTCAATTTTAGAAAAAAAAGACACAATATTTAAAACTTCCTATTTAAAGATTTTTAAAATAAAATATTCTTTTATTTCCTAATTCTTTATTCAAAAGCAAGTTTTTATCTCAAACAGAAACTTCCAAAATGAAAATTGGCAGAAATAGCAGTCAAATGTCCAACAATTGCAATGATTGCATGAGACCAGTATAATCTGTCTACAAAGTATTATATTAGAAAAAAATTTTGCTAAGATTCAAACATGATGAAAGACAGTAGCACATGGAACAAACATCCATGTAATAAGGATCTCAGTAGGGGAAGCCAGTGGAGATACTATAATGAGGCCATGATAATAAAATCAGAGAGAAAAGTAATATGATAACAACTGCTGGTAATAATGGGAGGTAAGCTGTTTAAAAGATTGATTAAAATGTGAAACAGAACATGTTGTGTGCTTGTTTTGTTTTTTTCCTGCTAAGGCTAAAAATAAATAAATAAAAGCCAGAGAAATATAATCTTTGTTCAAGATCTTGAATAAATATTCAAGACCTTTTTTTTTTTAATGCAAAGAGCCCAGTTGACCTACACAGCTTAGTCTTCTTGTAGTTCTAAATATCCATCATCAGACCATCTCTAGTTAAACCACCTTGAACAAATTCAGTGTTATTATCTCAGCAACCTTGCCTGGAAGGCCATTCCCTGCATTTAAGCATCTCTGCATGAAAAACAGATTCACAACATCTGGTATAAGTTAGTTTTTCTTTAATTTTCATTTTGTTGCCTTTTCCATTTTATTTCCTTTTCCAATCATGTTTGTTGAGCTGCAAATAGCAATTTCCACTCATATCAATGGTTTTTATCTCACTATTTTAGGGTCAACAGTCTACCTTGCTTCTTCAAGATAACTATAAAATGATAAATTTGAGGAACTATAATTACCCGTGCTCTCCTCATACATTTTGGAAAGCTGGCACAAATTTTATTCCCCTATATAGTATTGTACACATCAATAAAACACCTGAGTTAAAATTGGCTAGGAATATTTTCTTAATGCTATGTGTCCATGGGTTCTGATTTATTTACCTTTCTTACTTTAGGTTGCCTCTTGTATCTTTTTCTCTAGTGAGTTTTCAACATTTTAAAGAAGAAGTTGATCCCTTAAAACAATATAACTTTAATTAAAAAAAAACACAGAATGTGTAATATGTTATACCCCAAATGATAAACACAAAGCTTGACTTTGACAGTCAAGTACTGTAAATTCAAATGCATGGGATCCTACAGTGCATCATAATATAGGCATATGGTACATATATGGAAAAGTGGGGTTGTCACACAATATTGTAAAATAATATTGAATAATTTAAGTAAGAACTGGACTATTATACTCATACTTCACATAAAACTTTAGATATAACTTGAAACTTTAGATATAACGTTAACAAAATGCCACCTGTTATCAAGAAATATGAAGCCAAAATGCAAAATTTCTTTGCTCATTATCTTATTATACCATAGACTTTATGCAATCATCTAGAGAAAATTGTTGTATGAGCCCTAAATTATCATATTTTCACTGAATATAGTCATATGCGATGAATTTAGTCTAATCATGCTTTAGGACACTGTTTCTCCCATAGTGGAGTTATATTATTTATACTTTCAGTTCTTCAAAGGTTAATTTTATATGATATTACTTAGGTAATTTGGTGTCAGGTATTGAGAAAAATACACATTTTCCCCAGATATCAATAATGTCATTTGTCTGCCTCAAACAAAACGAGTTCATACCATGTGTTTATAAATTACTTATGTGAAAATTATCTCTTCATTAAAACAATAAACTATGAATATAAATGCTTAAACATAACAACAATTTAAAACATCTCTACAAATAATTGAAATCCTGAAGCCGTAGACATACATACAATAATATATATATATATATATATATATATATATATATATATATATATATGTATATATGCTTTATAGTTTATTTGAGTAAATATGTATAAGGTTAAAAATATCTTCACAAGAAAAATAGAAAATAATAAAAACACAAGTTTCAATAGAATTACTATACATGCCATACAGATTTATCTGCTATTTGTTTTCTGGGAACCAAAGCAAAGAGAAACAATATAATCTGTTAAAAAATCAAATAATTAATAATTTTTATATATTTTTCTATATAACTTAAAAACTCTAGTTACCAATCTTTTTTTTGTCTCAGTGGATGATTGGCAGGTTGTGTGTGTGTCACATCTACTTCCATCTCTCTCCCATATCCATCTTATAACTGCATGACACTGACTAATATCTGTCCACAAAATCCAAATTTTCTTGTAGTTTTATCTCTTTCTTTCTAGGTTTAATAAGAACTCCTTTGATTACAAAAATTTTCCATTATCTTTGCTCTTTGAGTTGACACATTTCACTCATCCAAATTTTTTTTAGATTAATTTTATTTTATTGCTGATTTATCAACTTCTGAAGCTTGTTTTCTGTTTTGATATCTTTGTATAATCTCAATACACTCTTTGACCTCCCTGTGAATGAACATTTCTCACTAGTATAATTGGGTGGGCCATACTGTTAGACAACCTAGATATGGAAGCAAGATTTCCACCTACTATCTGAGAACTTCTGGGAATATTTTGTAATACTAGGGATATTTTGAAATCAGGGACTACCAACATTCTGAAAAGATCATAAGGTCTGTCAGAACATAAAGCAGTGAGAGGACACAAAGAGGCTTTAAAGCACAGATCATTTAGATAGCTTTATTTTTCGAGTCCCATATTATACTTTTGGCCCCATTACTCAATCCTATATAATAAAAGGGTAATATGTAAATTGACCCTAACGGCAGAACAACCAGAATGACCACTCGACCAGTCACTATGAGGCACACTAACCACCTCTTGGTCCCTTTCCCAGCCAGCAGGCTCTGATTGCCCAATGGTGAACAGAGAACCTGGGTGTGGGTGGCAGCATGGACAGGCTGGCTGTGGGCAGCCGGGGAAGATGGCCCTGATCACAGACCAGGCCTAGGGACTGTATCCACGCACAAATTTCATGTAATAAAAGAGTGATATGCAAATTGACCATACCTTCATCATACCCACAAGCCATCGGGAGCAAGTATGCAAATTAACCCAAAACAGATGGCTGCAGACACGGAGAGAGAAGGAGGCTTGGGTTTCCCTGGCAATGGAGGAAGCCAAGCTTTCTGCTTGCCCTAGTCTGCCTTGGCCTCTACTTAAGGCTACAAAGTTTCAATTATAGAAGATAAATTCCAACAAATATGGCTGTGGCCATGGAGTGAGCAGGAGGCTTGGCTCCCCTGAAGGCTAGGCTTCAATTTTAGAAGATTAATAAATGCCAGATACCAGGGCCTCTGCTTGGGTTGCTGTGGGGGTGTGGCCAGCCTGCAAACCACCAAGGCCCCTCGCCCAGGCCACCCCACACTCCAAGGGAACCCCCACCCTGATTCAGGAAACCCTTCAGGGCAAATCAGCCAGCCCCACTTATGCACCAGGCCTTTACCCTATATAATCCTATTTAATAAATGAGTAATATGCAAATTGACCAGCACTCTAACACACAATATGGCTGCCCCCCTGTAGTCAAAGATGACTGCCCCCATGTGGACACAAGATGGCCACCACAAGATGGCCAGCAGGGGAGGGCACTTGGGAGGGACCAGATCTGCAAGGGAGGGCAGTTGTAGATGATCAAGCCAGCAGGGGTGGCAGTTGGAAGGGACCACACTGGCAGAGGAGGGAAGTTGGGGGCAAATGGGCCTGCAGGGAAGTGCAGTTGGAGGAACCCAGACCACCAGGTGAGAGCAGTTGGGGGCCACCAGGTCTGCAGGGGAGGACAGTTAGGGGGATCAGGCCTGCAGGGGAGGGTAGTTAGGGGCAATCAGGCTGGCAGGGGAGCAGTTAGGCATCAATAAGGCTGGCAGAAGAGTGGTTAGGGAGTGTTCAGGTTGGCAGGCAGAAGCGATAAGGGGCAATCAGGAAGGCAAGCAGGCAAGCAGTTGGGAGCCAGCAGTCCTGGATTGTGAGAGGGATGTCTGATGGCCGTTTAGGCCCAATTTTACCAAGACCTGGCCTAAATGGGCAGTCGGACATCCCTTAAGAGGTCCCACATTAGAGAGGTTGCAGGCTGGGGTGAGGGACACCCCCCTCCATGCACAAATTTTGTGCACCAGGCAGGCCTCTAGTAGTTCTATAAACTTGGAAAGAATAATATGCCTAAATGTTAGTTTCTTCATTAATAAAATGGAGTAAATAAGGTTATAGTCTCTGAGATTGAGGTAAAGATTAAAATATATAAAAAGTGCAATACCTAACATCTAGTAAGAATTCAAATTTTATTTATTGTTTGTATTATTATTTTACTTTGGAAAGTTAGTCCCATTCCTAAATTAGTATTTATCTTCTTCTAGTAGTAAATAGAATAGCTCAACCTATCAGTTCACTTACCTAATTTTTAATTATAAAACATTATATTCTTTATTATCTTTTTAATGTATATATTTTAATAAAATATGATTATATATTATATATTTAAGGTGTACAACATGAGGTTTTATATACATATAAATAGTAAAATGATTACTACAGTTATGCTAATTAACAGGTAATTTCTTCACATAGTTGTTACTTTTTGAGTGTGACAAGATCTCTCGGCAGCTTTTCTGTATTCAATACAGTATTGTTAACTATAATCACCATGCTTGTTCATTATCTCTCTAAACTTATTGCATCTTTCTACTCTTGCCAAGATCTCCCCATTTACCACCCATCAGCCCCTTGTAACCTCCTTGTTTTTTAATCTAATTTGTTTCTATTTTTTTAGATTCCACATATAAGTGACCCTATGCAGTTTGTATTTGTTTTGCTATATCTAGCTTATTGCACTTAGCATAATGTCCTCCAGGTATATATATTTGTTGGCCATTTGTAAATCTTCCCTTGAGAAATGTATATTCAGGTCATATGACCATATTACATATGCTTATTGGTTTTCTTGCTATCGAATTGAGATCCTGATATATTTTAAATATTAATTCTTTCCCTTATTAGATGTGTGGTTCACAAATATTTTCTATCATTTCATGGACCATCTCTTTACTCCTTCCTTTGCTATGAAGATTTTTAGTTTGATGCAATCTCATGTATATATGTTTGCTTCTGTGCCTAGGATTTGTGAGTGATAGCCACAAAATTATTGCCTAGACCCATGGTTTTTTGGCCCCTTGAGTGTGGCTCTTCCACAAAATACCATAGTCTGGGCAAGTTTATTTTGAAGAAGTAGCATTAGAAGAAGTTTAAAAAATGTGGCTCTCAAATGAAATTTCAGTCATTGTACTGTTGATATTTGGCTCTGCTGACTAATGAGTTTACCAACCACCGACCTAGACCAATGTCAAAAAGATTTTTCCCTACTTAAAAAGTTTTTCCCCTATCATTATGTACTCATTTATTGATACCAGTAGTTTTGAAAAATGCTAAAAATGAAAAAATTCAATGGACAATGTACATAAAGTTTACTCAGTTTGGAAGTACAGATAAAGAGGTAATTAAAACAATCTAAACTAAAAGGTGACTGATTTAATTTCAAATGAGTGTGAGGTTCCTGAGGAAAATTCATCTTAAAAACATCTGGCTATTATTATTTCATACTATATTTAATGTACTGATAAGTCAGGGAATGTAAGAAGACAATTACCAATCCAATGTTATATAACACTAGAGGCTGGGTGCATGAAATTTGTGCACTGGGGGCGGGGGGGCGTCCATCAGCCCAACCTGCACCCTCTCCATTATGGGACCTATCGGGGGATGTCTGATTGCCTGTTTAGACAAGACCCTGTTGGATCTGGCCTAAACAGGCAGTCAGACATCCCTTTCACAATCTAGGACTGCTGGCATCCAACTGCTTGCCTACCTGCCTGATTGCTCCTAATCACTTCTGCCAGCCAGCCTGATCACCCTCTAACCACTGCTCCCTGCCAGCCTGATGGTCCCCAACTGCCTTCCTCTGACAACTCAGTCACCCCCAAATGCCCTCCTCTGCATATTCTCTCTTCATTAGATAAGGTTTTTTCTTTAACATATTGGACAGCTCTAACTGGTTTGGCTCAGTGGATGGAGCATCATCCTGCGGAGTCAAGGGTCCCAGGTTCGATTCCAGTCAATGGTATGTACCTTGGTTGGGGGCACATACCCAGTGGGGAGTGTGCAGGAGGCAGCTGGTTGATGGTTCTCACTCATAAATGTTTCTAGCTCTCTATCCCTTTCCCTTCCTCTGTGTAAAAAATCAATAAAATATATTTTTCAAATAGAGAAACATTTAAGATTCCTCCATATCTGCTTGGCTGGTGTGATCTCAGGCAGCCGCCGCTGGGAAAGGATTGTGCTGTGGGGGTCTGCGCCCCTGCCAGGCTGAGACCACAGCCCAAGTGTCTTGGGCATGTGTGTCCCTCACAGGCTGAGCACCCAGGCTGTGGCGTTTGGGAGGGGATCAGGCCATGGGGAGTGAATTTGTTTTGTTTTTTATAAAGGGTCAGAGGGGCCACTGGGCAGCATTCCACCAGGCCACTTACTCTGCAGGCTGTCAGCAGCAGCCCTCCCTGAGACTGGGAGACTCCAGTGGGGCTGAAAGGACTGGGTGCCGCCATCTTGTGGCTATGGGTGCCACCATTTTGTCATGGCGTTATGGTGAATTTGCATATTATTCTTTTATTAGATAGGATTAAAGAGACATTACCTAATTTGTTAGCATTTTTTATCATGAAAACTATTGATTAGATACATAGAGTTTATTAATGCTCTGGTTGTTCATATCCCTGTTTACCTGTTTATCTCTGTGTTATATATGAACTTCTTGAAGAAAAACAATGTTTCTTCCTCATTTATTGAATCTTCAGAACCAGGACCATCAAGAATATAATAAGGACTCAATAAAAATTATAAAATAAACACTGTACCTTGGCATTCTTTCTTACATTTTTATTCTATAAATTATTTTGCAAATTACACTCAGTGTATTCATTCATAGATTAATATAACAACAGGAATCTGGAGTATTATTTGTATAGTATTACCTCATTGACTTCATTTATACACTTAGTATATTATTTATTGAATTTCTACTATGTGCTGGGTACTTTGCTAATTTTAAGGTAAACAGTAATAATGTTTTTAAAAGTGTTGGCTGTCTTAAGCTTATGGTCCATTGAGAAACAACTATATAAATTAAAAGATACTAAAATAATAAACAAAGAGCAACATCATTTTAGAGAACAGCTTATGAATGTATTTACATAAAGTAGTTAGAGAAAACAATTCATATCTGTAAAAAATAGGTGGAGGCAGACCATTCAAAGGATGGGTTTACTAGAGAGGGAGGAAGTAGGAGTGATGCTCTACTACCAGGCTAAATCTGATGGGATTGTGTAAACATGTACCTTTTTCTTATTATGTAAATGACATGTGGAAGAGTTAGGCAACTGTCTAAAGGACCATGTTTCAATGGTATCACCAATTTGAATTTAACATTATTATAATGGAGAACCAATGAGGATCTTTCTGCACATTTTGATAAGTTTGTAGGGATGAAAAACAGTTTTGGCGTCAAATACCCATGGGTTTCACTCCTTGTACACAGCTCTAGAGCAATAAAAATTCTGATAGAATGTTCAGCATTAAACAAAACCTAGGGTTGTGGTGCTAAGTTATGTAATTTACATTAAATAATTTTCTTGATGTCTGGCATATATTATGTTCTCAATAAATTGGGTTGTTATTATTTCAATTAATAAAGAAATGCTTTTAAAATAAAAGAAATGTATAACGGGATGAGCTCTAACTAATATTTTAACTGATTAAACAGTGTGTCTATTTTCAAGGGTTTGCTACATTTTGACATACTCAGGGAGGTAATATGTCTTTCCAATCATGTGCCAGAACTCTCATACATTCCCCCCTCCCCCAAAACCACATAAATATCTCTGAAACATTTTCTCCAAAGCTCCTGGCCTTCTCCCTGTAACACTCCCATCTGCATTCCCTAGGCTTCTGCAGTGCTCCACATTGGAGTGGTACATAATGAACTGGACTCAGATGCACTGTGTTCCTGTTTTGTGCTACACTGGCTTACAAGGTTGTGCTTTTTTCTGTTTCAGAATGTTCCTTAAAAAAACAGACTTCAAACTCAACCTTCAGTCTTCCTAATTTGCTACAGCTCTGCTCCCTGGGTAAGACCATTGGTGATTGTATTTGTTATATATGTCCCTTCCAGCCATACTAACTACCAACTCTGTGCTGTTTACATATTGAAAGTAACATGTTTTCAGACTGTCTTGTCAACCTAGATAGGCATTTTAAATCTTAGTTTTTACTATACAGTAGAATGAGATATTTGTCCAGCATTACAGTTTGGGGAGGCAAAATCATATTTCTCTGCAAGTGCTAGCATCAATATCATCTCTCCATGAAGAGAGGAGGAAAAAAAGGATAGTGCCCAGCTGGTGTTTCTCAGTGGTTAAGTATTGACCTATGAAGCAGCAATAAGTCATGGTTGGATTTCCAGTCAGGGCACATGGCCAGGTTGCAGGCTCAGTCCCCAATCCCAATGTGGGGCATGCAGGAGGCAACTGTTCAATGATTCTCTCTTATCATTGATGTTTCTCTCTCACTTTCTCTCTCCCCCCCTCTACCCCTCTTTTTTCCTCTCTGAAATCAATAAAAATATTTTTTAAAAGAAAAGGATATCTAGAGGAGGCAACCAATCCAAACAGAAAAAAAGCTGAGAACATTTGAGAATAATTCTGAGGAATGTTTTCCAACTGTATGCACCTTCTTGATCCTCAAAGGAGGGCTGCTTCCTAGTTTGAGAATCACCGTTTTAAATAGGTAGGAGTTGCTCTTTATTCTTTCATTTCTTTATATTTAGCCACTCTTTATTGTCACCGAGAATAAGAATGGAATACAAAATAATGTGGGGTTTCATACCCATTGAAGAGTTTACTTGCCACTACTCATGTAATATAAATGTTCTATATGCGTATTGTTGTCTGGATTTCTAATGTGACAGGGAAAAATTAAAAACCTATGAAAATCTGTTTTCTGTATCAATTTTTAGATATTTAAGCTTGAAACTGTAGGAAGAAAAGGCCAGTATAGTTATAATTTAAACTTAATATTCATTGTTTGCATGTTGAAGATATATACATACACATATGTTGTTCATATGGAAAACAATACAATTATTAATGTATAATAATACAAGAATAAACTGTTTTGTGTACTGGACTCACAACTGTAAACCTACTTTTGCCAACCCCTATTTATACACTACAAAGCACACTTGATGTATATTGTTAACATAGTCATCTCCTTTAATCATATAAATAACACAAAAATAATTAGTTATTATCCTCATTCTTTTCGAAGGAAATAAAGTAAATATAACTTATCCCTAGTTTGAATATTAATAATAAATGGTAGAACTGGAGTTGAACCAGAAAGTCTGACTGAAGGTCTTTT
Organism: Lasiurus cinereus; assembly: GCA_011751065.1. Lineage (NCBI taxonomy): Eukaryota > Metazoa > Chordata > Mammalia > Chiroptera > Vespertilionidae > Lasiurus > Lasiurus cinereus. The sequence goes on from JAAGEH010000426.1 coordinate 16,790,127, forward strand.
ACTTTAAACCATTTCTTGATGTTACTACTCTAGTATAATCATGCAATTATAAATCAGTATATACATAATTTTCCATGACTATTCAATGAAATAATTATATATCTTCCTCATAGAAAAGTAGATTGTAGTGATATGCTTTATTTTCTTAAGGTTTACTAGTAAGAGCTTTCTGAATAAAATTTTTCAAAGGAATTTATCTAGAAGTCACTAAGTTGCAATGTTTTGTTAAACAAGTGTGAATTTACTCTTTAGAAGATCCCTCTGATAATAATAAATACCTCTGGTCTGACCTTCCAACAATATTAAATATCAGCTAACAGATTTATGTGATTATGCAAAAACACCCAACTACTTTAAGCAGAATGCTTTCTTAAACAAACATGTATTCCAACCTTATAGGGAATTTAAACAATTGTGTTTTAAAGAAAGAAAAAGGAGAGGAAGATTTGAGTCAATTCGTCATTTTTATTACCTACTCTCAACTACCCAAACCACATCTAAAAAACATATATCACTGGCATTTACTGCTCTTTCACCACTCACTCCATTTGTGAAGCAGCCTATGCAATATCAAAAGGATGCACCTGCTTATATACAATATCACACACTGTGGGAGGAATACCTAGCAATAATAACAGGAAGGATAATTAAAGAAACTTTAGAACATTGTTGCTCTTTAGATAACTCCTTATACTTGAATAGTCCTTTTTTCTTTTAGTTCTTTAATTAGCTGTGATCTTGATATTAATCATATATTTGTTTGAAGCTAAAAGCCTACTCTAACAACTTTCACATATTTTTACTCATTATTTGCAGTTCCATTCTAACACTTTTAAATTACTTTTTAAAATTCACTTTGTTCATATTTCTAATTTTTAAAGTTTTTTTCTTCTTCAAATGTAAAATTATAGTTCATTCAACCATTTCTGTCTCTTAATAAAGCATATGTCATCTTTTAATCATAAAATAGAAGGTTCACCATGCAGAACAGATCATTCTCATTGGCACAAAGGATCGGGGTGGGAGGGTACTGGAAAGTGGACAAAGCTTCTCTTCAGTGTACTTCTTTAAAATTTCATTTTCTAATAACTCTTCTTCCAAATCTGGAAGTTTAATTGTTATTAAGCTATTAAAAGTATAAAACCTGGGCTTAACATAAAAATTTCCTGATATGTACATATTGTCCCCACTCCTCATTTATTCTTTCAACAATACTCTTACTCTTTTGTGACAATGGCCTTGGCAAACAATGTTTGGGTTAAAAAATTCAAACTAAAATGTCAATGACTCTAATTCTGATGTTTAATGAGTACATTAAAAGAACAGTGTGGTAACCTAGCTGAAAATGAATATATAATTCATAGACGGGAATGGGAGATATATTTCAATCAGAAAGTTCTCCTTGCTATTTCTTATCTATATGAGCAGGCAGTAAGCACAGATATCTCACATTCTTGACACATCCCAGGAACAAACACTGTCAATGGACTCCTGACCCCTAAGTGGAAATAGAATACAGAAATTAATCTGTGAATGCATTGTGTTTTTTTTTCTTTTTTAAAATGAGCAAATTATCCCAAAATAAAATTAAGTAATTTTTGGAATTACTCTATCAACAAACATAATTTTGATTGTGTCAAATATACTTCTATTGACATTTTCTGGGTATTCTAGGTGTCTCTTACATACCAATTAGTTGCCTTATTTCCAGAAACATGGTTAATAAGGGCAGCTTCATTTGGGAAATCCTTGGGGAAATGTGAATAATGAGAAGAGACCAAAAGGCAATTTTCTGGATTTGAAAATTTATGGTGCCCTAACTTTGCTTCATGCTTCTGACCTACTTAATATTCTTCTGAACAATCACCTCACCTTATCTGACCCTCTTCAATCTAAATTCTGCACAGAATTTCCTACATACCACAAGAAATATATAAAGGGGCCAGGAATAAACTTAGGGTGCTTCTAGGTTTAGTAGTTACTTTGGGGAAACCAGGAGAGATTACAAACCACAATAAAATAGTATAGCTAAACACACTGGTGCAGTCATTAATATGAAATACATGATCAAGTTTGATTTTGTGGAATTTGACGTGAGGACATTTTGGTAAATCCAGAAGTTGAAGGATAATTTTGACAGCAGTGAGACCATAACCATATAATAGATCACTGTCTCCTAGCTAGATTCACTGAAGGGTCATTTGGTTTATTTATAAAATAGTAAAACAAGACAAAAGACTGATAGTTTTCTCTTCAACTTCGTAATAGGTCATATTCAAAAACTTATAAAAATGCAACTAAAACCAAGAGTTTGGTTATGCAAAATTCTTATTTATTTTTCTTAAAATGTATTTTTATTATTGATTTCAGAAAGGGAGAGGTTAGAGACAGAAATATCAATGATGAGGGAGTATCATTGATCAGCTTATGATCATTACCCTGCCATGATTTTTACATAAATAAGGAATTCATGACTACATTTAATGAGCATTTATAAGGCATCATCACTTAAAGATAATCCTGGTATTTGAGACACTGCTGAACAGGAAAAACTGCATACAGATTTCTTGAGCTCTCCAAGAAGTTTCATTAAAGAAAATGAGGAAGACATAATTTTGCAAAAGGAAAACCTGAAGCACTGACCTCATAAATGATACTCTAAGAAACTCTGGAGCCTATAAGGATATTTCCAAATTGAGGCAAGGAGGTGATATATATTCATGTGAATATAAGGTAGTCTCTAACTACAGACTACCACTTAGAAGGTGGCATAACTTTGGGCAATATGTTTTCTATGGTGACAGGTGATTTTTAGTGAAGGTCATAGACATGAGCCATTAGCAACTGATATTCCCAGAGGCATGGGTACATTGCATAGTTTCTAAAGAGAATGGAGTACTACAATAACCACAGTACCTGCTACAGCCCACCTCTTGTACCACTCAAATTTACTTGTTTCTTAGAGTAAATTCATTACAGATGGAAATGGCTTTTCTGGAAACCTGGTTGATCTTGTTGCCTGGGTAGCTTAACATGTGAAACAGTGAAATGAATTACAGCCTGCATTGATGTAATTGATTTTTAGGCTGTAACCAAGACTCACAATTGTCTCCACCATCATCCATACTATATTCCCCTAATTTTGAGCCATCATCTCTGATAATCTAGATACCATTGCATAGTGTGGTAATCCTGACTATCATTACTGAGAGCTCTAAACCTCTAAACCTTCTTTTCCCAGGTCCTGCCTGCTGTACTTATCTGTTTATTAATAAATCTCGGCATGGGAACACTAAGATGTATCAAAATAATAACTCAAGTTTCAAACATATTATTCTCTTCCCCAATTGTGTGGCATAGCCCTATTCCACCTGCTAATCTTTTGTTACCTGATGGATTGACTTGAAGTGAGTAAAAAGGATCACTATTAAATGAGTAAGATTAGAAGGGTGATTTTAGAAGGGAAATCATGAAATCGTGTTTGGTCATATTAATTTTAAGATATCCATACACATGTGACAATAACTGAAGATGTCTAATAAATAGTTGGATATACAGGCCCCAGCTAAGAGAAAAGGTGAAACTAACATTAACAATTTGGAAGCCATACATTTTTAGAATGACCATTGAAATAAATGCCTACAATAATGTTTAAGATAAATATCAATAGAAGTGAAGAGGCCATGAAATGGAGATATTGTCTAAACACATATGAATCATACAGAATGAGGGCAAAAACAGCAGTGGAAGGGAAATCAGAAATTTAGGTACAAATTTTTTCTATATATTTACTTTTGTTTAATGTAAACCATTTCTTCTTTTATTGTTCATGAGATATATTTGGCAAAATTTAAGAGAAAGTAAAACCTTCTAAATGGTTTAAGAAACACTGGGGTTAAAAAGAAAAGGTAGATAGGTATAAAAATTCCAGAATTTTGTGAAATACATAGCATATTAATATGAATCTTAAATGTACAAAAGAGATGAAGCATATAGAATTTTCAAAACTTATTTGATTACCATTTTCAATGATTACCTCACAGGATTAGCATTACAAGGAACATATCATAAATACATATATATATAGAGAGAGAGAGAGAGAGAGAGAGATTTCTAAGAGGAAGTGAGAAGAAGAGAGAAATAGCAACATCAATACATCAATGATGAAAGAGAATCATTGATCGGATGCTTCCTGCACCCCTCTGACTGGGGATTGAGTCCACAACCTGGGCCTGTGCCCTGACCAGGATAGAACAGTGACCTCTTGGTTCAGAGGTCAGTACTCAACCACAGAACCACAATGGCCAGGTCACAATTTCATATAATTACTCAAACTTTGAGGATCCCCCATAGAGCGTAGGTTACAAATCTCTAACCTCTGTTCCGGTTCCTAATATCTGGTCTGTTAGACAACACCGTGAACATCATTTGAGCACGTGTTTGCTGGATATGAAGCGTCCTGGGCCTCATCCCAGACTTACTGAATCATACTCTGCATTTTAAAAAGATTCCCTGGTGATTTGTGTCACATTTCAGTTAGAAAAGTCCTACTCTAGAAGGTCAAATAGTTAATTTCCACACTCAATAAAAAGAAAACTGCTTTACATTTATAGACAATTATAATAATTTCAAACATTTCTTTTGAATTTCTTCCAAGTTTTTACACTGACTCAAATCAGACTTAATCATAGCTGAGGATTATCACTTTTCACATTTTGTCATTTTCATAAAACAAACAACAATCAAATGGTAATAACCATTAATTATGTGGCTGTGCAAGCTATAAAGCTTGAAAAAGCCTCCCTTTTGCATCTTAACGCCACTAATGTATGATTTACAAAGGCATAGCAGTGTAATCTTAGGAGTCCTTATATTTCCTTAAACGATTAAATAGCCATGTAACTCCATTATCTAGAAGGTTAGGCAGAAATGTCAGCCCCTGGATGTCGCATAATGAAGAGTACTGATTCGTAATAACAGAACACAAGGTCTTTGCTTGGGAGATTTATGTCTGATTGCAATTGTCCATGTCCAGACTCCCACAATCAATAATAGGCTCCACTTTATCTGCCAAAGTAGAATTTTAAAATATGAAAGCAAAGGTTTGAAAAAAGTGGAAAGATAATCTTCTTGTATTAAATCTTCACAGCTAAATTCTTCTGTTTGATATAATCTGTCTATTCTTTCCTTCAAGCTACACTTTGAAAGAGTAGAACTGGTAAGTTCTCACATTTCCTTAAATTTGTTCCACTTTTTCTTCTCATTGATGAAACAGGAGGATATTAAAGCATTTAAAATAAACAATTACTTTCCAAAAAATGATGCTCTGGTCAGGCAATTTAGTTCAAAAACAAATTTTAAAATTCAAAATAGCTTCATGATACATGTGATGTGGATATGAGAAAAAATAAATTCAGAAATATGAAGCGGAAATGAACCCTGCTCTTCACAGTTCTTTGTAGAAGTGAGTGAGTCATGGACTGTATTTTTTTTTTTTAATTTTTCCAGAGTCTGTCCTCTTACTTTTTTTTCTTTATTGATTAAGATATTCCATATGTGTCCTTACTCCTCCATTGACCCCCCCACCGCCCAACTTGTGCCCTCATCCCCCTGGTGTCTATGTCCATTGGTTATGCTTACATGCATGCATATAAGTCCTTTGGTTGATCTCTCCTACCTTTCCTCTGTGGTTTGATAGTCTGTTCAATACTTCTCTAGGGATTGCCATTTCTGGGACCCTGATTTTATGGAATCTGTATACAAACTATTCAGTGTTGATACTTCTTGACTGACTTTTAGAGATCACCTTTACACAAATACATTCTTTATTTTATACTCACTTCATTGGTTATGATCAATAACATTCTGCAGTAGTTTTGCTGTTTTGTTTGTTTAATTTTGGCCAGCCACAAATTGTTCAAAGTCAAACTGATAAGGAGACTTGAACATGCTTACAAATATCCACCCATTAACTCTTCCTTAAATAAAAAAGGCCCTCATTTCTTTTTTTTATTTTTATTAATTTTTTATATATATCTCCCCATTGCCCCCCTCCCTCCCAGGCATACGCCAACCCCCCAGTATCTATGTTCATTAGTTATGCTTATATGCATGCATCCAAGTCCTTTGATTGATCTCTTATCTACCTCACCTAACTTTAATCTTCCTGCTGTAATTTCAGTCTGTTTGAAGCTTTACTGTCTCTGTATCTATCCTTTTGTGATCAGTTTATAATGTTCTTTATTATCCACCAATAAGTGCGATCATGTGAAGCTTCTCCTTCATTGACTGGCTTATTTCACTAAGCATAAGGCTCTCCAGTTCCAACCAGGTTGCTGCAAATGGTAAGAATTCCTTCTTTTTAATGGCAGCATAGTATTCCATTGTGTAGATGTACCACAGTTTTCTGATCCACTCATCTGCTGATGGGCACCTAGGTTGTTTCAATTTTAGCTATTGTAAATTGTGCTGCTATGAACATAGGGGTGCATAAATCCTTTCTGATTGGTGTTTGTAATTTCTTAGGCTAAATTCCTAAGAATGGGATTACAGGGTCAAATGGGAGATCCATTTTTAGTTTTTTGAGGAAACTCCATACTGTTCTCCACAGTGGCTGCACTAGTCTGCATTCCCACTAACAGTGCACAAGGGTTCCTTTTTCTCCGCATCCTCGCCAACACTTGGCATTGGTTGATTTGTTGATGATTGCCATTCTGACAGGTGTAAGATGGTATCGCATTGTCGTTTTGATTTGCATCTCTCGGATGATTAGTGACTTTGAACATGTTTTCATGTGTCTCTTGGCCTTCCTTCTATCGTCTTTTGAAAAGGTTCTATTTAGGTCTGTTGCCCATTTTTTTTTTTTAGATCGTTCATCTTCCTTTTATTAAGTTGTATAAGTTGGCTGTAGATGTTGGAGATTAAACCTTTATCAGTGATAACATTTGCAAATATGTTCTCCCATACAGTGATCTTTCTTGTTGTTTTGTTGATGGTGTCTTTTGCTGTGCAAAAGCTTTTTATTTTGATGTAGTCCCATTTGTTTATTTTTTCTTTAGCTTCCATTGCCTTTGGAGCAGTATCAGTGAAGAAGTTCCTTCGGCATATGTCTAAGATTGTGCTGCCTGTGGATTCCTCCAGTATTTTTATGGTTTCCCTTCTAATGTTTAAATCCTGTACCCATTTTGAGTTTATTTTTGTATTTGGTGTAAGTTGGTGGTCCAGTTTCAATTTTTTGCATGTATCTGTCCAATTTTCCCAACACCATATATTGAAGAGGCTATCTTGGCTCCATTGAATGTTCATGCCTCCTTTGTCAAATATTAGTTGAGCATAGTGGTTTGGGTGGATATCTGGGTTCTCTATTCTATTCCATTGGTCTATATGTCTGTTCTTGTGCCAGTACCAGGCTGTTTTGAGAACAGTTGCTTTGTAGTATAGCTTGAAGTCTGGTATTGAGATCCCACCTACTTTATTCTTCTTTCTCAGAATTGCTGTAGCTATCCGTGGTCTTTTTTTGTTCCAGATGAATCTATGAAGAATTCTTTGTAGGTCTGTGAAATATGTCGTTGGTATTTTAATGGGTAGTGCATTGAATCTGTAGATTGCTTTGGGTAGTATGGACATTTTAATGATGTTGATTCTCCAAATCCATGAGCATGGTATGTTGGGTTATAAGAAAAGTCTCTTCAAATTCAAGAAGATAGAAATCACATCAAGCATTTTCTCAGACCACACTGACATAAAACTGGAAATCAACTATAATAAAAACAATACAAAGAAATCAAACACATGGAGACTAAACAGCATGCTATTAAACAATGACTGGGTAACCAGAGAGATCAAGGAAGAAATAAAAAACATCATGGCAACAAATGACAATGACAACACAACAATACAAAATTTATGGGACACAGTGAAAGCAGTCTTGAGAGGGAAGTTCATAGCCCTACAAGCCTACTGCAAAAAACAGGAAACAATGGTAATAAATTACCTAAACCTACAACTCAAAGAGCTAGAAGGAGAGCAACAAGAAAATCCCAGTGTACTCAGAAGGAAGGAAATAGTGAAGATCAGAGCGGAGATAAACAACTTGGAGACCAAAGAAACAATTCAAAAGATCAACAAAACAAAGAGCTGGTTCTTTGAAAGGATAAACAAGATTGGTGGTCCTCTAGCCAGGCTCACCAAGTAGCAAAGAGAGAAGACCCAAATAAACAAAATCAGAAATGAAAGAGGAGAAATAACAACAGACCCTGTGGAAACACAAAGGATTGTTACAAAATACTATGAACAACTCTATTCCAACAAATTGGACAACCTGCAAGAAATGCATATTTTCCTAGAAAAATATAACCTCCCAAAACTCAATGAGGAGGAAGCCAAACATCTCAATAGTCCAATAACTATGGAAGAAATTGAAGCAGTCATCAAAAAGCTTCCAGCAAATAAAAGCCCGGGACCAGATGGCTACACAGGAGAGTTTTACCAAACATTCAAGGAAGAATTGAAACCTATCCTCCTCAGACTATACAAAAACATGCAAGAAGAAGGAACACTTCCAAACACCTTCTAAGAAGCCAGCATCACCCTAATACCAAAACCAGATAAAGACAACACAATGAAAGAGAATTATAGGCCAATATCTCTCATGAACATAGATGCCAAAATCCTCAACAAAATTCTAGCAAACCGGATCCAGCACTACATCAGAAAGATCATACACCATGACCAAGCAGGATTCATCCCAGGAATGCAGGGATGGTTCAATATCCGCAAATCAATAAATGTGATACATCACATAAACAAATTGAGAGATAAAAATCACATAGTCATATCAATTGATGCAGAAAAAGCATTTGACAAAATACAACACCCTTTCTTGATAAAAACTCTCAGCAAAGTGGGAATAGAAGGATCATACCTCAACATCATAAAAGCCATATATGATAAGCCCACAGCTAACATCATACTCAATGGGCAAAAACTAAAACCATTTCCCCTAAGAACAGGAACAAGACAGGGATGCCCACTCTCACCTCTCCTGTTCAACATAGTACTGGAAGTATTAGCCATTGCAATTAGACAAGAAGAAGAAATAAAGGGCATCCAAATTGGAAAAGAAGAAGTAAAGTTGTCCTTATTTGCAGATGACATGATATTGTACATAAAAAACCCAAAGGATTCCATTCTAAAACTAATTGACTTAATTAATGAATTTGGCAATGTAGCAGGATACAAAATTAATGCTAAGAAGTCTGTGGCATTTCTATATACTAATAGTGAAATTATAGAAAGAGAAACTAAAAAAGCAATCCCATTTACTATCGCACCAAAAAAATTAAGATACCTAGGAATAAACCTAACTAAAGAGGTAAAAGACCTATATGCAGAAAACTACAGGACACTGAAAAAAGGCCCTCATTTCTTACAGGAGCCTCATTAAAACTACTTTCTATTATTTCAATATTTTTTTTCTCTAACTCCACTCCTGTTTCTCTGTAGCTCCTTTTTAATTATTAAAAATTTGCTTTATTTTTCTGCTGAACTGACTACTATCTCCTATTTAATTTAGATTAAAAAAATTGTTCTAATTATTTGCATAGAGAGCATCACCTTACCAATAACAAATAATAAATCTGACTAGATCTCAGTGGTTATGGCTACATCTAGGTTGTTGGGATGATCAGGAAGTCTTTAATTGTTCGTGTTAGCTTTTAGTTCTTGGTTATATCTCCAAATATGAAAGAGCTGAGGGGCTCCTGCTGCCCTGACAAAGAAGCTTTACAGCCAACAGACTTCAGTTTTTTGGAAAATTACAAGTGAGTATCTTGACCAAATAAGCCCTGTAGCCATCAAAACAGCAGACTGAGCTCTGCTGAGTTTTTTTTTTTTTTTTTTGCAGATCTGACCATGTCAGCCAATCCAACACCTACCAACCCCTATTCATATTTGGAGCCCAGAAAAAGAAAAAAAAAACTGTTCTGAGACATGAGGGGTGGTTGTACAGTGGCCTCAATGTCTCAGGCAGCATGAGCTATACTTTATCGAGGACCTTGTGGTAGGTGGCCCGCTAAGCCCACTCCTGTTTCTCTATAACTCTTGCAACAGAAAAGTATATGTCATTCTCAACTAAAAGTCAGATCAGTTCCTAAAATAAAAACAAAATTAATAGTTTTATCCAGGCTTTTTTCATGTTCATCACTGATGTTTAACTTATTTAAAAAACAAAACAAAACAGGAGGCTGTTCCTCTGTAATTGATAGGCAATTTAAAGTGAATTGTGCCTACCTCTTTTTTTTTTAATAAATCTTTATTTTTCAGTTTATTACAGATGTTCCTCTTTCCCCCCCACCTAGCTCCCCTCCACCTAATTTCCCATCCCCACCCCATGCCCTTACCCCCTGCCACTGTCCTCATCAATAGGTGCAAGATTTTTGTCCAATCTTTTCCTATATCCCCTACCCTATGAGAATTGTTAGTCCATTCCCTTTCTATGCCCTTGATTCTATTATATCACCAATTTATTCTGTTCATCAGATTTTTTATTCACTTGATTTTTAGATTCATTTGTTCATAGGTATATATTTGTTACAACTTTGTTGTTCATAATTTTTATCTTTACCTTTTTCTTCTTCTCTCTCTCTTAAAGAATACCCTTCAGCATAATCCTGGTTTGGTGGTAATGAACTCCTTTAGTTTTTTCTTATCTGTGAAGCTCTTTATCTGACCTTCAATTTTGAATGATAGTTTTGCTGGATAGAGTAACCTTGGTTGTAGGTTCTTGCTATTGATCACTTTGAATATTTCTTGCCATTCTCTTCTGGTCTGCATAGTTTCTGTTGAGAAATCAGTTGACAATAGTATGGGTGCTCCCTTGTAGGTAATTAACTATTTTTCTCCTGCTGCTTTTAATATTCTCCCTTTGTCTTTTGCTCTTGGTATTTTAATTATGATGTATTTTGATGTGGTCCTCTTTGGATTCCTTTTGTTTGAGGTTCTGTGTGCTTCCTGGATACATAAGTCCATTTCTTTCACCATGTAGGGAAAGTTTTCAGTCATTATTTCTTCAAATAGGTTTTCAGTATCTTGTTCTCTTTCTTCTTCTGCCCCCACCATAATTCTTCTGTCCGTACACCTGAAGTTGTCCCAGAGGCTCTTTACACTATCTTCACATTTTTTTACTCTTTTTTCTTTTTGTTTTCTGGTTGAGTGTTTTTTGCTTCCTGATATTTCAAATTTTTGGTTTGATTCTTGGGGTCCTCTATTCTGCTGTTGGATTTCTATATATTATTCTTTATCATACAGTGTATGCTTAATTTCTGACTGGTCCTTTTCCATTTCTTTGTCATTCTCTTAGTGAAGATCTCATTAAGTTATCAGAGGTCTAAGTTTCTTGGCGGTTTGTAGAAGATTCTTGAGTAACTTTATACATGTGTTTTTTTTGTTTTGTTTTTTTTTAAATATATTTTATTGATTTTTTACAGAGAGGAAGGGAAAGTGATACAAAGTCAGAAACATCGATGAGAGAGAGACATCGATCAGCCGCCTCCTGCACGCCCCCCACTGGAGTTGTGCCCGCAAGCAAGGTACATGCCCCCGACCGGAATCGAACCTGGGACCTTTCAGTCCGCTGGCCGATGCTCTATCCACTGAGCCAAACTGGTCTTGGCTATACATGTGGTTTTGAACGCTATGTCCAATCATTTGCTTTCCTCCATTTCTTTCATTGGTGACATGTTTCTTAGTCTCCGCATTTTGGCTGTTTCCCTGTGTTGGTGGAATGGCTTTGTGTGATAGTTGTCCTTTCTGCTTCAGTGGGGCTTTGGTGCTCACTGAGTCTGCCTCTTGATTGTATCACTTTTGTATGTGAGGAGTTGAAATCTGGTGTCATCTCACACTGACCTCTAGGTACACTGTTTCCTGATCTCCAAGGAGGTGCAAGTCAGCTAGTGTCTGAGGCCACCCAGCAGGAGCTATAAGGAAATCTGTATATTTCTTCTTTTTTCTTGGAGTTTGGAGGTTTTGGAATTGTCTGACCCAGCTGCAATTTGTTAGGTTAAGCTGTGAGAGGGCAGGCCATTCATATGCAAAATCCACTGAGCACAGCTGGGTGGATTTGTAAATTGGGCAAGGTGTGGCCCTCTCTGCTGCATTCTTTCTATTCAGTGTCCCAAGTCCCACTCCCCAGCACAGTAAACAATGATTCCTGCAAGCACCTCTGCAAGAAAGCCACCCTCACTTTCCGACCCAATGTCAGACAATCCAGTTTCTCCCTGTATAAGTCTGGGTCCCCAATATCTCACCAGAAACTGGAGTTCTGAGCAGTCAGGAACTTATAACTCCCTCCCAACTGAAAAAAACAGCTCAGGCCAGCCTGATTCACAGGTCTCCGTACCTCTGCCTTTCTGAAGTTCTTCAAGTCCTACAAGGTCTCAATGCTCTTTTTTCTTTCCTTCTAGTTGTAGAACTTCCACTCCACCAGCTTTCCTGAGGTTCTGGGGGATAGTCGTTTTGTTTTTTAGTTGTAGTTTTGGTGTGGTTCTGAGAGGCAGCATGTACAGGTGTATACCGTATACCACGATTCCTAGCTCTTTTTTCTGATATGTATCTTTGGGATAGACTGGGGGATAAATTCTATGTTTATTATCTCACCATTGCACTTACCGCTTTGCCTTTTTCAAGTCACTTGCTGCAGTTTTCATAAATTCCTGGGTTCTCTCATTCAAGTCACTAAAAATCTTTGTGACTGATTTAAATATTCTTTATTGATGATTTTATTTTAACACTTTTAGTTTTATTTATCTCAGAACCCCCCTGTCCCTGTAGTTTTGTTTTTCTTTCTCTATATGCTGGCAGGATTTAAAAGCTGTAGTTCTAGCTCTCGGATTCATACAATGCATTTTGTTTAAACTTTTCTTCAAACCTGGAAAAACTTTGAATAATGGGGAAGAAAAGAAATAAAATTCTAACCTAGAGTATAATATGCATGTGGCTTTAGTGCCCTCTCACTGCTAACTATGTATAACTTCTGATACACAAAGATATATATCTTGATTTTTTATATCCTTGCTACATATTTTTTCTTTTTAATCTTTTATTGTTATATTTTCAATAGGAACTTACAATGTTATTTTGGCTTATGTTCCTTTCCCTGTATTTGTATTTAGTACTAGCCTTCCCTTGAGCTCTTTTAATGCTGGAAATATATGATGAATCCTCATATTGCCAGTACCTGAGTTCTGCAAATTTATATAGTAGGTAATCAATAAAGGTTTGTTGATTGGATCAATGAATTTTCTCAATATGTATAATGTGTTTGTCCAACTAAAGAAAATATACTGATATTTGTGACACTGGAAAAAAAATGGTGGCAGAGTAGGTGGATGCTGCACAGACATGCTTCCAGAAAAAGCTGGAATTACAACTGAAATATGGAAAGGCTTCCTGAATAATCAACAGAAAACTCACAGGATAGAACCCTAATACCCAAAGACTGAAGGTGAAGACCACATAGAGACTGATAGGAGGGGCAGGGACACGAAAAGGATGACTAGACAACCACAGACAGGAATTGAAGTCCTAAAGAGATATGTCAACTGTGGGAGGGTGCCACTGAAAACTCTGGATCTAAACCAAAACTGAGCTCCCCAGAAGAGAGCACCAAACCAAACAAGGTACCCACATAACATCCAGCTATGAAAAGCAGTGGGGTGCTGTTTGCCAGGGAGCTGAAAGTTCAGGCACCCTCTTGAAGGGCCAATGCACAAAATTCCCTGAGGAGCCAACCACCTTGTGCTCTGGCAGAGGGAGGGTGAAGTGGACTGGAGCTATGAGAGCAGAATCCAGGACTGGGGATTTTGGGACAGAGCTCAGATAGCAAATACCCCGAGTTTCCTGGGCCAAATCATTACCTCAGGTAGTGGAGGACATATTTCCCACATAGACATTTGCCTTGCCTGGGGGAAAGATAGTCCATACACACTGTTGAAAAACACCTTGTCCTAAGGCCACTTAAGAGATTAAAAGTAGCCGAGACCGGTTTGGCTCAGTGGACTGAAAGGTCCCAGGTTTGATCCCAGTTGGGGGCATGTACCTTGCTTTCGGGCACATCTCCACTGTGGGGTGTGCAGGAGGTGGCTGATCAATGTCTCTCTCTCATTGATGTTTCTGGCTTTCTATCTCTCTCCTTTCCTCTCTGTAAAAAATCAATAAAATATATTAAAAAATGGTCTGCATAAAGAGATTAAAAGTAACAATTAGCCTCCAGGCAGAAGCAACTGCCCACTCTGTTGAAAAAAACTCTTGCTACACCTGAGGATGATTGCCTGGGGGTAATTCAAGTCAGAATCCTATTAGCCTATAGACAGAAGCAGTCTCTTGAGGCTTTGAGAATTGCCTGATTCAATTAGTCAGAAATAGCCTTTAACATTGTCTTGCACTAGAGATTGAGAGGTGTAGAGGATCTGCCTAATACATAGGCACAAACCCAAATAGACAAGCAAAATGAGGAAACAAAGAAACAACACCCAAATGAAAAACCTAGAGAATTCTCCAGAAGAAGAGATAAATGAGCAGAGATAAGAAATTTCTCTGAAACAGAGTTCAGAGTAATGATAGTAAAAATGCTCAACAGTATGAAAAATGATATAATAGCTATGAAAAAAGAACAGTGTAAGATAAATAATGACATAACACAAATAAAGAACACATTGGAAGGAATACACAACAGATTAGGGGAAGATGAAAATCAAATTGGTGAATTAGAAAATATAGTTGAAAATATCACGCAATTATAGAATGAAAAAAAGAACAATTAAAAAACAGAAAGACAGCTAAAGGGAGCTGTGGGACAATGTGAAATATAACAATATTAGAATAGCAGGTGTGCCAGAAGATGCAGAAAGGAAGAAAGAAATAGAGAAGGTGTTTGAAGAAATAATGATAGAAAACTTCCCTAATCTGGTAAAGGAAAAAATCACACTAGTTCAGGAGGAACAGAGAGCCCCAAACAAGAAGAACCCAAACAGACTCATGCTCAGACACATAATTAAAATGCCAAAAATTAGAGACAAAGTAAGAATCTTAAAGGCAGCAAGAAAAAGAAAATGGTTACCTACAACGAAGTTCCCATAAGGCTGACACCTTACTTTTCATCAGAAACACTACAGGTCAAAAGGGAATGGTGTGAAGTACTCAAGGTAATGGAAAGCAAGGACCTGAGACCAAGATTACTATATCCAGCATGGCTATCATTCAAAATAGATTGTCAAATAAAGACATTCCCAGTCAAAAAAAGGCAGAAGTTCATCACCTCCAAGCCAGCATTACAAGAAATGCTACAGGGTTTGCTATAAGGGATTGCTGAAAATAAGAAACAGAGATGGAAACCTAGCCATATAGAAATATAATGGCAATAAATAAGTACCTATCCTATCTAATAAAAGAGTAATATGTAAATTGACCATACCTCTGCCACACCCACAAGCCACGTCCACCAGCTACCCCCACCAGTCCATCAGAGCAAATATGCAAATTAGCCCAGCCAAGATGGCTATGGCCACAAAGAAATCAGGAGGGAGGCTTGGGTTGCCCCTGGCGATGGAGGAAGCCAAGCTTTCTCCACACCCCAGGCCTCCGCTTAAGGCAACAAAGTTTCAATGGCTGTGCAAATAGAAGGCTTGGCTCTGCTCCAGGCTACAAAGTTTCAATTGTAGAAGATAAATAAATCCCAAATACCAGGGCCTCCACTTAGGTCACTGGGGGGCATGGCCAGCCTGCAAACCACCATAGGCCCCTCACCCAGGCCACTCCACACCTCAAGGGAACACCTACCCTGATCCAGGACACCCTTCAGGGGAAACCAGCTGGGCCCCACCCATTCACCAAGCCTCTATCCAATCTAATAAAAGAGTAATATGCAGATTGGCCATCACTTCAACACACAAGATGACTTTCCCTATGTGGTCACAAGATCCTGCCCCCAAGTGGACATAAGATGGCCACCACAAGATGGACACCCTTCAGGAGAAAACAGTTGGCAGGGACCAGGCCTGCAAGGGAGGGCAGTTGGGGATGATCAAGCCTGCAGGGAAGGGCAGTTAGAGGTGACCAGGCCAGCAGAGGAGGGAAGTTGGGGGTGACCAAACCTGCAGGGAAGGGCAGTTGGGAGAGACCCAGGCCTGCAGGGGAGGGCAGTTAGAGGCAAACAGGCTGGCAGAGGAGCAGCTGGGTTTCAATCAGGCTGGCAGGCAGAATCAGGAAGGCAGGCAGGTGAGCAGTTGGGAGAGCCAGCAGTCCTGGATTGTGAGAGAGATGTCTGACTGCCCTTTTAGGCCCAAAACCAGGCCTAAACAGGGAGTTGGACATCCCTTGAGGGTTCCTATATTGGAGAGGGAGCAGGCTGGGCTAAATGACACTCCCACCCCTGTGCACAAATTTCATGCACCGGGCCTCTAGTCAATAATAACATTAAATGTAAATGAACTAAATGTTCCAATCAAAAGGTGTAGAGTAGCAAAATGAATACAAAAACATGACCCTATTTTATGCTACCTACACGAGACCCACCTCAAAACAAAAGACACACACAGGATGAAAGTGAAGGGATGGAAGAGAATATTCCATGCAAATGGAAAAGAAAATAAAAGGTGGAGTAGCAGTACTCATTTATAGAACACTAGAGGTCAGATGCATGAAATTTGTGTATGGATAGGGTCCCTAGGCCTGGCCAGCAATCAGGGCCAATCTGTGCAGTGACTGGTGGAGTGATAGAAAGCCCTCTGCTAGCACCCACATTGGCTGACCTGGTGCTGCTTGCCAGCCAGCCCCACCCCTGCAGGTGGTCACCTCCCTCTGCAAGTTGACCAGCGGGGTGATTGTAGTGCCCCTACTTGCCTCTGCCTGGGCTGGCCTGAAGCCTGCAGGCTGGGGGCAGCTCCTGTTTTGAGTGTCTGCCCCCTGGTGGTCAGTGTGCATCACAGCGACCAGTTGTTTCACTGGTTGTTCTGACATTTGGTCGATTTGCATATTAGGCTTTTATTATATAGGATTTCACTCCAATGCAGCAGAATATACATCTTGTCAAGTGCACATGGATCATTCACAAAGATAGACCACAAAACAAGTCTCTACAAGTTCAAGATGATTGAAATAATATTAAGCATCTTCTCAGATCACAGTGGAATGAAATTAGAAATCAACCCCCATGTTCATAGCAGCATAATTCACCATAGCTAAGATTTGGAAAGAACCTAAATACCCATCAGCAGATGAGTGTATTTGAAAACTATAATCTACACAATGAAATACTATGCCATTATAAAAAAAAGAAGGAATTTTTACCATTTGCAACAGCATGGATGTAACTGGAGAGCATTATGCTAAGCAAAATAAGCCAGTTGGAGAAAGATAAATATCATATGATCTCACTCATATGTGGGATATAATGATCAACATAACTTGATGAATAAGAATAGATCCAGAGACAAATGGTAGAGAGGGTGGGGAGTATGCATGCATATTAGCATAACCGATGAACACAGACACTTGGGCGGTGGGGGCTAGCCTGGGGTGAGATGGCTAGGCTGGGGGTTTGGAGATATGTCAAGCGGGGAAAAAGGTGACATTTGTAAAACTGTAGACAATAATAAAAAAAAAGGGCATATAGATCAATGGAATAGAATGGAGCCTAGAAATCAACAGATGCCTTTATGAACAATTATATTTGACAAAAAAGGTAAGAGCATACAATGGAGCAAAAACAGTCTCTTCAATGAAAAGTGTTAGGAAAATTGGGCAGGTATGTGC
>JAAGEH010000426.1:16808034-16938750 GCA_011751065.1 Lasiurus cinereus
TATATATATATATATATATGTGAAACTAGACCACTAACTTTCACCATACAGAAGAATAAACTCAAAATGGAAAAAGGACTTAAATGTAAGTTAAGAAGCCATAAAAATCCTAAAGAACAAGACATAACAACATTTTGCTAATATATCTCCTTGAGCAAGGGAAACAAAGGGGAAAATAAAGAAATGGGACTCCAAATTAGCAAGCTTCTGCACAGCAAAAGAAACCATCATATGGGAGAACTCATCACATGGGAGAACATACTTGCCAACGATACGACATATAAGGGATTGATATCCAAAATATATAAGCAACAAAACACTGGGAATACAAACAGTCCAATTACAAAATAGGCAATGGACCTGAATAGACACTTCTCCAAAGAGGACATAGAGATGGCCAAAAGACATATGGAAAAGTGTTCAATGTCATTAAGCATCAGAGAGATGCAGATTACAATGACAATGAGATATCACCTCACATCTACCAGAATGGCTACCATCACTAAATCAACACATTACAAGTTCTGGCAAGGATGTAGGTGGGAATGCAGATGGATGTGGTCATTGTGAAAAACAGTAAGCAATTTACAAAATATATATATATATTTTTTTTCATTTCAAAAGTTTGAAAATGGAACTGCCTTTTGACCAGTGATTCCACTTCTGGGAATATGTCCTAACAATCACAAAACTAATTTGAAAGAGTATATGCACTCCTGTATTCACAGCAGCATAATTTACAATAGCCACAATCTGGAAACAGCCCAAGTGCTTATCTGCAGATGAGGGGGAAAAAGGCTGTGGTACATATATACACTGGAATACTAACCAGCCATTAAAAAAAAAAGAAACTTACCTTTGTGACAGCATGGATGAACCTAGACATTATTATGCTAAGTGAAATAAGCCAGTCAGTAAAAGACAAATACCATATGATCTCACTTACATGTGGAATCTAATGAACAAAATAAACTGAGGAACAAAATAGAATCAGAGGCATGGATACATGGAACAGACTGACAGTTTTCAGAATGGAGGGGGAGAAGGGACTGGATGAAAGAATGTAAAAGGATTAGCCAAAGAACATACATGCAAACCCATTGACACAGACAACAGAGTGGTAAGGGTCACTGGGAAGGAGGGGTCAACGGGGGTGGGGTGGAGGTGGGTAAAGGGGAGAAATATGAAGGGATCTGTAATAGAGTAAACAATAAACATTAAAATAGAAAAAGATAGTAGTATAATTTTTATTCTTAAAATAATGACTGTGAAGATTAGGTAAAAAAGGAACTGATAGGTTACTACAATGGAAAGTAAAAAATTAAAAATTTCATGGCTAATTGTATGTAGTGTAGTTATGATATAGTGACTTGGTTATGCATATTTTTTCACATTCTCTGACTTTGAATCATGGGAATTCCTTCCAATAAATAATTATCCAAATTACAAATACAGAAAATATCATCTAATTAACTCTGTGACTTTCAATGAGTTACATAACTTTCTTCAGTATAGTTTTTTGATCTACAAATCGAGTAAGTATGTCAGGAGTT
Organism: Lasiurus cinereus; assembly: GCA_011751065.1. Taxonomy (NCBI): domain Eukaryota; kingdom Metazoa; phylum Chordata; class Mammalia; order Chiroptera; family Vespertilionidae; genus Lasiurus; species Lasiurus cinereus. Next base: position 16,809,588 of record JAAGEH010000426.1, read on the forward strand.
TAGACTAGGGTCTGATACATAAGTCATGCTATATAAATGTTTTTTAATATTTTTTTCACTTTACACACATTTCTTACTCTAACTAGATGCTTCTATATAAACTTCAACAATGTAATTTTTATAAAATTTTATTCAAGTTGTTTTCAATCATTTGATAACTATAGTACCTACTATGTATGTCTCTGGCACCAAGCCAAGCACTAACAAAATTAGTAAGTATGGATGGTTTATTTTTTTCCATAGAGCTTACTGTTTAATAGTAGAGAGAATGAAATGACAATGTGATGATTGCTAGGAGAGATAAAAATGTTATGACAGATTTGACCTAGCCAGATTTTAGAAGTTACCTCCCAAAGGATGTGATTCTTAAATTAAAATCTAAATGATAAGCAGAAATTATTCCAGAGAAAAAGAATAAAAAGTCATTCATACAAATTTACCTAGGTAGCTTTAATTCATTTAAACTAGTCTTGCAAATACGCAGTATTTTATAAACAAGAGTACTATTTCTTTGCAATTCAAGGATTAAGTAATTTATACCTCCAACTACAATTATTTGTGAGAATTCCATAATGCAAACATTTGTGAAAGATTGATGGCTTTTAGAAACTCTGATCTCAAACTTAACTTTCTCTTAGTTTACCTTTTTCCAGATATATTCATTGTACACTTTAGAAAAATTCTAATATTTTTCCAAGATATAAAAACACTTCGTACTAAGTTTTGAAATACATATAGTTGGGATTAAATAACATTCCAGTGGAGGAAAATCTAATTTATCTTAAGAACAGATTTATGGTCGTTGCATTTGCCAAATTTTATCAGGCTAGTCTTCTGATATTTGAAGACTTTATTTTTTAATAAAATGAAGTCTCACTATTAATCATAGCTGGTCATTGCCATTCAAAAAAGAAACACTTGGCAAAAAAATAAAAGATGAAATTTACTTCACCCATGTTTTCCACAATTTATGCTGAAACTATTATAACACTAAATAATAGTAATGTGGTGTTTGAATAAATTTATTGCCTGGATTAGGTTTGCTTTCAAAGTTTTCTAAAGTTCTTCCTAAACTCTTAACAAACTTTTAAAAAGTCTAGATAAAATTATCTCATTTAAAATAACTATTTTGTAGCAATTAAAATAACTTGACATTTTTCTTCACAGACCCAAAGGCTGAATTCTACATAATAAATCATTACATAAACACATTTACTTATATGTAATGAACAAGTATTTTTTTTTCATATCATTTGTACCAAAAAATGTTGAATTGAGTAGAAAAAAATTAACCTCATTCTGCTGCTTCCTCAGCATGCTATAATTGAAAGACAACTAAAATTAAACTTTAGTGTTCTGATCTACTGTCATTTCATCTATTTTTACATTCCCCAGATTTTGCAGAACCCACAATAATCAGATGAACTTGGCTAAAAGTAGATTCACAGGTCTCTTTTTTAAATGCAAGATTTACTCGTTCACATATTTTTAAATTTTAGAATTAGATTTTTAGTCCTTAGAAAGTAATTAAGAAATAATGACACCCATAGATACATAACAAAAATCTCAGTTTCTAAATTGGTGCTACTAATTAGAATATGTATGTAAAACAAATTCAAAAATCCTAGAAAATAGATTTCTAAAAATGGCTAATAAATGAGAGATGAAAGAAGTAAATTAGTGGAGAGGAAAAGTTCTGGAATTACATGTATTATCATGGAGTGGTTGCACTATGAGTTATGGAAAAATTCAATGCGATTGAATTGTATAAAATTTGTTCTTTCTTAGTGCTGATTAGAAATATGCAACGTATATAAATACCAACCACTAAAGAAGCAAGAGGGAAGGGGAGTATGGGAACTTATGTATGAAGGTCCCAGACATTGTGCTGGGCCCTCATCTATAGGCAACATGATGTGAGGGAAAATTATAGGAAGCACAATGGCATTTTGATTTTCAATTGCTTGGTTTTAACATTTCAACAACTGAAATTAGAAATGAATTTTTATAGTTATAGTTTTAGCTTAATAAATAATGTTAAGTAAAAGATTACAAATGAATGCCTTTGGAAAGCTTTTTCAATTCCAGGAAAAGCTGTGTTTTCTTGGCTCATATAAATTATAACCTTTAGCAAAAGGCAGTAACTACTGCATTACCAAAGGGCATTCGTCCAGCAAATCTAGGTTCCAGAGAACACCATCATCTTTGGAAAATCATTTAATGACTCAGAGTCCAGCAATATATCTTTTAAAATAATAGCATGTACTAAGAAGCATTAATCTGCTATTTTTGTAGCGAAAAAAAAAAATACATGTGTTTCTCTTGATCCCCTTCTTCATGAAAATAGACATAACAGAGTTGACCAAATGACACTAAAGCATCAAAACCCCTAACTTCATAATGGGTTTCATTTGTGAATACAAGACAGAATTGGCTTAATCAAGTTTCCTACCGGAAAATAATTTTTTTCTGTTTCTATCTCAGTGAGGAGATAGAAGGGGACTAGGTAGTCAGGGATGGGACCACTGGGGTGGAGGGTGGGGGGGGTGAGGGAGGGTGCGGGGTGGAAGTGAGGGAAGTGTTGCAGGCACCAGGAAAAGCAGTTTGCTGAATGCACCGCAGAGACAGACAAAAGGATCTAGAACTAGAGCCAGCTGGGTGGGAGTTGCTAAGGCAACCGGCTGGGTGGGGAAAGAAGGGCATGTAGGAGAGGTGAGCTTTACAATGTGTAGATGTTGCGAAGGCAGAATTCTGTGAAATGGCCAATCAGGAACTAGCAAAGCAAATATCTGCCCCCATAAAGAAGCTCACTCTTGTCTCTCTGGCGCACTGGGTTCCTGGCTCTCTTGTGGCGGGGGCTACACACTCCTGCGTCCACGTGGCTTATGGCCATATGGGACTCTACGCATGGACTAATGGACGTTAGTGAGCTTGGATGCTGGACTGCACCTGGCTGCAACCTGGAATGGAAGCTCTGGACACTGGCCTGCTTTTGGTTCTCCTGGAACCCCAGCTGCACCTTTTCCAGGATTGGCTAAGGAGCAGAGGACTTTAGAACCTGAGACCAAGAAGCTTCCCTGGCAACCTGCTTTGGGCCCCCTCCCTGTTGCTCCCTGTGGCAGGGAGTCCATCTATCTCTCCATAAACTTTGCTTCCATGAACAGTTTTTGTCTGCAAATTCATTCTCCGATTTTGCGAGATAACAAACTCGGACCCAAAAAGAAATTTTGGCATCTTGTCTTAGTCAAAGTTCACATTTATTTTTATTTTTTGAAGTAATTATTATAATAAATATTAAAAAACACACAACCATGCAAACCATAAAAACGTGAAACCTATTAGCACTCTTGAGTTCCATTCTACAGTCAGAGGATAAAAAAATAATTGTATACAAGATGTCAGGCGAATATCTTAAAGGGATAAGATATTTTTAGAAACTCATGCAATTGAATTTTTCTTATTTTATTATTTTGCAATGATACTTAATGCACATGCTAGAAGGTTTTGTTATTTTCTCCAGGAGATAAAGAAAAGAAACACTTTGTTTGGAGTACTAATAAAAATACAGCTTGGATAAACAACCTGTAAATGCAAAGTGAATCTAATCTATATAAAGAACAATTTGTTGTAAGGCTTTATATCAAACTTTATCCTATTAATGTTAAAGGGCCAACACACAGCAAAATACTAAGCATTATACATGTCAGCTTTTTGAGAAACAAAGTCATAGATATTCATTTTCTCATGAGTGAATAGAAAGAAATGATATCAGGAAACATCATAGAATATAGCAAGCAATTGCATTTTACAATAGCTAAGAAAATGTTCCTTCGAATATTTACACTTAAAAGAACAATCTTGTTCCGCTGATGTTACCTTTCAAAGAAGAAATAGCAATAGAAGAAAAATGTACCAGGTGTAACACTGTTTGTGGTAGTATTTAAAATGCTGCATCATTTTCTTACAAGCTGGAGAAGTTACTTTGCTCTAAACCAACAATTTTCAACTGGTATGCACCAAGAATTTTAAAAATATGCTACACCTTAGTATTTAGTTAGACTTTTTTTTTACTGACCTTTTTTTTTACTTAGATTGTCATATAAAAATATGACAATACAACAAAACTGTCTAGTGTGAATGAACCAAAATTATACTTATTTTTTTGTCAGACTGGCAAAATATATTTTTTGGTATGCTGCAGAATTTTAATAATTACTTTATGTATGTCATGAAATGAAAAAGGTTAAAAATCTTTGCTCTAAACTAATTTTCTTCTTTTCAAATCTGTTTCTGAAACAGATTTGTAGAGATTGCTGATTAAGTCACCACTTCAACCACAGCTACCTCTCCAAGTCACAAGTCTAGTTTTTCTGAAGATAAAATAAAACAAGACTAAATATATATATGTATGTGTGTGTGTGTGTGTGTGTGTGTGTGTATATATATATATATATATATATATTAATTTTAGTTTCACCAACACTTTGACTGTGGGCTTGTTTTTTCTGCCTATTTCCTCCAATATCAATGGAATTAAACAATAATATATTCTACATAAGCTTTGAGATTAAATAGCCACATACAGCCGAGACCGGCGTGGCTCAGTGGATAGAGCGTCGGCTTGTGGACTGAAAGGTCCCAGGTTCGATTCCGGTTGGGGGCATGTACCTTGCTTGCGGGCACATCTCCACTGTGGGTTGTGCAGGAGGCGGCTGATCGATGTCTCTCTGTCATCGATGTTTCTGACTTTCTATCTCTCTCTCTTCCTCTCTGTAAAAAAATCAATAAAATATATTAAAAAAAAAAATAGCCACATACACACCCACTCAAATACACACTCACTCACATTTAGTAGAATGCATTGTGTTCTCATGTCTTCTGTCAGCATTTCTGTTACTTCCAAATGAATAGGTATTTTTTTTCTTTCAGATTGAAAAACTTTCCAAACAGAAGTTTGCATACTAAGGTGTGGGTAGAAGCATATGCAGAAAAATTTACTATCAAAACCCCATAAAAATGAATAGAAAAGCATTAGCAATATATGGAAACTCATTCCGAAGACTAGAAGAAGCTATGAAAGTTCGGAGAATCATGTATATTCCATATTCTGAAAGGATATTAAATAACCTCCCATTATGAAAAGAGAGAGTTTAGGAAGATAGCTCATGGCTCATTTTCCTAAACTCCCTTGCTGCATCCAAGAAAAAAATAGGTCCAATTTAACTTAAAAAAGAGCTTAAAGTCAGAACTGGGATTGGTGCTTTAGGGAAGCAAAGAAACTAATGTGATCTGAACAAAGGACCAGGCATTTCACAATTTTTCACAAACTGGCATCAAAAAGGCTCAAGTTTCATAGATAAAAGGTAAAGAGAATGGCTATCAGATTTCATGTAAAATTATATACTTAGCATTTGATGGAACATAATCTAATGTATTGATTAAATACCTTTATTAATATAGCTACTTTAGATATTCCCAGGAGTTATGAGAAAGAGAAAGTATGTTATGGGGCAAAATTTCACGAAATTAAATCTCTGGAAAATTTTGACTTTTACTTCAGGCTTCTAATGAACATATATTATTTTAAAATAGAAACACACACACACACACACACACACAAAAAAAAAAAAAACAACTACAATACTTCCAAGAAGTTCATGATAAGAGGTCAACATTTCCCTCCTAAAGATCTAACTGTCATATCTTATTCAGCAGCTACCCTTCCTCCTTCCAAGTTTAATGCTATTGGACCGATTCATTCTTTTCCCACAACGCTCTCACTTGCACTTCTCTGTGAGCCATTATTCCCCTGACATGGTTGGCACTTCCTCCTCAGAAGTACCACAAGAAGATAATAAATCAATTTTTTTCTCTTACACATAGGAAAATAAGATGATTAAACTGGAATTAACAATAAATTAGGAGTTTTCCTTTTGTAGGCTAATAGGAATGGAGAATTTTTTCTGAAGGAAGTCAGCCGTGTTTTTTAAAATACATTTTTTTTTTAAATTTCAGAGAGGAAAGGAGAGGAAGTGAGAGACAGAAACATCAATGGTGAGAAAGAATCATTGCTCAACTGCCTCCCACCTGCCCCACACTGGGGATTGAGCCCTTAACCCAGGCCTGTTATGTCCTGGTTTACTGAGCCACTCAGACCAGGTGCCAGCCATATTTTTTTTAAAGTATCAATTAGAACATGCTTTTAAATATAACCTCCTTAACTCAACTAAAGTCTAAATATGGGCTTACAAGGTAGTAATGTTGATCTTCTTCCTGGATTCCATATGGTAACTGGTATTAAACAGCAGCAGAATTTCAGAAGTAGGAAAGACTGCCTCTTGATTAAAATAGATTTCAAGCCCTAACCAGTTTGGCTCAATGGATAGAGTGTCAGCTTGTGGACTGAAGGATCCAAGGTTTGATTCTGGTCAAGGGCATGTACCTTGGTTGCAGTCACATCCCCAGTAGGAAATGTGCAGGAGGGAGCTGATCGATGTTTCTCTCTCATCGATATTTCTAACTCTATCTCTCTCCCTTCTTCTCTGTAAAAAATCAATAAAATATATTTTAAAAATAAGTAAATAAAATAAAATAGATTTCAAACAACAGTTGTGCTACAAATAAATTGCCCTTCAGGAGTTAGCAAAATGTCCAAGAAATACACTATAGAAATCAACCACATGCAGACTATATTCAATACTTGACAAGTTATTTTAAGGTTTTTGGCAATCGTGAATGGTCACCAAATGTAATGACTGATATGCAATGGAAGCTCCTTCTTGGGAAATACAATGTGTGTGCTAAAGGGGAAGAAAACACCTCCTGAACCAAGCAGTGTTCAAATTTCAAATATCTGAGTAAGGTTTAACTTAACTCTTCAGGGTTTGGATTGTCTTTGATGTGATAAAATACATTAGGTCTTTCTTTCTGACTACCCAGTACCTTGGCCCATACCATATGAAAATCTGATATCAAATTAGAAAGTCCCATAATGACCTATATACAGTGGTAATCTGGTTGACTTTCTTCAGAATATTAACTTTTTTTGGCTTCTTTTAACCACAATTAAAACATTTCAAAATTCTTTTTTTAAAAAGCTAATTTTCTATTAAGTCTACTTAAGGATATGTATCCTTTTTAAAAAATTGATTTTAGAGATAGGAAGGGAGATAGAGGAAGAGAGAGAGTCATTAATATAAGAGAGAAACATTAATCAGTTCCCTATGTCACCAGGAATCAAACCCACCGTCTTTTGGTGTAGGGGACTATACTCCAACCACCTGAGTCACACTGGCCAGGATTGGGTCTGGTTTGTTGTGTGTGTGCGTGTTTTTGTTTGTTTGTTTGCTTTTACAGAAACAGTTTCCATATCAACAATTCCAACATAGCTCTTTATTTTACTCCTGAGTATTTCTTAGTTGTGTTTAAAATAGCCCTGGGTAAATATATTAAATATATTTTTAGTAATTTAACTAATAATATGCATTCATAATGACATCAAACTGTAAACTTATAGTCTATGAAGTATGTGTGCTCTGAGAATGCTCTAAATTAAGATACAGTCAAAGATATTTCTAATTTTGCCTATTATTGCTATTTGAATATTCAATGCTGGAAGATGAGAAAAATGCTTTATCATACTGTTCTTATGCTGATTATATTCAAAGTAGCTTTCTGCCTGACTCAACAATCAGACAAAAAGAAAACCACAAACAACCTTTACAAATGAATACTATTGGCTGAAAATATTCGTACACTCATTGTGAGTATATTTCTAATCTTTTAGAGTTTGGATTTTTTCTTTCTTGCTCAATTTCACATTGACATATATAATAAGTATAATAAGAATTTGCTGTTTAGTTCATTATGTGCAAAAAAGCTGACTGTTTATTGCTTCAGAATAATCTGAATTATTGGGGGAAACCAGGCCTGCAGGGGAGGGCAGTTGGGGGAGACCATGGGCTTTTAACTAATCATTCAGTCACATGAGAAACGATGAAGACAGAATAAGATGCCAGCCTACATATATATCATGGAAGCTTCAACTTGGCAAAATACCTTGGCAGAAGAAAGGGTAGTTTCATCCTAGTGAACAGAACAAATTAAGATGAATTTTAAAAATCTCTTTTAGGAGTGCAAAGTGTGATTTACATGGGAAGAGCCATCAAGCTCAGGTTTGTTGAGATTTGGCCAGTACTTTCTACAACAAAGACATCTCTCGTGTAGTCTCTAGAACAAGCTGTATTGTCTTATCATGTAACAGATGATCAGCCATATGGTGAGGGGGGAGGGAAATCAGGGCAGTAACAGGCTACTGGCACCAGTAGATGCATGAATGAGAAAAAAAAAAAAAAGGTCAAAACTATATATGGAGTCAGTAGCTGGTTTTCCCATTTTATCTAGACAGTTTTTAATGTAATGGCATTTCGTAGTATATATAAACACATATGTATTGATTTCAGAGAGGAAGGGAGAGGGAGAGACAGAAACATCAATGACAAGAGAGAATCATTTATCAGTTGCTTCCTGCACACCTCCACCACCCCACCCCCTATTCTGGAGATCAAGCCAGAAACTCAGGCATGTGCTCTGACTAGGAATCAAATCCTGACCTCCTGGTGCATGGGTTGGAGCTCAACCACTGAACCACACCAGCCAGGTCAAAATTTTCTTTTAAAAATAGATTTTTAAAGTACTTTTCATAATAGCACAATTGGGATACAGCCTCGGGGTCAATTATAATGTAATATAATCTAGATAAATTCACTCCTAAAATATAGTCTCCTGGAAATATTATAAAATATTTAAAATTTCTTTTATAAAAAAATGAGCCTAATTTTTCCAGTATGCAAGTTCCTTCCCAGTAGTAGGTTGGTAAGCTATTTTAGGAACGTGCAGTAATTTTGTCAAGACACAAAATGCAGTGTAATAATAACTTAATGTCACCTCAGCGGCTTAAAGTCAAACTAATTTACCAATATCTCATTTATATATGTTTTGTACTGTTATTCATTAATATCGCTTACCAAAAGTAAAAATTTATGACAGTGGCATAGAAAGGATGGCATTTGCCTCCCACTGTGCAAATTGTTTCTTTATTTTTCTTGAAAGTCAGATTGACAAATCTTATCTAATAGAAGAGTAATATGCAAATTGACCCTCACTCCAAGACACAAGATGGTCACCTTTATGTGGTCAAAGATGGCTGCCCCCATGTGGACACAAGATGGCCTGCAGTGGAGGGTAGTTGTGGGCAGTTAGGGGTGACCAGTCCAACAGAAGAGGGCAGTTGGGGTGAGTAGGCTGGCAGAGGAAGGCAGTTGGGGAGTCCAGGCCAGCAATGGAGGGCAGTTAGGGGGAACCCAGGCCTGTAGGGGAGGGCAGTTGGGAAGTAGCATGCCTGCAAAGGAGGGCATTTGTGTTTGTGTGTGTGTGGGGGGGGGGGAACAGGACTGCAGTGGGGAGCAGTTGGAGTGGACAAGGCCTGCATTGAAGAACAGTTGGGTGGACAGGCCTATAGAGGAGAGTAGTTAGGGGGACCAGGCCTGCAGGGGAGGGCAGTTGGAAGGGGGACCAGGCCTGCACAGAGGGCATTGGCAGGGATCAGACCTACAGAGAAGGCATTGGGAGGGACCAGGCCTATAGAGAAGGTACTGGGGGTGGGGGGAGACCAGGACTTTATTGGGGGGCAATTGGGGAAACCAGGCTTGCAGGGGAGGGCAGTTGGGGGGGTCTGGCCTGCAGAGAGGGCATTGAGGGGGACCAGGATTGCAGTGGGGATGCAGTTGTGGGAGACCAGGCCTGCAGGGGAAGGCAGTTGTGGGGGACAGGCCTGCAGGGGAGAGTAGTTGGGGAAGGAGACCAGGACTGCAATGGGGGACAGTTGAAGGGACCTAGATCTGCAGGGGGTCAAGTTGGGGGAGACCACCCCAGCAGAGAAGGGCAGTTGGGGGAGATCAGGCCATCAGGGGAGGGCAGTTGGGGGAGGGGCAGGCCTATAGGGATGGGAGTAGTTGCAGGGAGACCAGGCCTGCAGGGGTGGGAAGTTGTGGGGAGGAGAAAGCCTGCAGGGGAAGACAGTTAAGGACAACCAGACTGGCAGGGGATGGCAGTTAGGGGGGACCAGGCCAGCAGGGGAGGGTGATTAGGGGCAATCTGGCTGGCCAGGGAGCAGTTAGGTGTAGATCAGGCTGGCAGGGGAGTGGTTAGGGGGTGATCAAGCTGGCAGGAAGAAGCAGTTAGGGGCAACCAGGCAGAAGCAGATGAGACGTTAAGAGCCAGCAGTACTGGATTGTGAGAGGGATGTCTGACTGCTCGGTGGAATCAGGCCTAAACAGGTGGTCGGACATCCCCCAAGAGTCCCAGGTTGGAGAGGGTGCAGGCTGGGCTGAGGACACACGCCCTGTGCATGAATTTCATGCACTAGGCCTCTAGTGTTATAATAAATATGCAGTATATCCTATATAATAAAAGCCTATTATGCTAAGTGTCCAGCAGTTAATTTGAACGTTCGACCAGTCGCTATGATGTGCACTGACCACCGGGGACAGAAGATCTGATTGGTAGGTTAGCTTGCTACTGGGGTTTAGTTGATTGGGACTGGGCAAGACGTACTCGTCATGCTCTGGATCCCTCTCGTGGTCCCTCCCTGACCCCCTCATGCACCAGTGAGGACCCTAGACCTGACCTGCAACATCTCACAATCTGAGACCCCTCTGGGGATGTCAGAGAGCCAGTTTCAGCCCAATCCCTGCAGGCGAGGCTACAGGACCCCACCAGTGCACAACCATGCACTGGGACTCTAGTGATATTATAATTACCTATTAAAGTATGAAAAAATAAAGTATTTCAATTTCATCACAGTTTCTATCATCTAATGTCATAATTATTTTAAAACTAATTTGTTTTTAGTTTAAAATTTAAAGTACTAATAATAATACATTGTGTGTGACACTCTATTGGATATAACTCCTGTGATTTCATAAATGTAAAGTATTTGGTCATGAAATGCATACTTACAAAATATAAGGCATCTTTTTGTAAAGATCATAGCAAATAGTTATATCTTGCACATTCTTGCATAATAATTTTATATGTTCACAATCATAGATAGATATCAATATCTAAAATTTCATTCTGTATTAAAGAAAGCATTTTATTTGAGATTGACATTTATATTAAAAGTGAAAAAATCACAAATATATTATTTAATTATTTTTTCTCTTTTTTTTTACAAAATGAACATATCTATTTTACCATTATCCCCCTCCCTAACTTGCAAGTCCACCCAAGCCATTTCCAGTGGCTTTTCCATACAAAGGGCTTATCTTGGCTCATGTTTTGACTTTCGCAAAGTCTCTCAAAGGTTCACAAACACAAATAAGCAGCATCTGCCGCAATTGTGCACTAGAGGCAGCTGACTTGGTTTTCATCTTGGCCTCTCTGGACACCAAGATTACCCAGGAAAGCTATCAATTAGAATCAAAGCACAGATAAAAAGCTAACCAGACAAGAAAAAGCTAAAGAAGTTAGTTCATCACCACAAAACCATTAAAGGGGCTTCTTGAGTAAGAATAAGAAGGAGGAGGAGAAGGAAGATGAGGAGGAAGAGGAGGAGGAGGAGGAGGAGGAGGAGGAGGAGGAGGAGGAGGAGGAGAAGGTGGAGGAGGTGAAGGAGGTAGAGGAGGAGGAGGGGAAATATAAATAATAACATGGCCAAAAATGCATGTCTATCAATAATTACTTTAAATATAATGGATTAAGTTCTCCAATCTAAAGATAATATGGTGGCTGAATGGATAACAAAACAAGACCCTTAACTATGCTGTCTACAAAAGAGTTACTTCAGATCAAAAGACACACAGACTAAAAGTAAAGGGGGGAAATAGTTCATAAAGATTAAAACAAAAATAAAAAGTTGGGGTAGCAATACTTATACCAGACAAAACAGATTTTAAAACAAAGGCCATAATAAGCAACAACAAAGGACTCAGCAACTCTAAATTTTGGCATTTATCAAAAGAAACCCAAAACACTAAATTGAAAAGATATATATACATCCTTCTGCTTGTTTGTTCATTTGCAGCATTATTTACAATAGCCAAGATATAGGAGCAACCTAAGTGACTATCAATAGACAAGTGGATGAAAAATAAATATAAATATACAAAATAGAATATGCCTTAGCCATTAAAATTGAAATCTTGCCATCTGCAACAACATGATTGGACCTATAGAGTATTGTGCTGAAGGAAGTAAGTCAGACAAAGACAAATGCCAGATGATTGTACTTATGTGTGAAATATAAAAAACAAAATAAACTAACAAGCAGCTACAGTTAACATTCTGATGGTTGCCAGGATGGAGAAGAGTTGAGGGGATGGTGAAAACAGGGAAGGGATTAAGAAGTACAAGTTTGGGATGTAAGTACAGCAGAGAGAATATAGTCAATAATAGAGTAATAGCTCTGTATGGTGTGAGATGGGTATTAGATTTATCAAGGTGATCACTTCATAGGATATATGTCTAATCACTGGGTTGTACACCTGAAGCTAATATAATATTGTACATCAAGTATAATTAAAAAATAAAATATTTTAAAAAATGTATTATCCATCCCAGATCCCTTTCATCCTTCCAGTTATTACCATACCTCCAAAAATTTAACACTACTATAATCTAATTTCAGTCAATACTGAGTAATTTTGCCTGTATTTCAACTTTATATAAAAACAATCTAACTATGCCCTCTTCTGTGTTAATCTTCTTTCACATACCACTATGTTTATTGTTAATCCTCAGCCGAGGGTATTTCTTTTCCATTGATTTTTAGAGATAGAGATAGTGGAAGGGAAGGAGAGAAGGGGAGAAAGAGAGACCTTGACTGGTTGCCTCACACAGAAGCCCGGACCATGGGTCCAGGGATCAAAACTACCATCCAGGTAGTGCCCTTGACCAAGAATTGAACCTGACACCCTCTTCTTCCCAGGTCATGGGCCAATGCTCTCACCACTGAGTATACTAGCCAGGGCTATAAGTCTCCCATCTTACTGCAAGTATCAGTAATTTGCTTATATTTATTCCTGTATAATATTTTATGGTATAGATATATCATGATTTATTCATCCATTCTATAATTAATAGAGAATTGTGGAATTTACTGTTTTGTTATAACAAATACTAATGCAATGAACATGTATGTACTTACCTGATGAAGCACTTAGAGATTGTATGCATTTGGGGGTTATATACTGAAATAAAGGCTCTGATTCTTTTTTTTTTTTTTTGACAATGAAAAATGTTTATATTTAGAGCTAGCCAGAGGGATTCAATTTTGTTGGTAACATCCAAAGCATGGTAGTAGAAGCCAGTTGAACATATGCTTTCTTCTCTCCTTCAGGCCTAATCAGGGTGTTGATCTTGGCTACAACAATGTCACCATAGAGCTTCTTCATAGCCTGTTTGAGCTGGTGCTTGGTGGCATTCATATCCACAATGAGCACACGTGTATTGTATTCTGTCTTCTCCACAGCTGACTCGGTAGTCAGGGGGAACTTGGTGGTGGCTAGTGGTCAAGCTTGTTTTTCTGGGGGTGCTCTTCCGCTGCTATTTGGGCTGCCTTTGAAGTTGGGAAGGTGGGTGACCTGCAGATCTTTGTTTTCTGTGGCTGTAGACACCTTTCAGCCCTGCTTTCTCTCTCCCTTCAAAGCTTTTGCTCCGGCTTCAGCTTTGGGAGAGACAGGGGCTTTCTTCATCCCTTTCAGCGTCATCTTCGTGAAAAGAGGGTTGACTCCATTTTTGATGTTTCTAGCAGCATTCAAGCCCTGCCACTTCCATTCTTTGCCCTCAGATCTTGGCAAGCTGATGAAAGAGCCCGGGTGCTCCCTCTGGGGGGTGTGGGGTGGGGGGCAGTAAGTTTAAACCATGCAAAACTCTGCCCATGAGGGAACCCTGACTCCAACCTTAGCCCCTAAACCAGTTCCCGCTCTCCACTGGGTCCTAACTGTTTGTGTTTGGTTGGGAGTGTGCCCTGCACTGCCCAGAATGCCCCATTATGTAAGCAATAAACCTCTCTACAGCCTCTTCAGTGTGTGTGGCATCATCAGTCACAACATCCAGAGCACATTTTTGGTGTGTGGGGGTCCATTTTGTGTCTACAGAGTGACCACAACATATACGTATAAGGATAATTTACAGTTCACAGGTAAGGGTATGTTGGTTTGAGTAGATGATGCCAAATATATCTAACTATCTCTATCTATCTATCTATCTATCTACCTACCTATCTATCTATATTTAAATATATTTTATTGATTTTTTACAGAGAGGAAGAGAGAGGGATAGAGAGTTAGAAACATTGATCAGCTGCCTCCTGCACACCCCTGCTGGGGTGGTGCCCTTGACTGGAATCGAACCTGGGACCTTTCAGTTTGCAGGCCGATGATCTATCCACTGAGCCAAACCGGTTTCAGCGATAACAACTATAATTTATACCAACTTATAATGCAACCAGCTATTGAGAAGAGATTGGGGATTGTCCTCAAAACTTGAAATTGTCAGGATCTTTTCTTTTCTTTCTTTTTTTTTTTTTTTGTCATTTGTCCTTTGGAAGATTTGTAGAGGAGTTGCACTGTAATAACTAAGATTAGCATATTTTAATATAATTATTTCCCATTTGTACACCTTCTTTTGTGAAGTGACTGTTCAAGTCTTTTGTTTATTAATTTAAATGGTTTTATCTGCCTTTTAAATAAATTAATTTGTAGGAATTGTTATGTAATCTGAATATAAGTCTTTCATCATATAGATATGCTGAAAATATTTCACTGTGTTAATGCCATTTAATTCTTACTAAAGTTCTCAATTTCACTTCTTTGATATACCACTTTTTAATTTAAATTAAGCTCATTTATTATTCCTTTCCTTTATGATTATTATTTTTGTATTTTGTTTAACAGATATATACTTAACACAGAATATTTTTTCTTATGTTACCTTGTTGTTTTATTTTTCTAAGTCAAGAATTCACATGTAATTGATTTTTATACATGGATATACAATTTTCAGTCTTTATTTTTATATTTATTTAAAATTAAAAATATCCCTACCCATTATGCAACTAGATTGAGATTCCCTTATATTTACTTAAATTCTTATAATTACTTAAATTATTCATTTACTCAAGCATTTTTTTCTGACACTTACTTTGTGTCAGATGCAATTTTAGGCATTAGAAAATAATTTAAAGAAGTACAGTACTGCAATCTTTCCTTCACTGGGCACTGGAACAAATATCAAATAACAAATAAATAGAGCATGCCACACGGTGATAAGTGTGGAGTAACAAGACAGAACAAAAAAGGTGGATAGGAAGTATTTGGTAGAGCATAGACCTTAGCAATAGGGTAGCCAACAATGCCTTCTCTGAGCTGGGGAATATGAGACCTGGACAGGAGAGTGTAATAAAAAAAGAGGCTACAGGAATCAAGTGAAAAAGTTTCTAGATAGAAGATTAATGGCCTTTTCTGGGAAAACCAAGGAGGACAATGCAGGAGAAGAATCAGAAACAGTTTGGAGAACATGAAATCAACGAGACAAATGAATAGTGGACAATAGACCATGGATGGCCTTTGGTTTCTATTCTTTTTTTTTATATATGTTTTTATTGATTTCAGAGAGGAAGGGAGAGGGAGATAGAAACATCAATGATAAGAGAGAATCATTGATTGGCTGCCTCCTGCAGGCCCCCCATTGGGGATCAAACCTGCAACCTGGGCATGTGCCCTGACTTGGAATAGAACTGGTTCATAGATTGATGCTCAGCTGTGAGAACCTCTTTCCACGTCCCGCGTGGTTCAGGGTTCCTGGGTCAGGGTTCGGGTTCTGAAGGAGGCCCCACGCAAATGAAATGAGAGACTAGAAAGCATTAATTTGGCGATATTGGGGGGCCAGGCGGGAGCCTTCCTCTAGTGGAAAGGACTGCCACTTGCTCTGGCCTTTTTCTCCCTTTTATTAAGGCTTTGGGACACACCCCTAGCCTTTAGGCAGGAAATAACAAAAACAGAAATTAACATGAAACAAACATAGAGGTTGCTTCAACCAATAATGTTTCAACTAAACAGTGAGTAATTAGCTCTGACCTTTCAGAGCAATTAAGGTTGACCAGCCTTCTGGCTTCCTGTTTACATCCATTTAGTGAGAACAGTATTTGGTTTCCAACACTCAGCCACTGGCTTGGCTTCTATTCTGAGCAACTCAAAACTGGTATAAGATTTTGAGCAGTGATGTGATATTATTTGATTCGGAGTTTAAAGAAAAATCTGTATCCAATATTGAAAAAGGACTAGGGGAGAGGGGAGGTTAAGAGTGAAAACAGGTAATAACATTCCAATATACTAGTATGCATGATGTATTAGAGGCTAATATAATAATGCTGTGATACTGGCGGTGGTAAAAAGTGGAAGTGCCCAGCCACTGTGGCTCAGTGGTTGAGCATTGACCTATGAACCAAGATCTTAGTCACAGCTCAATTCCTGTCAGGGCACATGTATATGTCCTGGGCTCAATCCCCAGAGTGAGGCACACAGGAGGCAGTGGATCAATGATTCTCTCTCATTATTGATGTTCCTACATCTCTCTCCCTCCCTTCCCCTCTGAAATTAACAAATGTATATTTTAAAAAACTGGAAGTATTTCAGATATATGCGACAGATTTTCAGGTTTTCTTAAAGAATAGGTTATGGAGAATATAAAACAGAGGAGTCAAAGATAACTTTACTGTTGTTTTTTTTTCATGGAAACAAGTTACCTTTTACTGAGATGAAAAATATTTGAGGAGTTAATTGAAAATAGTCCATAAAACATGATTTTAAGCTTTCAAAATACCTGGCCTATTTACTAAATATAGCCATTAAGGGGGGAAAAACACACAGAAATGTTCTTAGGAGGACAGGTGCATGTTTTCCTTTCCTTGTTTTCTATAACACTTCAATTAATGAAGAAATCTTATTTAGCCTTAGTGAATGAAAGACACAGCTTAGAAAATTTGTTTCTTAATATAAATAAAGAAAACAGTCACAATGTAAATCTAAGGACTTATTTTACAGAAGAGTAGAATAAAGAATCAATGTCTTAAGTTTAGAATTTTGATGGGGCACTGACTCCTATATAAAGACCAGGATGCTCTCAAACATTCACATAAAGAATAATGGACATTCCTGAGTCCCTGTAGTAGAAGTTACTTGTCAGTTACTATAAAACCTGAAAATCATTTGGAGCTTGAGAGAGTTAGAGCTAATACATTTAGGGATCCTGGCAATATTCATGAGTACCACACAAAGCCTATTACAGCTGGAGAGAAGATAATGATGTAATGAATGATAGATTAGGTGGGTAGAGAATGCAACAACCAAACTAGCTTTTCACTCCCTGAAAACTTTTTAGCAATACTTTCTTACCACATCTCATTTAAGAAAATGTACCAAGTTACATATATGTAAAATAATGAGAAAATACATCAGATTTGAGATCCTGCTTAAAAATAACACTTCGAATTTCAGAATAGCATTTGCAGGAAACCTTGTGCAGTTAATTGGTCAAAGAAAAACCTATATTTTTTCTGTTTCAATTATTATGGAAACTGAAGCTACTGACGTACATTAAGATGTTAAGACAACATTTTGCTTCCTCTGGTTCTATATAAAAATAGCAACTAACATTTGCATGATGCATTATCATTTACAAAGTGCTGCTTACTTGATTTTACATCTTTGATTCCAAGACACACTTTAAATAGCAATCATTACCTCTAGGAAAATATAAGCACTGGCAGAGCACACAAATGCATCCAATATTCCATTTCCTTTTGTTTTTAAGAGAAAACTGCCCAATAGTTTGCAGCAACTATTAGATATTTGGTTTTGGAGCTCTACCCATACCTTAAGTCCAAGCAATATTCTCTCCCCTACATGCTATCTTCCTTTTTGTTACTGTAGCACTTTGTAAAACACCAGTCCATGGCCAAGATATAACATATAAAACAACTAAAAGATTCTTTCCCTTGCTCTTTTCTCCTAAATCTACATTTAAAACTTAGCAACTTCACAGGCATATAAATGAAGGAAATGATGTTCAATTTGATCTACATATCTTACTTTGAGTATTTTTCAGTATTTTCCAGTTCTGTTCTACAAATATCTAGAAATTGGAGACCCAGTGTACAAAAGTCTTACATGGACATGGTCCTTAGGCCTGGACAGTGATCAGGGCATTCAGGATCTTCTGGCTGCTGATGGTGGGCCTTTCTTCATTCTGCACCACCCCCTGGTGGTCAGCCTACGTCATAGCAAGTGATCAACCTCCCAGTCTCCAAGTTGAACTTCGGAGGGGGAACTTTGCATATTAACCTTTTATATAGAGAGACTAGAGGCCCAGTGCATGAAATTCGTGAATGGGGGGTGTGTCCCTCAGCCCAGCCTGCACCCTCTCCAATCTGGGACCCCTGCAGGCCCTGTCGCCTTCAACTTCCCTCTTCTGCTGGCCTGGTCACCTCCAACTGCCCTCCCTTGCAGGCCTGTCCCTCCCAACTGTCCTTCCCTGCTGGCCATCTTGTCACAGCCATCTTGTGTCCATATGGGGGCAGGATCTTTTTACCACATGGGGCAGTCATCTTGTGTGTTGGAGTGATGGTCAATCTGCATATTACTCTTTTATTAGATAGGATACAGGCTTGGTACACAAGTGGGGACCAGCTGGTTTGCCCTGAAGGATGTTCCAGGTCAAGGTGGGCATTCCTTTGGGGCATGGGCCAGCCACACACCCCAGCAACCCAATCGGAGGCCCTAGTATCTAGGGTTTATCTTCCAAAATTGCAACTTGTAGCCTTGAGTGGAACCAAGCTTCCTGCTCACTCTATGGCCATAGCCATTTTTATTGGGATTTATTTATCTTTTATAATTAAAACTTTGTAGGGGAGGCCAAGGCAGGTCAGGCTCTCCAGCTCCATGGCTGCCGCCGTTTTTGTCAGGATTTATTTATTGTCTATAATTGAAACTTTGTAGTCTTGAGTGTAGATCTGGGCTGACCAGGATGGCAGGGAAGCTTGGTTTCCTCCATTGCCGGGGAAACTCAAGCCTCCTACTTGCTGCAGCTCTGTGGTGGCAGCCATCTTGGTCGGGTTAATTTGCACACTCACTCCTGCTTGGCTGGTGGGTGTGGCTTGTGGGTGTAGCAGAGGTGTGGTCAATTTGCATATTACTCTTTTATTAGATAGGACCGTACTACTCCCATCCTTGTCCTGCCCTCTAGCCATCCAAAACAAAGCTATAATTTTGATTTCCTACCAATAATGTCTTTTACCACCCATTTGTAACCTTTAATATTTTACCTTATGCTTCAGCTCCTATTTTTTGATTCAAAACAAAATGTACAAAATCAAACGGTATTTTTATTAAGTACAAAACCTTTACTTATTGTTTGTTTGTATTATCTATTATTGTGTACCACAGAAAACATACTTTAGCCTCATATCTTATAATTGCTAACATGCAAAACTTCTAGGAAGTTCCTTCATAAATGAGCTGCAAGATAACAGAGCATTTTGTTTTCTTCAGCAATGACTAATTTTAAGTATTCTTAATATTAATGATTATATAATTAGTTTGACATCAGTATTTCAGTAAAGTGGCATATTTAGATTTATGCTATTTCACTGATGGTAGTGTTTTGTGTCAAATTACTAATAAATATTTTTCTAATGCCTTTGTAGGTCACATTCCTTGTCATTGCCTAAGTTAACAAATAATTCAAAATATATTTCTGTTTCTACTAATATTTAGCTTTTTCTGTAAATAAATTACTTGATTTGTTCTCATTACACTTAGCTTGTGGATATCAAAATAATGTTTATTGATTTATTTTCTCATATTTATAAATTCTATTTTATATTTCATGAATATTTATCTGAATAGCATTTTGGTTATTTATTAAATAAATGTAAAGATGGCAAAAATAATACACTTTACATATGTCAATTTTCAATTTCATGTGATTTCCCTTGTTTTATTAAATGTCTCAAAACATTTTTTCAAATTCTAATTAAAAAGGCATATCTGGAGTCTATGTACATTTTAAATGTTTTTAAATCATTTTAAATGATTTTTAGAGAAATGGGGAAAGAGAGGGATAGAGAGTTAGAAACACTGATGAGGGAGGAACATCATCCATCCTTTGCCTCCTGCACACACCCCTATTGGAAATGGAGCCTGCAACCCAGGCATTAGATCTAACCAGTAATGAAAGTAATGATCTCTTGATGCCTAGATCAATGAGATCAATGGTCAACCATTGGGCCACACCAGCCAGGCTGAATTCCATCAACATTTTATATAATAAAACCGTAATATGCAAAATGACTGAACAGCAAAATGACCAGCGGAATGACAAGTCACTATGATGCACACTGACCACCAGAGGGCAGACCAGTGGTGGAGATCAGGGGCCGGGCCAGCCAGCAAGCACCCCTCTGGTTCCTTCCTGCAAAGCAGCAATAAGACATCCCCCAAGGGCACAGGCCGGGCAAAGGAATGGGCCCCCTGCACCAATTTTGTTGCCTGGGCCTCTAGTTTTAAATGTTTAGAATCTTGTTTGTATTTGGGTCTACTTTCTGAAACGAATATATTCTACGTCTTTTACAATGTTGATGCACTCATGATACAAAAATTGAACAGAATATTGTTTTGGGATCTGGCTGTGGGAAAGCTGAGTTGGAATACATTAAGTTTGGAATGGAAGAATACAGTTGGTATGAATTGTGTACTTATTTATAAAATTTAGGTGAAGTTTCTCAAAAAAAAAAATAACGCACTTTATAAATGTTTCTAGAGACAGTTGTTAACACCATATTGTAACATTCTCCAGGCAGATAAATATGTGACTCTTTATACTAATGTTCTATTTTTTGCAACTGTGATAATTTGCGCTATACTATTTGGATCACATTTCCATCTATAATATTCAACTCTCTATTAAGAAAATAAGTCTAGACTCTGAACATTCAACAGTTTCTCTTTTCTAAAGCATGAAAAAAATCAAGAAGGATGAGAACTACATATTAATTATACCAAAAGCCTTTTTAAGAATTACATATTTATACTACTGGACTCAAGTACACAAAATTATTCCTTTGGTAAAATTCATATGCAGAATAGAGGCTTGATATTTTCAAATTGATTAATTATAAGTTGAGGGAAATTTGAACTCATATTAGATAATTAATATAATTAATAATTATATTAGATAATTAATATAATTAAATTTTAGTTTACTAATACCTGTGTTACTTCGACTTGGTCATAATGACATGACCATAACATAGTAAAAATTGCATTACCTTTACAAAACTCCACCTTAAATTCTCTCTAGGATGAATGAAATTCTTAGTACCACTGAAGAAAATGACACCACAACTTTCATGTTACCTATGCCAGATGTTTGCTTCTATTTTGTTTTATTCTTTCATGGAACTATAAATTTTCCTAAGACCGCTTTTTTATAGTATATCAAGAAAACAAATGAAAAAATTATTAACTAAATCTTCAATGCTCAAGAGAATATTCACAATGTGAGCATGCTTTAGGGCAGATTTCTAAGGCTGTGTAGGGCTACTCTAAGTTATTTTAATTCTCACAATGTGGTTCCTAGACCAAACCATCAGCATCACCTGGGAACCTGTTAGAAATGCAAAGTCTCAGGTCTCAGTCCAAATTTACTGAATCAGAAACACCCAGAGTAGGTCTCAACAATCACTGATTTAGAAAGCTCACTCTCCACTTACCCACATGGTGGTTCTAATCCACAAGAAAATTTGAAGAAAAAAAAAGGTTTTCAATTGATTTCACGAAGTCCATTTAAAACTTTAGGAGATATTATATATTCATAACTTTATGCTTTTTGTTCAAAACTCTCATTGGACACACAAATATTTCAAATAAGGGTATGTCTTTCTCAATTTCCTCCCAGTTGAGGACAAACTAACTACCACTTTAAAACAATATAGAGATTATTAAAACATTATTTCAGGACTTCTGAATAATACTGGTATTAAACTCTTTTAGATTTAACAAATAAAAAAATTCTCGAAACAACTACTTCTCATATTTAACTAAATATCTTATTTAAAAAGTATAAAATAATAAAAAAACAAATATTTGTGGTTAAGTTTTGATCAAGAAATGGTTGTCAATGAGTAAACATTATCATCCACCCTATACTCATCAATTTCAATAAAATTTTAAGATTATATATAACAAAATAAGGTGAAATAAAAATATATTTGCTAATTTACCTTGCATAATTAAGGTCTTTTGCCACTCTAAATTACAATATTTTTTCAACAGTGAACTCCAGGTTTCTCAGGAAATGTCACAGTTGCCAAAAAAAGTTGATTTCTAAGGTGTTTACCAAAGGTATCTTCTAATATGCGAGTAAAGGATTCTAAAATAATTAAGCAGAAATATCATCAATAGGCATTATCTGAACAGCTGTTGACATTTGGTATGATGATAAGAGATGAAGTATTCAATCTTATGTTAAGACTTCTGCATTTCAGATACACCTAGGCCATAAGCTTTTTATTTATTTTTTTGGAAGCAGTATATAAATTTCTTTTAACTAAAGTAAACAAAAGGAAATCCTTAATTATTTAATGACTTTTTGCTTTTAGACTATTGGAGAAAATTAGACACCCAGTGGTAAATAATAATGTAAGTTAGTAGTAAATAATATATTTTTATATACTCTTTGCTCACTGGAATTTGTATGCATTCAGTCTTACAAACAATGTGCATTTCTTCTATTTTTTATAGAAATAGAGGTATATATATATATATTTTATTGTGTTACATGTATACATATCTTCCCATTGCCCCCCTAGGCATACCCCAACCCCCCAGTGTCTTGTGTTCATTGGTTATGCTTCTGAGGTGCATATATTTTTGAATCGGTGTTTTAATTTCCTTCAAATAAATACCCAGAAATGGAATTGCTGGGCTTTTTTTTGAGGACTCTCTATATTGTTTTTCATAGTAGTTGCATCAATTTGCAGTTCCACCACCAGTGTACATATCTTCTTATTTAGATCTTTAAATTACGTTGAAGTAGTTTTCATGCAGTTTTTAAAATAAACATTCATTTATATTTTTAATACTTCCAGAATCATTTATTGCAAATTTTACCCTTTCCTAATACCTCTTTACAACTACCTCTATTATCTATTAGGTGTCTAGATTCACTTGAGTCTGTCTATATTTACCTATTATATTTTATTCCCTATATTCATATCTAATTCATATCTATATTTATCTCAATTCTTGTTCTTAGTATCACACTGCTAAGTACTAAATACTCATGCTATCTGGTAGGTTAACATTGTTCAATTTCTTGTACTTCTTTAAGAAATTTTTGGCTATTATTAGATCTGTGCTTTCATATACAATTTTAAAGTCAATTCATTATTTACTACAATTCAAAAAGTATATTAAAATTAATGAGAAATACTTTAAATTAAGATATAAATGATGACAATTTTATATCTTTATAATATCAAATATTTCAATAATTAATGTGATACTTTGGTTTGTTTAATTTCTCTTTCAGCACTTTTTAATTCCAAATGATTACAGTTTCTTTCATAAACATATTAAAACTGAATTGTAATAAATATTTTGGAATGAAATAAATTTGACACCTATGTTGAGCCCACATTATATGGTAGATATTGTGCTAAAACAAGGGTATGGAGTCAAGGATACTAGTAAGTGTTATTCTTCTGATAGGGTTATTTAGATATGTTTTATCTATGAATCATTTTTGCATATTGTTTGTCTCTTTTCAAAATATCTCATTGTGTTATCTTGTTTGCCTTTCTTGTGCTCTAGAAAATACCTCAATATAACATTCTTCTTACATATTCTATTCAAGAGATCATTAAGAGAAAAAAACTTCAGCACAAGATAAAAAAAAATTTAAATGTAAACACACACATCAATACTTTCAATGTAGCAAGATTATGCAAATTGCTCAGTAAATCTGAACTGGAATCTAATATTAATCTGGAAATAACAGGATAAAACTGGAGTTGTTTTTAAAAACAATCCCAAATGGAAACTGGATATCTGTTCGAAGACAATTTTCATTTCAGAGCTATTTACTTCTTGTTTGAGTGAATAGAGAAATTCAATTTCTCCACTATTTCAATAACTCATCTAGCTACAGTCTCAGAGTTATAGTAATTTCAAAGCAGAATTCTGTAAGTGATGATATAAAACAGCATGTTCCTAACTGCATTTTTTTGCAACTTATTTAGATAAATTATGTTTTTTACTTTTCTTGGGAATTCTGAAAAGAATGGAATTTTTTATTTACTAACTCTGATCTTCAAGCCCCTCCAATCAATTGCATATTTTTTGTATATGTATTTATCCCAGTGCTTGTCATTTGTAAAATTTATTTATTCATTCACACATTTAATTTTTTTTCTTTATTGATTAAGGTATTACATATGTGTCCTTATCCCTCCTTTTCCCCCACCCTCCCACTCATGCTCTCACCCCCTTGATGTCTGTGTCCCTCTGAGATCTGACAGTCTGACCAATCCAGCACTGGAGCTGTGTTAGTGGGAAACACAAATTTGTCCTCTGTGCTCAGAAATTTCACAATCACCCTAATGAATAATATAATCCTTATATGCCCTTAAAATTACTCTACCACCAATGACCATTTCTCACTCTCCACTCACCCTTACAAATACTTAAAGGCAAACCTTATGGAATTAGTGAAAATTTGTTTCCATTTCCAAAAAGTGTCCCAACTTAAACAAAAACAATAACCCATAAAATAAGGTCTATTTTAAAATCTCATTATAATTTTAAGACTACTCTAAATACTTTGTGATCCTGTTACAACTCTTCTTCCTCGTTTCACTCCATTAAATGACAGAAAGGGGAGGAACATGAGAGATACTTCTCAAAAAAAGTGAAATTTTCCTTGGAGCTGCTACAAGTACATTAGCTAACATCTTACAGTTGGCACCTTTGGAAACTAAGTTTAAAAAAAAAAAAAAAAAATGTTTTTTTGGGAACCTAGTTTAATGGAATTAAAAAAAAAAAAACACGTTAAGTCCAAGACATTGCAGTATAACACTTGGAGAGGAAAAGCATGAAATATCATTAATTTTTTTTTCTGGTTTTATTTTGCTCTCTCTAAAAGCAAACCACATTGCTACGTTCACTTCAAAACATTCAAACAAAATACAACTACTCCAAATTTTCTTCCAGAGAGCAATTTCATTTTACATTTAAATAAAATTGAAAGTAACTAAAGAGGATAAATGAATGCATGGATTTCAGAAAAGATTAGCTTTTTATTTTACACATTTGAAATCCATATATTTTAGGATATAAAGAAGAAAGAATAAATGAGTGCCTCAAAACACATATGAATATCAGGCAGTTTTACAGTACAAGAAACACCAAGACTATGTGCAGAACGTGAAACCAGAGAAAGATATATAATCGGAAAATGTAGAGTTGGCTGAAGAAAAGCTCTCATTAGGAGGCAGGAAACTGTACAGATGGAACCTGAGAAATGGTGAAACGACAAGATTAACTGCACCCTGCCTTCAGTTTTCACTTCTGTGTTTAAGTTTAGAAAATAAGCAAAATATAGACTTTGTGAAGAAATATCTGAAAACAACTAAGGGCAAATACTCTTTATGAAACTGGGTGACTATTTCATTAAAATCTCTAGGAAAAATATGAGGAATTAGCAAGGTAAGGGGCAGAAGCCCACATCATCCAGCATAGCCATTGGGGTCACTAGGTAGATAATAATTACCACCAATAGTAATAATCAAAGTTTGTGCAGTTTGACTCTTCCCATAGGTCCAACACAAAATTATGTGTTAATAAGCTTTAAAATTATGTTTTAATAATTCTGCCACTCCTACAATAGATACTTATTAAATAAATACTTATTAACAAGAAGTCACAAAATCATTCATTATAGCTCTTCTCTAAGTTGATGAAATCAAATATCTGCCTTTTGAAGTAATAGGGCCGTATCTTGCATAATGAACCACTTGAAATAACTATATTAATCCAAAAAAATTATTCCATTATCTTTATAGTAAGCACCAAGAACTTAGAAATCATCTTATATGCTTGGATGCAAGATCATTTAGGGATCAAGCCTGGGTAGACCTATCCAGGTCATAGGTATCATAAATAAGCACAATATCCCAGCTAACACTTGTATCTTGAATGCCATTTATTTCACTAATGAGTGCCCACTCTCAAATCCATTAGACTAATGAACAAGTCACAAATTTTACCAATGAAAACCTATTTCTAACACTCATTTTGCTAATTTTAAAGACTTTGATGTTGATTAAAGATAATGAAAACAGAATGGCTTTTAATAGCTCCTATGAAGTGATAGTTTCCTGATTAGAATTACAGTGTAAAGTCTTGATTAAACAATTATTGTCTCTATAGTACAGCATAAACCACTCACACCTAAATGTCACAATATGTCAGCTGAAGAAAATTTAAAATTTATAGACATTATAACAATGTAAGTAGAAAAATAACTATTGAATAAATTACTATGGCTGATTTACTGGAACCAAGGAAGGGGTCATATGAATATTCATAGGGTCTAAATATTTTTTTTAACTGAACCTCATACCAAAGTAGAGAAAAGAAAGTGAAAAGGCTAGAATGACAGAATTTAGAAAACACAAAATATATATCAAACACTTTACATGGGAACATATGACCTAAAAAGTAATTTCTTTAGGTATGTCAAGGGAGGGAGAGTAGCTAGACACTAATGGGGATGGGTCATTGAGAAACAAAGGTCATATCAAAGAAGAGAAGAGAGGATCTCAGTCATCGTGGTTTATACAAGAAACATCAATTGAATTTTTAGAGAAGATAAGATAGAAGCATTGCAGAGAAGAGTGCTATGTTAGTAACATGTTCCAGATTGCATTGATAAACCAAGGTAGATCAACAGAACTGACTGGCATCTACCCAAAAGTCTGCAAAAATTCAGAGATCATATTATCAAAGTTTTGCTCAGAAGCTATTAACCTATCTTTATATATAATCAATGAGACACAGCAAAGGTAATTATCAACTCATCTCTTGTCCATAAAAAGTTCATGAGAGGGTTTTGGTTGGTTTACTAAAATATTTATTTGGATGAAAATATAGTTAGAATGAATTGAAGGACAACTAAATACTCATGTATTCTGTATAACTCTGAAAATAGATGTAATGAAAGAAAGAAAGTTTAAGAATAGCCAACTAGAGGAGTTACAAAAATTATAAATAGAAGAAAAAATAAAGGTATGAAGAGTTAAAGATAATTATGCATGCTATTTCTTCTTCTTCATACTCTGCAACTTTATACATATACAGCTAAAATGATTTCCTACATGAGACTTTCAAATGCTTTATGTACACATCTTATGAAAATGATGGAGAACTCTGTTGTATTGTGGTTCATTAAAATACATGATTGGGTAAATAAGCATATCCCAATTCTGGTCTATATCTGTGCCTCATTTTGTGGGGGGTCTCTTTCCTGACTTTTGAGATAGTTATAACTTCTGAAGACTTCACCTTCTAACCTGTTAATTTTATATCTTTTAAGACATGTTAGGAATGTCTGCTATTTCATCTACAAAGAATATACATTATATAATGCTTACTCATATCATTTTGCATACCCAAAATACAACACATGTGTATAATATCTATTTCAAGTTTGCAAGACACAAGTTTAGAAGGAATATGAAGGTAATCTTTAAAAATAGATATGATGAAGATAAGACAAAACCTTGTTCACTCAATATGGAATGCTTGAATCCTTTCAGCCTAAAGCAGATAGTTTTTCAATATGTAAAAGGAAGTTTATCATAGTATAATATATATAAATACATATACAAAAATATATGCATACATTATATATGCTCAATGGAATAAATATGTAAGCTAATTTTTGTAATATTATATAGGTAAAAAATGTAAACCTAAAGAATAACTTATATACATTCAAAAACTATTGATAAGTGATTTATTATTAAGGCAACAGAAAATTTGAGGAAATATACCTATGGCATCATTAGGCCAATTTTCAAATGGCAGTTCTTTTATATAGATTAATTTCCTCTGCCAATTTGAACTCAGGGAGCATTGCTGTAGAAAATGAAATGTAAGCAAAATAGCATTTACCTAGTAGAAGTATGTGGGTAGTTCCATGTTTTTTTGTTTGTTTGTGTGTGTACGTGCGATTTTCCCTGGAAGCATGTATGTTGTTTCCACATTCTCTTTTCCTTGTCCCTTTGCATGAGGAAGCTTGCATGAAGATAGAAGCCCCATCAGTGTAGGTCTCTAAGTGGCTATCACATGCAGACACCTTTTGCTGTTTCACAACAGACAATGAACAAATAATGTAGGCGAGAAATAAACCTTTTCACTTTAATCTGCTGACACATTTCACTGTCTGTTTCACTACCTAGCTTTTCCTGCCTGATATAATTCCTCAAACCTTATAATATTGCTATTTTGACATTTCTCTAAGCCCTCAAGGCTTCAAGCAAAGGGCTGTAGGTAACAGAAAAGGGACAGGATTAAGGGGCTGTTGCAGGACCTTGAACATCTAGACACTTCAACCATAAGCACTCCACTTTTACCTATTTTATATAATAGTTATGCTTTTCCCAGTCTCTTTCTCTTCACACACACACAAAAAAATGTATACCACTATTGCCAAGGGTCACTCATTAATTCCTATTTTAATCCTAATGCTAAATTGCACACCATTGTTTTTCTCATAATAGCTTTGTGTTTTACTCCACACATTTAACAAGGATCTACTGCATACAAACATGGGTCATAGGGCTTTGTGGGAAATATATGAAGCAAAAGGTCACACATTTTGTTTTCTACAACTACACATTCTACTGTAAATATTTATAAAACTTCCTTAGAATTTTCTCTAATTGGTATAGGAAAAGCCAATTAATTTATCTTTAACATATTTGTTTATTCTCAGGAGAATATATGAGATTAAGTATAATGATCATTTAATTTTAAAAATTAATCTGCTCTGAAAGAAAGCTACATATGATTCCAAAAGAAGGGATTTCTAATTTTGCTAACCCCTGCAAATATGAGAACACAAATGATTGGAAGGCGGTGTATCATGAGTACCAAGAGTGTCCACAATGCAGGTCTCTTTATTTTGAATGCCCTATTTTTTTCTTCCACATTTTAGTCTTTCGAGTGAATTCCAGCCATCACGTCCCACTTGAAATTCTACATTTTTTCTTTTCTTCTTTGGAACTGCTTCCTAATCCACCGACCAGGAATCATTATTATCCTCTCTCTGCTCATACTGGCCTCACTATAACATACTTACCCTCTAACGGTTCATCAGTTGTTTCACATGTTTAGCCTTTTCTCCCCAAACAGAAATTGATTTGTTAATTAGCATTGGCTAAGAAATTACAAAACCCTTTTTTCTACCTCTTTCAATGTTCCCACAAGGATATGGTGACTGTATAAATATCATGTAAATCCCTGTACACCATCCATTTCTGCATAATTCCCTTCATTTCAATCTCAGCAACCATAGCAGAAGAACACACGCTTTCTGTAGGGTGCTGGTTCTTAGTGAATTTCCCATTTTCTTTGTTGTATTTAATTATTGTTGTTTAAACTTTTATTTTAGAAGCATGCTGAAGTTTGACAATTGATGATAATTATCACCTATGTTTTCCTCATTTTTGAAAATTGGAACAGTATTTACTTTTCTTTAGTTCTTTAGCACTATGTTTATTCCCTGTGGTCCTGTAAAATGATAAAAGTAGTTCTACATCAACATCTGTCAGTTTCCTCAGATTTCTGGGATGTGATTTGCCATGAACTCAGACAACAGGGTGGTGAAGGCCTGGGGAGTTGAGGATGTGGGTGGCAGGAGCAGGCTAGAAGGGGTCAATAGGGAAAATAAAGGGGACATATATAATACTTCCAACAATAAAGATTTAAAACAAAATAAAGCAGCTAGATACTTTTATTATACTACCAGTTGGGCTGTGATCCCTTTAGCCCAGTGGTCGGCAAACTGCAGCTCGGAGCCACATGTGGCTCTTTGGCCTCTTGAATATGGCTCTTCTCCAAAATGCAATGTTTTTATCAAAGGCCAGCTTAGGAGTACCCTAATTCTATCTTTAAAAAAAAGGTAATATGCAAATTAACCATTCCTTCACTTCTCCCAAAAGCCACACCCACCAGCCAATCAGAGTGAGTATGCAAATTAACCCAACCAAGATGGCTATGGCCGTAGAGAGAGCAGGAGGGAGGCTTGGGTTGTACCTGGCAATGAAGGAAGCCAAGCTTTCTGCACTCCCTGGCAGGCCCAGGCCTTCTCTTAAGGCAATGAAGTTTCAATGGCTGTGCTAGCAGAAGGCTTGGCTCCACTCAGGCTACAAAGTTTCAACTATAGAAGATAAATAAATCCCAGATACCAGGGCCTCCACTTGGGTTGCTGGGGGATGTGGCCAGCCTGCAAACCACCACAGGCCCCTGGCCCAGGCCACCCCATGCCTCAGAGGAATCCCCACCCTGATCCTAGATACTCTCAGGGCAAACCAGCCAGTCCTCACCTGTGCACCAGGCCTCTATCCTATCTAATAAGAGTAATATGCAGATTGACCATCATTCCAACACACAAGATGACTGCCCCCAAGTGGACACAAGATGGCCACCACAAGATGGCCATCATAGGAGGGAAGTTGGCAGGACCAGGCCTGCAGAAGAGGGCAGTTGTGGGCGATCAGGAGGAGGGCGGTGGGAAGGAACCAGGCCTGCAAAGGAGGGTAGTTGGGGATGATCAAGCCTGCAGGGGAGGGCAGTTAGGGGTGACCAAGCCCACAGGGGAGGGCAGTTAGGGGCAAACAGGCTTACAGGGGAGCAGTTAGGCATCAATCAGGCTGGCAGGGGAGTGGTTAAGGAGTGATCAGGCTGGCAAGCAGAAGCAGTTAGGGGCAATCAGGAAGGCAGCTAGGTGAGCAGTTGGGAGCCAGCAATCCTGGATTGGACCTAAATGGGCAGTTGGACATCCCTCAAGGGGTCCCAGATTGGATAGGGAGCAGGCTGGGCTGAAGGACACCACCCCCCCCTGCATGCATAAATTTCGTGTACCGGGCCTCTAGGGCCCATCAGTCGCAGGGCATGCTGGGATGGGTGACCAGGTAGTTAAGTTAATAACAATGTATCTACCTATATAATTTAAGTTTAAAAAAGTTGGCTCTCAAAAGAAATTTCAATCGTTGTACTGTTGATATTTGGTTCTGTTGACTAATGAGTTTGCCAGCCACTGCTTTAGCCATATTTGTTATATCCCATTGAGATTAAAGATCATTCTCATTGACAGAGAAGGCTAAAGCAAAACAGGAGTTGAATGGCTCTTTGATTTTTCTCCTCCTGTCATCTGATTTCTCACCATCTGGCCTAACCAGTTGGGTTTATCCCTTCCTTGCTCTTCTTTGACATGAAAAGGGGAGTTTACAACTTGTGTTGAAAAAGGTATTAAAAATGACTGTGAACATACCAATTGTACTCAAAAGCACAGGTCGTCCTTAGGGAAATATAGTGAGAATATTACTAATTGCTAGATCAAATTATAAGACAAAAGGAGACAGGAATAAGGCAAAAAGATAAAATATTCATCTGGAATGATTAGAAGATCAAAGGTGACATAATTTTAAAACAGGAAGCTAATGTTCTAACCAAAGCATGTTTCCTGCTTCAATTAATAATAATTCAATGTGCTGAATAAAATAGCTTTATCATGTCAGTTTCATTTCTTTTGCAAAAGTACAATGAAAGACAGACCAAAGAGATGGGTGGTTTGCAACAAAAGCAATGTAATAACAAGAACCTTGAAGAGCCTCTAAAACTTTAAGAACAGTAAAAATCCTTCTAAACCTTCATCCATCTACTTCCCACAACTATTCTCAAAAGTTAAGAAAGCAGTAGTTTGCATATTCCTTGTCATTTAATTCAATTGGGAGTGTGTTTGTGAATTTTCAACTTCACTTGACAATTTTACATTTTTTTCCTTGAGTGTTGGTCATAAATACTACACTATTTTTAATGTGACAACTTCTTTCACAGAGATGTGAAGATATAATTCATTACCCAATAGCATTGCTAAATATTAAATAAAACCAGAATTTAAAAAGGACACAAAGGAAAACTAGTTCCAATTAACCACTTGACAATAAAGCAGTAAAAAGCAGATACTGGTTATTCCAGTGTATTAGATGCTGGTTAATCCATACACTTCCAGAGACAGTGGGAAACATATTATAAATTCTAATATAAATCTCCTTTAAAATTTATAGTTCATAATTATTCTATTTGTATTAAAAATAGTCTCAAGCTTATTTCTATGATTTACATATAAATCAACAAATAAATGTGACTTTGTGTAACAAGACACCTAATGTAATCAATCATCTTTCCAAGCTCTTTCTTAAAATGGGTAGAAGTAATGCAGAAGATAAAAGAAAAGAAATGATCCTATAAAATACAGAGACCATTTAAATATTTGTAAGTTTAAAAACAAGAAATGTAAGAACTTTTATGTACAAAAGGGAGGAAAGCCCAAGACACACACTTTTAAGTAACTTCGATTTAGGGTCAATAAATATGTTGAAAGAACCCTATGCCACAGTCACTCTGCTATGCACTTTCAAAACAATTGCCTATTTAGTTTCAAAAATTAGCCGTTAAGTAGGAATTATTAATCCCATTTACAAAAGAAAGAAGAAAATGACATTAAGGAATTTGTCCAAATTCAAATAACTGGAAAGTGAGAGATGGCTCACTATAAAGTGTGATTTTCTTTGCAAGATGAGTTACTAGAGCTATCATTTACTGTGTTGTATGGCAAAAGCTGAGGAGAAGAAATGAATGGTGTCCACATTCCATATTTACATCACCAATCTTCCAACCTGTAGCAAATATTTGCCATGCTATACTCCGTTAGCTTCCAGTTAAATGGTATCTTATTTTATGGTATTGATATCAACATATTGGCCATAGTAGTATAGCATATGCCTACACTATGACTCAGGAGGATAACATTATTCCTTGGCCAGCCCTTAAACTTTCAGAGTTCTTTATCTACCCTACCACCTTAATAATCACATTCAATGATCATGTCCCATGAAGAGAGAAAAGAAATAAAATTTTATTAAGAATAAGATTAATGACTATGAGGAAAGTTGATATTATAATGTATTTTTAAAAGCCATGATAGGAAGTTGAACTTGGTGTGATCAATAAAACATAAGTTTAAAGGGACTATGACTAAGGATTTTTTTAAATTATGTTTATAAAATATTTCATTGGTATCTGAGGATACAGAGATCAATATAGTAATTAATAACTGTGATACCTTGTATCTCTCTAATCACTAATGGGACATAAAGGTACTTACATTGGAAAATTTAGCTAAAATTTATTTTAGAAGAAAGAACTGAAAGTTATTTTATTGAACTCATCGATAAGAGCTATTTCCACCCTAACTGGTTTGGCTCAGTGGATAGAGCATGGGCCTGGGGACTGAAAGGTCTCAGGTTCGATTCTAGCAAAGGGCATGTACCTTGGTTGCAGGCACATCCCTAGCAGAAGGTGTGCAGAAGGCAGCTGAATGATGTTTCTCTCTCATCAATGTTTCTAACTCTCTATCTCCCTCCCTTCCTCTCTGTAAAAAAAATCAATAAAATATCTTTTTTTAAAAAAAAGCTTTCCCATCAGGCAGAAATGACAGGTATTTTAAGAAACTTGTTAACAACTATCTAGCATACAGTGATAGGAAAAAAAAACAAAACATGATAATTTGATTTCCCCGACTATTTTCTATATTTTCATATCCTTGTTCAGTTAATTTGACTATTAGCTAAGGCATATATGTCATATATTTCATTATGAAAACCTTTTACTAAAGTCCTTAGGAAATAGTTTTTGGTATCATCATATTTACTATGAAAATCATGCTAATACCAAAATATAAACCTTGATTTTTTTTAAAATTCCATGGAATACTCTGATGGGTTAGTAATAAAAAAATTGTTTTACTCTAGTATTTAAAATAAACAAAATATAATATATATGTACATAAAGTCTGACAATGAAGTGATTTCAAGTTTGACTAAATGACATAAACACTATTTTATTATAATAATTAAGAAACAAAGTACAAATATTCTTGTATGATCTATACCACAATTAAATTAAGTCATTTGACAAATAAAAAGATTCTTACAAAATTTCAGAGACAACTTATTTTCAAAAATAAATGCCGTTTTAAAGGACAATAAAGACTAGAAGAATTGATATTATTGAAATGTCAATACTACCCAAAGTAATTCACATATGCAATTTCTTTCAAAATTCCAATGGCATATTTCACAGAACTAGAACAAATAATTTAAAATTTGTATGAAACCACAAAAGATCTTGAATAATCAAAGAAAATGTGATCATTTTACTTCTTCCTTTCTTATTTGGTTGCCTTTTAATTCTTTTTCTTGCCTAATTGCTTGTTTCTAAGACTTCTACTGCTTCACTGAATAAATGTGGCAAGAGCAAAGATCCTTGTCTTGTTCCTGATCTTAAAGAAAAATCTATTAGTTTTTATCATTAAATATTATGTTAGCTGTTAGTCTGTCATATATGGTCTTTATTATATTAAGATAAATTCCCTCTATGTATACTTTGCTGACAGTTTATATCAAAAGTGGATGTTGAATTTTATCAAATGCTTTTCTGCATCTAATGAGATGATCATATTAATTTTTCTTTTATTTTATTGATCTGGTATATGAATGTTGATTTATATCATTGATTGATATATGAATGTTGAATTATCCTTACATCCCTGGAAGAAGTCCCACTTGACTGTGGTTCATGATCTTTTTAATGTCTTGTGAAATTAAATTTGCTAATATTTGTAGAGGATTTTAAAATCTATGTTCATGATTTTTTGTGACATTCTTGTATAGTTTTGGTATCAAGGTAATGCTGGATATTAGAACAAGTGAGTTCTTGTCAGTCCTTTATGAGTGGATTCTCTGTTTTCTACAGTTTGGTAGTTTTCCTGGACTTAACCCCTATTGGTTTTCAAAACCCAACAATTTGGGGTCTCCTCTTTCCAGTGCTGGATAGATGGCCAGGATGCCTGATGCCAGGTACAATTCCTTCACTCCTCCAGGAAGAGTTCTGTATTTTTTGGATCCCTCCTGTTTGTAGGTTGCAGTGGTGCCTCAGGTGGGGCCTGGGAAAGACTGTGTTTCTGCCTCTCATATCCATCTCAATGTTTCTCTTTTATCTTTTGTGGTGGAGGTGTTCACCTAACTCTTAGATCTTTTTCAGAGTAAATTATTCCACATGTAGCTCTAAATTTGTTGTATTCATGGGAGGAGGTGAATTCACGGCCTTCTGCTACTGCCATCTTGAACTTGACCTGTCCTAAAATGACCATTTAACAGGTGCTCTATTTATATAATGAAAACCTAAAATCCAAAACCAACTTAATCCCTAAAAGAAAATCTGTAATATAGAGGAAAAACCATTCATAAAATTATCTAAAAATGGATGTAAACTATTAACGTATTTGTATATGCTTACTGTCATATGATTTTAAAATTGTATGGAGAGCCAGATTGAAATGTATTGTGCATCTTTAATTATTATGGAGGTGAATAAATTAGATAATACTAAATATGATATATGCCTTGAATCTTTGAATTACATTCTTAAGGTCCTTATAACGAGGCACTAAATGCGAATATACAAAATAGTGATCACAAATTTAAGTAAAAATAAAACAATGAGATTTTAAAATTTGGCTTAGCTGATAGAAATATAACCGTGGTGTCTTTCCATAGAAACTATTTCACCACACTGTAATGGCATCCACAGGCTTGTTTCCTCCATTAGACTATACATCCCTTGTAGGTAAGTCCAAAGTGTCTTATTCACCACTGTATCACTAGCATGATAGGAAATGGTTCACAAACATTTGCTAACTGACACAGTAAACAGTTAATACCAAAGTGTTCATAGTGTGCTTGCTTAAAAGATGTTATTCCTCCATCATTTGCTTCACAATTGCTAAAAAGATGATAACACAGAATAGCATTTAAATCTTATGTCATTGCCCCTGTGGGAAAACTTCACCTTTAGGCCTGAATTTTCATATACCCAGAGTGAGAAGAACTAGTGCCTGAGGCAGTATCTGATTATGATGATGCTTTAGATCTCTAAATCCAATATAAGTAAAGTGTTTGTCATGCAGATTTACTCACCAGGAGGCTAGGGCTTTCATCAAAATCCATAGAAAAGGGAAAATTGTAAAATCCTAGGAAAGGTTACATAGGGGACTTCAATTATACATGTAATATCAAGTATGACAAAAGTTAAGGTTGGGTGAATCTTCATGGCAAGATTAAATTGTTTATTATCCTATCCATTAGAGGCCTTTTGCATGAAATTCATGCACTTGGAGGGGGAAGGAGTCCCTCAGCCCAGACTTCACCTTCTTGTAGTCCAGGAGCCCTCCAGGGGATGTCTGACTGAAGGCTTATGCCTGCTCCTTATCCTAAGCCTCAGGCGGACATCCTTAGCACTGCCACAGAGGTGGGGGAAGCTCCCAGCATCCTTGCTGTGCTAGCTAGCCATGAGACTGGCTTCTGGCTGAGCAGTGCTCCCCCTGTGGGAGCACAGTGATCACCAGGAGACAGCTCCTGCATTGAGCATCTGCCCCTACTGGCCAGTGTGTGTCATAGTGACCAGTCATTCTGCTGTTCGGTTGATTTGCACTTTAGCCTTTTATTATATAGGATTCTAGTCTTTGGATGCTTGAAATATTTTATAGTAAAAATATATTTTTTTAGAAACTAGCCATTCTTTTTCTACCTTCACCCACAAAACAAAGGTAAAAAATGACATAAAAATCTTACAAAACATTATTTCATAAGAGTCTGATCCTAGGTGAAAAAGGTTTAGGTAACTTTCACCCTCACAAAGCATTTTCTTAAACTATATTACTAATTCACAATCAAGTTCAATAATACTGGGTAATCACCATTACTTGGTGAGTTTCAGGTACTGATATAGTTTCACCTGGGAAGAGGACTCTGTTATTCCGGGCACACAATCAACTACACTGTCTGTCTTTGTATCTTGAGATTTAGTTTTCCTGTTCACTACATCTCTTTAAAAAACAGAAATTTTAACATAATAAAATATATAAAATAATCTATCTCAATAATAATGCATCCTATTTTTCATCAGCTTTTGTTCTATTATTTTCAAAGAATAAAACATTACAAATAAAATTTAAGTCTAATATGTACAATCAGCCTCATGGAGTTCTCTCCCTCTCTAGAGCTAATCTAAGGAATGTATTTGTTACATAAGACATTTATGGCATTCTACTATTCTTATTGCTCTAAAACTTGCTAAGTTACTCAACATTGCTTTTTAAAATCTGTCATATTAACATGTGAAACACATTTATTTATTTTAACTATGTTTGATGCTATTTATTCATTCTCCTACTGATGAATGTTTATATTATATCCAGCTTTCACTATTTAAAAAAGTACCATAGTGATCATATTTGTACAAGCCTTCTTTATGAACATGTGCATAAGCTTTTTCAATATATACAGAAGGAATTTTTTGCAAAATAATCTAAGTAACACATATTTCTATTTTGTTCTTCAAAGAGATTAGAACAATTTATATCCATGAAGCAGCATATAAGAGTCATTATTTTACTACGTTTTGTCTAATATTTGGCATTTTTATAATTCTAAATTTTTGACATCTGATAGTTATATACCATAGTTTTTTAGGTAATTATTCAATCATTTTGATAAACTATAGTGTACTGAGTATTGAGATAGGTTTAACAAAGTAGTTATTCTAAAGGCATTTATTTTTCTCATTCCTAGTTTAAATGTTAACAATAGGCCCTGCCAGTGTAGCTCGGCAGTTGAATATAGACTTAGGAACCAGAGAGTCACTGGTCAGGGCCTGGATTGCAGGTTTATTCTCTAGTAGGGGATGTGCAGGAGGTAGCCAATTGATCGATGATTCCTCTCTTATTGATTTTCTCTCTCTCTTTCCCTTCCTCTCTTTCTAAAACTCAATAAAAACATATTTAAAAAAAATAATTTTAACAATGGCCTCCCAGTGAAATGATGCTAGCAAAAATGTCTATCTTTTACTGGGCTACTTTGTATGTCCTAAATACCATTCAATGCATTTTAAATACATCATCATATTTAATTCTTTCAATCATGCAAGAATGGGTCTAAGAGAGCAAGGGACTTTTTTTTCTGTTCTACTGACTGTTCTATTTCTAGGATTTAAAACAATCCTATCACCTAGTAGGTGCTCAGTAAATATTTGTTAAGTAAATGAATAAACATGTCTTAGTTCATTCAGGCTGCTAAAACAATAACACAGATTGGATAGTTAATAAACAACATAAATTTATTTTTCACTGTTCAGAGGGCTGGGAAGTCCAAGATCAAGGCATCAGTACAGCTGTGATCTGGGGATCCCTCTTCATGATTAATATCCAGTGGGATTCTCACTCTGCTCTAATACTGTGGAAGGGGCTAGGGATCTCTGAAGGATCTCTTTCATAAGAACCTAATTCCATTCACGAGAATTCCACCCTCCTGACCTAAGAACCTCCCATGGGTCCAACCTTTTAAAACTTTCATATTGGATACTAGGGTTTCAACATATTAATTTGAGGGGGATATAAACATTTAGACCATAGCAAAATGGCATTTAGTGAGTCAATGTTTAATTTATTTCCCAAAGATGATAGTACTGGTAAGAAATGCCAGACTTTTAAATCTTAAGTAGGTAAGCCCCTCCAATCTTCTCTTTCTGAGCTTCCCTAAAGATAGAATCCATTGTCTTGATGTTTAATATCTGAGTCCCTTTAATGGTAAAATTTTAGTAAGAATGACGCGCTTTTTGAGAAAGTAATTCTTAGCTGCCATTCTTAAATATGCATAGAACTAGAGGCCAGATGCATGAAGATTTGTGCAAAAATAGGGCCTTCCTTCCCCTGGCTTCTGGCACCACCTTTGCTCCGGCTGGAGCTGCTTTCTGCCTCCTTCCTTGCATAAATTTGCATAGTCCCTCCTTATTGACTGTGGGCCTGCCATCTTTGCCACAGAGTTATGGTCAATTTGCATATTCTATCTTTATTAGATATGATGTTCACAGCACAGGCTCTAGAATCACTTTGTAAGCAAAGGGTTCTATTGTTCTGTTAAAATGTCCCAGGATGCTATCAAAGTCCCCAAATCTATGCCAACACATACTTGCAAGCTCATATACATGACTTCATACTTCCAGATCTTGTATCTGCACCTGCATGATTAGTCCAAGACATGCTTCATTTTAGGCCCAATGGAAAACATTTGGCATGTAGGTAGGGAACATCATGCTTTTTCTGCCTAAAAACTCTTTATCTCTAGCTGAAGTATTTGGTCTTTCAGAATGTTCAGAAGCACATCTTGGCCTCATTCCTAGGTGGGGAATATTATATGGTAAGAAGAAACTTTCCTTGTAATCTCTCATATAATCTATTAAATGTCTGGCCAGAGTGGTTCAGTGATTCAGCATCAACTTATGAGCCAGGAGGTCACAGTTGGATTCCTGGTCAGGGGACAATACCCAGGTTGCAGATTCAATTCCCAGTAGGGGGTTCTTAGGAGGCAATTGATCAATGATCCTCTGTCATCATTGATGTTTCTGTCTCTCTCTCCCCCTCTCCCTTCCTCTCAAAAATCAATAAAAATATATTTTAAAAAATAATAAAAAAGAATAAAATGCCCTGCAGGATTCACCATGTTAAGACTTTTTATTTATCCAAATTACACTGATTAAATGCATGAGCTTAGAGTTGACACACTGCCCAGAATTAATTAAATTTAAATGCAATTATGAGACTCATTTTGAGTCTTTGTTTTTGTTGAAAGTTTCTTAATATATCTGTATATACTCCCTGAGATAATTTTTAAAACTTTTTATCAAATATCTATTTTATCATTCATAGCCTTTGTAAGTACATAACTTACAAAGTACATCTGCAAAATTTAGGAATTATTTATTATCTTTTTATACAAGACTAAAATACAAGCCCTGCGTGCTATTAATTTTATCAGTGAGATTATTGATGATTATGCCAGTTCTACCTTAAAGTTCTGCTAAAAATTCTCAACTCTGACTGATTTCAAAAAAGTTTAAAAAATAAGGACTTCTAATTATGGCTTTTCTTAAGATTCAATCTATAATATTCAAACAACAGTCCTGCAGTATACCTATTGTTCATTCAAATGAGGGCATCTTGAGTGAACTTCCCTGTTAGTACACGAAATGCTGCATGATAAATATCAGTTCACATGCCCAAACTACTCTTCAGTCATGTAAGTACAGGCAGTAATTCAAAACATAATTACCAATAGAGCAACAATGGATTGCTTTAGGGAAGCCTACTCAATCATTTTTGAATGCACACTTTCTCCCTGTCTTTCCATGACTTATGTAAAGCTGTGTGTATAATTTCTCTGCAGTCTCCACAATGATCACTGAGCCATATACTACCACATTAAAATGTAAATGTAATCACAGAGAAGGCAGAAAATGACCTTACAACCATGAGACTGCCTCTTTAATTGAGCCAATGGCACAGAAGATCCTAGCTGCAGGTCATCACTGGGATCTCCTGATGAAGAGCTTCTTTTCTTGGTAAATGGACACCTGGGTTACTCAGCCTGAGCTAGGTTTAAGTCATCACACTGGCTCTCCCCACATCTTTCTTTGTCACATCTTGGATGTGCCAGTCTTATATTTTAATTTCTTGGAGGTGGGGTTGAGAAAGTGAGGGAACACCTGCTTTATATTGAGTTTATTTTCACTTCCAATAGCAATTAAAGCATTACTGAGCACTATACTATCTACTTCTATCAGAATGGTTTTCAGTACTCTGTAACACTTCTCGTTAAAATTTTAGACCATTTACATTCTCCTACAAATGTTCAAAACTTTATATAATGGCATCTGTTGACTTTTGAGTCCAGTACCAATCCAATGGGCTATCTCTCAAACATAGTGTACTTTCACATGCTTTGATATTTTTGTGATGCCATTCCGATTTTTTTTAAGGTTCAATTCAACAATTTAGTTCAACCACTACCTACTTTAACCACTATGCTTCCCCCAATACCTGACATTCCAGAAGCATTCATTGCACAAAATTTTGTTTATATGGCTATTATAATTCTTTGGAAACTGCTTTATATATACTAGATTATGAGTTCTCTGAAATCAAGCATTATGCCTTTTCTTCTTTTACATCCTCTCCCACTTCCTAGCATGTTGACTTGGCTATAGTTGATATTCAATACACTTATAACAATTTATTATTGCAGAATATGATTTCAAATCCCAATTTTAAAAGAACGCATCTGAATATTGAAACACTCCATGCCTTGATGCCTTTAATTAACTAACATTTCAAATAGATGTATGTTGAAGAGATTTATAAATCAGTTCATGATAATTATTAGTTATAATTATATTATATAATTTATCTTTGCATAGATATATACTGTATTGGTCATCTTTTATTCCAATACCTATTCCATAAGCATTTTGTTGGGATTTAATAATAGTCAGCATGTGTGCAATAAATTTAAAAGTTTAATCTTTCTAATACTTTTATGTGTTTATTTGGTACTAAGGTAGAAAAAAATTGAAAATCTATTGATTTTTATTTTCCTTTGTTAAATGACTTAAATATAACTTTGTAGAAGCCAAAGATCATGTTCACTACAATGTCATGAACACAGAGACTTTTGTTAGTGAAATTTTGATGACAGTATCAGTTATCTTTGTGTCACTAAGTCAAAGTCATAGAACATTGTGAAAATTAATGATTGAAGTTATTTATTGTACAAAGATTTTAAAAAATATTAATTCCAAGATAAAGACAGTTAATAAAAGCATAATACATAAACCCTGAAAATTAATCTTGCAAATTACCTATTGAAAGCCTTCAAGAAAAATTCTGGAAGCAGGAGGTTCAATTAGAAAAATTATATGGCAATTCAAGTAAGAGATAATGGATTGACTTGGAATAATAGCAGTGGATATAGAGGAAAGTGGACACAAAGAGAAATTTAGGACAAGGAATAAAGATCCTCAAGCATCCTCCAATATTATAATTTACCGAGAATCAATATGATGGTATCTTTAAAGTGAAAACACCCTTTACAACAAGGGAACAGAAATGCTAATTCTAATCAATAAATGGGCAATCTCTCTTTTAGAAAATTCTAAACTATGCCAGTTATGGGCAATCTGTCTTTAGAAAATTCTAAACTATGCCAGTGGCTTTGTCTATTCATCTTGTGATCCCCTCTCTCCAATAATCCCCATTCTCACAGCTCTCTTGTAAGTTATCTCTTCTAGTAACTTTTACTCATTATTAAATAGCCAATACCAGTCATTGTGTTCAGCACTTAAAATTATGCAATACCTTTTAATTAATGAAGAAAGGAATAAAGTTTTTTAAAGGGCAAATATTCACCAACCCTCACATATCATTAGTTCTTAGCAATTGTTCAATAGTTCTTATGGTCCAAATCATTTTTTCTTCTATCAAAGTTCACTTCTTCTAAATTGGGTTATTTGAGATTATTGTTCACCGTGAGTCAATTAATGCAATGGTCCAAAAAGCTGATGCATATGCTAATATGTTACTTCTTCCAAATTTGTGTCTTAAACAGAAGTATGAAATGTTTTTATGTTCCCAAATGCATTACTAATGGTAGAGACTTCAGGCAACAGGGCAGGCTGAAAAGACAGAACTTCTTAAAATCTCTTCACATAGATATATCTTCTGTTTGTACAGAAGACAGACTCTGATGTAGTCAGAGAATCTTCAGACTAGAGATTCTCTGACAGGTGTTTTGTTACATGCATTTTCAGAGAGTGATAAAAGGCATAGTGAATGATGTAGGAATAAGCTCCATCATCAGTGATGGAACACAAAGTTTGGGGACCAATGTCTTTTGAAGATTTTTTTCTAATTACTGGTGGAATGACAGCGACATAAATAACACGAAACCATAAAAAGCCTCTTAAACAACTGAATGTCAGAGAACAGTTTGCCAAAAATCTCTTTGCTTTTGCAAGTAGTTATAGATTTATTCTTTCATTATAATTTTACATATAGCTCAAAAATATATAATAAATTGGTGAGGTGGTTATATTTCTTATTATTTTCAAGAAAGAACCGATTGTACTTATATTTGGAGTTCTCTACATATAGCAGAGAACAAAAAATCCCCCAATGGCATCTGAATATTGGCATTTTGATTGTGTAACATGATAAGTTTGGTGATTATATAAATATATAATTTTGAAATCATCAATGATATTTCTATAGTTAGAATTGAAATAGATAAACAAAATACAATTGGTATCAAAAGTACCCTTATTTCAAGAGCCTCTAGTCAATATTGGACAATCTAAAACATTATTATAAGGTAAACATTTTATCAGTGTGATTTCTACCATTTCTATGGACAATAAAATAATGAAGTCTAAGAATATTTTCTCACTAATTTTAAGCTGTTTCATTTTGATCGATATTTTAGTGTGGAGAGCTGGTGTTCTAAGAATCCACAAATTTTTATAACTGACTCAGGAGAAAGTAGAAGTCTTTTCAGGACCCTTATTTTTACTTATATATAAAAACAGAATGGAGTATTTCTATCTACTGAAATAAAGCCCATGAAAAAGATAGAACGTTTATAAAATTTGAAAACATAATAATTTTCTAGGTAATTCACAATTTAGATGCTCTATGAACTAACTTGCTTGTTGTTCTACCTGGGAAATTGCAGAAACAGATGCCTGTGGATACAAACAACATGTGATAAAAGATCATTATAAAGTAGGACCAGAAAAGTCAAACACTGCTGATCACATCTGCAACTTTCTATAAGAAAATTTGCACTTCACAAATGCTACCAGCTTGTGGAAGCCCCATCACAGAAATAAGAAGTATAATTAGCCAAGTGAAAAAAAAGATAAACCATACATTGGTTGGCCTATGGTCTTAGACTTAGCACTTCTAGCTTGGTCCTAAGGATCTAGCCATAAAACTAAAAATATATTTGGACCCAGCTATATTCTTTCTTATTTATTTGACTGGGAAGATTTTTAGAGAA
The DNA here is from genome assembly GCA_011751065.1 of Lasiurus cinereus. Lineage (NCBI taxonomy): Eukaryota > Metazoa > Chordata > Mammalia > Chiroptera > Vespertilionidae > Lasiurus > Lasiurus cinereus. Next base: position 16,854,001 of record JAAGEH010000426.1, read on the forward strand.
GATGTCATTATCTATAGTAACAGATGTTGGAAAGTTATGATGTAACAAAAACACCACTGGAGCTCATGCTAAATACAAGGTAAGTTAATGAAGGCACAAAAATCTGATAAAGCAATGGATGCCACTCAGTGTTTGGGACAAACATATTTTGTTCTTTAGTCAACAACCATTTTTTTCCTTTTCTGCAGATAAAACTTTTGATGTTGTTTATATAGTAAGTGACTAGTCAGGAAGTTAAACTCTGACTGGTATAAGCCCAGTTAGTATGCTAGAATCTGTTTATACCAGGTCACAAGACCTGTTTTTATGTACTTCTTCCCAGTTCAGAGTTCAATGACATCACATTGGTAGCTTGATAACTGCCAATGTGGAAGTATTTCTGACACAGAAATCAGCAAATGCTACAAATTAGGATACCACTTTCTCTGGTCCCCAGTCATGTGGGTTAACCATGTATCAGCACTCTAAGTCCATCGTGAGAATCACATTTGCTTTTGCTCATGATTGGTCCAGGAGAAGGTAGAGGACGAATCAAATTCTGACCTATAACAGTTATGAGAAAGTCTTATAGAAGGCATCTGGGAACAATTTCCTTCTTGACAGGTTCAAGCCAACAATTCACTTTTCTTCCTGTTTTAGGTAGATTGTGTAATGCTCTGAGGTATAATGTTTTGAGATTCAACCATGAGGGAAGTTCAATAGAATCCAGCGATACCTACATAAGTCATTAATAACCTTAAACCACTACTAACTAGAGCAGTAGTCGGCAAACTCATTAGTCAACAGAGCCAAATATCAACAGTACAACGACTGAAGTTTCTATTGAGAGGCAAAAACTGACTTTTGCGCATGGGCCACGAAATTTCAATCGTACTGTGCATGCGTGCCCACACGTCGTATTTTGTGGAAGAGCCACACTCAAGGGGCCAAAGAGCCATATATGGCTCACTAGCTGTGGTTTGCCGACCACTGAACTAGAGCATCCAAAATCCAGCAAAGTAGAAACAGTCCACCCCAGTATAGGAAATAATAGTGTGCATCTGTAGAGAATTTAAAAACAACAATGAAACAACTACATATTAATCCATTTCTTATTACTACCCTGTACAAATAATTCCAAATAATGTTGGTGATAAGATACTCCCCCAATATGGACTATTCCTATCCAAGTTTTCTATTATTCTAGGGCTAGTAAGTCTGAATCAACTACCTTAAACATCTAGTTACATGAAAGAAAGGTTTTATTCTGTAAGCAACTTTCATATGAGTTTTCTGTTATATGCAGGCAAAATATTCTGAAACACTGAAGTGGTTTATGAAAAGTAGCACACTGTGAAGGTTGCTAGGTCAGGTGAATCTAGCACTGAAAAGCAAAACCATGGGTTCCTACTCTAAGGATCTAAGGAGTAACTTAGACCCCAGCCTCTTTAATTATGCAAGACTTGGCCAATTACAGTTCCTGTTCTTGTGTGTTCAGGAGACTCTTCCTGTTGTGCCATCAGTATACCAAGAAAAGTGCCTTTACATCAAGTAGCATCAGCAGATTCCTTTCATTGTAACCAAAAGAACTACCTGAAAAAAAGAACCTAGCATTGAACAGCACATTTGCAAAAGACTAAGACATTGAGTGGATTCACATTGCAAATTATATGCTTAACATAGCCTGTTCATAATAATAAAATTACAAATGGTAACAAAATGAGAAAAAATGAATGATTTTTGATGTTATATACTAATGTGCAAAAATTTAGCCAAATATGTGTAAAAAGGCAAATAATTTATATGATGGCTGGACATAAATCAGATACCAGTGTTTGTTATTTCTGAATAGTGGGGACAAGGGATATTAATATTTTCTCCCATACATTTTCTATTATTTGCAAATTGTTTTACTTTACAGAAATAAAACCAATTTTAAAATAATTAGCACACATTTTCTTTTCATTATGAAATACTGAAAACATACTAGGTTTCTGGAACTAAAATGAATATATATACACAGGTAAAAGTAATGAGTTCAACAAATTAGACAAAATACATTGGAAAACTTAAAGATAAAATGATGTGAGAAATTTATAAAAATTTGCTTGATAAAAAAGCATGTTATCACATCTCAAAGAAATCTCTCAAAAAATGTGTAATTTATTTTTAAGGAGAGGCTTAATTTTTATGAGAATGAAAAAAATGAAAAAGCCTTTGCTCTTAGAACAGTATAATCAAACCTGAGTTATGCTTATGAGGATATGGCTTTATTAGATTAATTTCATAATCCTGTGGTGAGAATCATCCTGGTGAGAATCATCCTGGTGAGAATTACCTGGGCTTGGCCTGGACTCTCACGCCTCTCTGTTCCTGAGGTAGTCAGATGTTTAGACTTGTTTATTTGATCCTTTACATTACTATTATTCAAACATATATACTGGTAGTTGAAGCACACATTGTATGTCAAATATATATATGTAATATATATATACATATATACATATACACACATATATATTAGTATACACATTTTTTCTGAGTGTAGAAATACTTTGGTTGGAAAAGAAATGCAGGGAAATCAAGACATCAGTATTTTAAAGAAGAGGAACTGATGATTTATTTGAAAAAAGAAAACAGGATATGCCAAAGATACACACCTACTATTTTTAATTATTCTTTGCTCAAGAATAGACATTTCTTTTAGGATCACAATGCATGAGACTTATTACTAAGAATAGATCATACGTAGCAACACTTGGCAATAACAATGTCTCATTATATTGCATAAAGTTAATTAGACGCAGTATTTTTTCTGGTTCATAAAACTGACTAGAGCAAAAGTATAAATTAAAAAATCAAAAAACATACCAGATACAGCAAGGAAGTCATCAATGCTTGTAATGTCATCTACAGCTTCTGTGAGGACATGGATATGATTCTCCCATGTGCACTTGTACATGTCCATGGTTTTTTTGACCACTTGACTTTTGGGTCTTGCAGCCAAAGCAAGTGCAGCATTAATAACCTGAAAAGATGTGTAATGTTCACATAGTGATTACTTTGGGAACAGTTTTTCTTAAAAAGATAGGTACATTCAATTTTATCAACAGGGAAAATGATAAAATGTCCCCTTTTTTGCTTTTGATAATAATTTTCTTTTCTTTTGACAATAATTTAATTACTTTTGGAACTATTTATTACCTGCCAGTGCATTAAGAACTACAAGAGGTATAAAGATAATTGACACCTGCCTTTAAGGAATGTGTATATTCCTCAATGGGAAGGGCAACATATAATTATAATAACTCAATTCAGTATGTAGTACATGTCATGAGTACAAATAATGGTTTTATAGTCTTTAGAGAACAGAGTTCACCTTCAGCAGAAAGAGTAAGAGCTCTGACTTCCTCGAGGACTTGAATTTTCACAGGACATGCTCATTATTTATTCATTTGTTCATTGATGTGTCAGTTAATATTTCAAATACATTTTGAGTGTCTCTTATGTATCCAGCACTGTTTCAAGTTTTAGGGATATGGCAAGGAACAAGATACAGGCAAAAATCATTGTCTTAATGAACTTTATATTACACTTATCAAGTTGAACAAATGAAATTGATGGTCTGTTAGATGGCTATAAGAATTAAATAAAAACAGAGCAAAGAAAGAGATAAGGAGTGAAGTGGCAGTGAAGGTGAGAAGTTTGCAATTTTGGCAAAATTGAAATGGAAATTTAAGTGAAATCACTGGTGAGAAGGAATATTGGGGCAGGGAAGTGGCAAGATTCAAAAGGTTAGAAAACAGGGGACATGCTGTGTGAATGGGAAGCAGTCCCCCCCTAGAGCCTGTAGGTGTCCCCTACTGTTTACTCTAGACTGTGGTCTTATTTGGAAGGCACTGGAGGGTCATGTTGACTTTTTAGCACTTTACTCAGAAATACACTTTAGAAAAATTAATTGGCATAGAAGGCTACGGCAGTCAGTGATAGAAGTAGGTTAAAAAGAGATGGCACTGCAATGCTGGAGGTAATCAAAAGGCATTGATGGGACTTTCAGTTAACTAAAGGAGGATGAGAGCAGGTTAACTATTGCCAAAAATATCAGGCAGGTGTTAATTATTGTGAGTGTGTAACTGAATTTTTCAGATTTTCTATAGTGGATATGTTTTAGTTGTATATTCAGAATAAATGAAGTTATTCTTCAAAGAAAGAGGGTTACTAAGGCTTTTCCATGACTTACGGAGTGGTGGGAGAGTTTTTGTTTGTTTGTTTTTGTCAGTAAGGGGAGTAGAGCCGGAGGTGGGCAATTGTTTTGGAGGATCGTGTTGCTGACGGGCACTAGATGTCAACTTTCCAACACAGATGCTGATGGTGAAATGACTCTTGGCTCTCCATACAAATTACGTAGAGAGCAATCAGAGAACTGAAATTGGAGCTCATAAAAAAAGTTGTCTCTGCACTGGATACTAATGACATCACAATGAAAATGATGCCACCATAGTTTCTAAAACAGGCCACAGTCTAGTAGAAGAGCCAAGGGGAACACAGGCAAATGCTGCATCCCAGTGGTTCTTTTAAAGTTGGCCTGGATCAGAATCACCTGGAGAGGTTGTGAGCCCACAGATGAAGCCACACCGTGGAGTTTCTCATGCAGTAAAACCATCTTGCGGCTCCATAATTTGCATTCCTAGCAAGTCCCAGGTGATAGTGATGACACTGGTGGGCCTCCTGTACTGAAACCCACTGCAGTATGTAATACATGCTATAGCATAAGGCTTATTGTAAAAGAGAGCACAGGGTGTCCTATAATATTTGGGAGAGGTACCCAGCTCCATGAGGAAAAATGCCCCAATGTACTGAAATTTGAAAAATAAATAGACATTAGTATAAGGGAATATCCTTTTGGGAAGGAAAAATAACACATGTAATGATCCAGAAGTGAGATAGAGAATAACCCCACCTGCTGGGAAATGTTTAGCAGAAAGGCCATAGTATTAAAGTTGGAAGAAAATCAAAGAATATGCTAGGCAGAGGGAGGAGAAGAACACCTTTGGAAAATATTCACAAAGTGGAAGTGATAAAGATGAGAAAAAGAAGCATCAAAAAGGAGGTAGAAAACTGAGATATTAAAGATCAACATGAGAAAGAAGTTTTTCAAAAGGTCAAATGTAGTAGAATCAAGAATAATGAGAACTAAAAATTGCTTTTGATTTTGGAAAACAGGCCTCATTAGTGTAGCAGAATATTGGACATAGGATTTAAATTTTACCACCATAACATGGAAACAATAAAAATAATATTTTTCTACTAAGTAACCTAAAGGCTGCACTTTACTTAAATGACTTCCAACAAATTATTGGGGGGAGAGGAAGGGAAACATTTATGGCTTGAAAACATTATGTTGATATTCTCTTATTTATTTCTTTTTTTATGAAAGAGCACATGAAATTCTAAGAAAACTTTGAGAAATAATTACTGCACAGTATTCCTCGACTTCAGTTTTAGAGTTTTATTAACCCATTAACTTACAGTGTAGGATGGTGTATATTGCAAAGCTCAGGTGTCTGGTGTTTAATTTTCCCTGCAATTAGACCACCGTGCACACATGTGGCTGTGCTGAAATTCACAGAGAGGCATATTTTTAAAGTGCTCTTGGTGCAGAACTCTCAGTGGGGACAAGGTGGCATGAAAATAAGACAAGCTATATATATTTTAAGTATATTTTATTGATTTTTTTACAGAGAGGAAGGGAGAGGCAGAGAGAGTTAGAAATATTAATCAGCTGCCTCCTGCACACCCTGCACTGAGGATGTGCCGTAACTAAGGTACATGTCCTTCACCAAAATCGAAACTGCAACCCTTCAGTCCGCAGGCCGACATTCTATCCACTGAGTCAAACTGGTTAGGCCAGGCTATATTTTTAAAGGAAATTTGCAGTTCTGCTACAAATCCAGTTTATCTGATTCAACACTGTACACTATGATAAAACTCTATCCTACTTGGTTTAGCTTGAATCTAAAACAAACAAAATTCCAAAGATATGCTAGTCCTGTGTAAGGGAGAAGAAAATCTTCACCCCAATGCCACACTTCTGGCATTGTTTTCTATATATTTAGAGGGCAGGGAAAACAAAAGAGACCATTCCTCAATCCTACTCAGGCTAACTAAATAGGACTGACATGAGTTGTGTTGCTTTCTGAAGCATTTTTATTTACATTATGGTTGAGATGCGTACATGACTCTGTGAATCATCTGGTCAGTCATTTCGCCTTTGAAATGGTGTCTTTCTACTTCAGAATTTTATTATATCTTAACTAGACTATTTCAATAGCCTTTTAAATAGTTTCCTATATCTAGTCCCTACAGAAAAGGCTTTTTTCTTCCTTTTCTTTTTTACGTGTGATTTTGTCAAGCTAATAAGGAGAGCAAAGGATTTGAGCAAGATTGTAGTAGAAGGACCTGGAAGCCAAGGACCTCTGCTGGGACCTGTCCTGGGTTCCTTCCTCTTTGTGTCTGGCTTCTGCTCTCCCAACGTTTCCTGCCCGTGCTCACTGATGAAGGCTGTGTTTGATGCTGCTTCTCTTTCTGACGGATCTTTATTTCTCCTTCCTCACAGCTATTCAAACTAGCTACTGTCAGCGGTGGTGCCTGGGGACATGAGGCATCCCTGAGGAAAGCCCACTTAGTTTCAGCAGGTCCCATTCTACCTCCTTCAGGCTTCCTACCCTTTCTACTGGTTCACGGGACAAAGGTCTCAGCCTATTTTAGGCAAAGCTTCCTCCCATTAAAAAAAAATATTGTTCAGTTACAGTTTACATTCACTATCATTTTGAGTTGTTGTATTAAATCAGAATATTTTATTACATCAAGCTTTCACTTGCTGTGGAAGCTCTCAAACATCTACACTAGATTCAGAATATATAGGATTTTTAGACTGTCTCAATTTTACTTTGTTTCCCTCTAGGTATCAGAAATTTATACTTCAGGGCCTCTCATTTGTATGGGTTCCATCTTAGGTCCTGAAAAGGCCCAGGAAACATGTCCACATGGTCATTTGTTCTAGTAAAATTTGCCACAAGGATTTGGGGATCCAGCTAAGGGAAGCTAAGCTGGGTATACATTTAGTTTAGTTTAGTGGGCTAATTTGAAAAGGTTTACAGTTTATTCTGTATATGTACACTCATACAGTGGCACTGACATCATACTGAGATAGAACCTTTATCCCTGCTAAGTGCAAAAACTGAATTATCGTCCTAGTTTGTCTATAGTAAGGGCTTTATAAAATAAATTGTTATTTAAGAGGTAATCAACAGTGTACATCAAAAAAGAAAAAAGGAAGGAAAATGGAAGGAAGAAAGAGAATGAAATAATAAGATATGGGAAAGAAAGGCAAACAAAGAAGATTCATGGATGTGTGTCTGGCAGATAATAATGCATATATTATATCATCTTTCCAGATTTTTTACAACTTTGGTATTTGTCATCATGCAAAAATTAATAACTAGTTATCATTTATTTTTGCATTGTAAATAAATACTAACTATTTTTTAAGAAAGATCCTCAAAATTGCTTGAACTTTTGCCCCACATAGCCTGGTTTGCAACAGTCAAACCATGTATTTTTCATAAAAAGCTACCTATTGTCTGAAATGATAAAATGAGCATGGATTCCACTGCAATATTTTATCTGAACTTGGTCTTGATAACAAGGCTTGATTTTGCTTCCTTAGAGAAAATAGCACTACCGATAAAGAAGTCTTTTTAAACATGCTATAGTATTTCATCCTTTCTGAAGACAAGCTACTTCTTCCATCCTCCCTTTTGGTGTGGATATATATATATATATATATATATATATATATATATATATATATATAATTTCTATTCAATTTTTAAAATTTGGTTGAAAATAGTAAAATAGTGTAGTAATCATAGGACTAACATTATTGAGACCTTGCAATATTCCAGGCATGGTTTCTAAGTATTTGATTTGCATTAAAAATTTTAATCAAAGGATAAAGGCCCTTTCAGTATTCTCATTTCACTGCTAAGACAATGGAGGCAAAAAAAAAGATTCAATAATTTGTGCAAAGTTATAGAAGGAACTCTAGATTAGAAGCCAAGGAGCTTAAGTTAGAGGTTTACTTTGCTTCAGACTGATTTTGTGTCCACAGCAGGGTCATATCAACTCTCCCAGGGCTCATTTTCCCAGAAGTTACAGGTATGTGTGCTCTGGGGAGAGGGATCAGGGCTTGAGTTATGTGATCCCTCTCAGGTTTCTTCAGATATGAACATCCAAACTTTTAAAATTATTATTAAATTTACTAGAGGCTCGTTGCACAAAAGTTGTGCATAGAAGAAGTATCCCTCAGCCAGGCCTGCACCCTCTTCAATCTGGGACTCCTTGAGGGATGTCTGATTGCCAATTTAGGCCCACAGGGATTGGGCCTAAACCAGCAGTCAAACATCCCTCTCACAATTTGGGACTGCTGGTTCCTAACTGCTTGCCTGCCTGCCTGCCTGCCTGCCTGATTGCCCCTAACCACTTCTGCCTGCTAGCCTGATTGCCCCCTAATTGCTCCACTGCTGGCCTGATTGATGCTTAACTGCTCCCCTACTGGCCCAATCACCCCCAACTGCTCTCCCCTACTGACCTGATCACCCCCAACTGCCCTCCCCTGCCAACCTGATTGCCTACAACTGCCCTCCTCTACTGGCCTGATCACCCACAACTGCTCCCCCTTTGCCAGCCTGTTCATCCACAACTACCCTCACTGCTGGCCTGGTTGCCCCACACAGCCTGCTGTTCAGTCATTTGGTAAGCCCTCACTAACCCCTTGCTGGCTTAGTCACCTCACGCAGCCTGCTGTTTAGTCATTAGGCTGTCCTTAACCCTCCTACTGGCCTGGGGGCCCCACATGGCTTGCTGTTTGGTCATTACTGTTGCTGTGACAGTGTCCTGGACAATTTGCATATTTTCCTATTATTAGTGTAGACTGGGTGACCTTGGTTAATAAGATTACATACATTTCAGGTGTATGATTCTATATATTGAATTTTGTGCTCCTCACTTAAAATTTAGCCTCCTTCTGTCACCTTATATTTGACCCCTTTTACTGTATTCATCCTCCTCCCCCTATTCCCATACTGTTTTGTATATCAAACTAAAAAGCTTCTGCACAGCAAAAGAAACTATCAACAAAATAAAAAGTCAACTAACAGAATGGAAGAAGGTATTTGCAAACAATACCTCCAAGAAGGGACTAACATCCAGAATATATAAAGAACTCATATCATTCAACAACAAAATAAAAACCCAAACAATCTAGTTTAAAAAAAATGGGCATAAAACTTAAAAAGACACTTTTCCCAAGAAGATAATACAAATAAAAAACAGATATATAAAAAGATGTCAATTTCACTATTATAAGGGAATATACAGGTTTAATACTATCATATGATATATGTACTTCTTCTCTTGAGAGATTTCTGAAAATAATTATTTAAGAAATAAAAATAAATCTATGCAATTTAATTTTTCCTGGGATATTTTAATATTGGCATTGATACAAATAATCTTTAAAATCTTAGTTACTATAACAAAAGCACTTTGAGGATTAAAAAGATGAGTTATGTATGAGTACCTATAGGTCTGATTACCACAGTGCCATGGCATGGAGAGAAAATTAAAATAACTAGATATATGATACCTCCAACAAGCTAAAATATGAGGGGAATTTATAGGACATCCATTTCAGAGTAACACTGCAATGATTTTGGAATTGTAACAATTCCATGCTATTGACATAGAATTCAATGCTTCCATTCTGTGCATTTCTTCCTTAGTTCTTAAAATGTTATCCTATTACCAAATGTTTCTCACTTTCTGTGTTGGTTTTTCCATATATTCCTAGTTTTGAAAATCTTTTCTTTGTTGTGTTCTCTTATACTTAATTTATGAGAAATCATCCTTACATTTTAATAGTAAACTATGCAATATTTGTCATCATGAATCTCCATAGTAACATCTTTATGTTAAATCAGAGGCCCGGTGCATGAATTGATGCATGGGTGGTGTCCCTTGGTCTGGCTGGAGATCAGGCAGATGGGGGGAGGGAGTGACTGATAGGGGAAAGGGACTGCAGGAGGTTGGCTTGATGGGGGAGGGACTGAGGGAGATTGGCTGTGGGAGAGCAGTGACCATCAGGGGGCAGCTCCTGCATTGAGCATCTGCCCCCTGATGGTCAGTGTGCATTGTAGCAACTGGTCAACCGGTCAACCAGTCATTCGGTTGTTTGGTCACTTAGGCTTTTAGATAGATAGATAAATAGATAGATAGATGATAGATAGATAGATAGATAGATAGATAGATAGATAGACAGATAGATAGATAATAAAGGCATTTCTAGGCTGAGGAGTGGTGATGGTGAGGGCACATTATTTGCCATGGACACCCACAGCTTTAGATAGTTAATTAGATTGCATTCAGCTATGACCCCACAGGTTATAATCTCCTTACTTCATGAAGGAATGATCCCTGCAGGATAGGATTATTCACACTAGAACTTCTCATGAGGCTTTACTTTGCCTTTGGATGAGGTCAAAGTAATTTTTTAAAGCTGATTTCTGGGAATATATGGCTTTGAAAGCCACATATATTTATTTTATATATTCTAATATGAGCTTTCATACCCCTTTGTCCACACTGATAGAGAAAAGAAGAAAAATTCAACCTATGATAATTTAGGTTATGGAGCATGTAATAAAGAGTAAAAACAATGCTCCCCAAAAGATCTGTAAAAAATAATAATTTCACATAAAAAATCAAACTATTTTCTTTTCATCTATGCTAATTATTAGGATAGGATAACATCCTAATAATAGATAAATGAGCAATAAAAAGAATATCAAATACATTGTTTGGCATAATAAAATTATCAATAAGTAGGTTTTGTAGTTAAATTAAAATGGTATTTGGGTCAGATAGAGCTTTTAATCCAGCTTAATTATTTATTAATTTTGTGTGATTATAGACAAATTGCTTCCTCTCTGCGTCTCAATTTCTTTATTTGTGATGGCTATAAAAATGTTTATTGCAAAGGTTGTTGGCAGAATTTAATTAGATTAGGTAATTAAAACAACTAATACTTGCCTAGCCAGGATTAGAAATTTTATGAATATTTGCTTCCATGCAGATGCTTTGGAAAAAAGGCAAAAATACTTAGGAAATCTAACCATTATATTCACAAATATATATACACCAAGAACTTAGAATTTTGATAGGCTCAACAATCACTTTGATATGCTAATTATGAAAATGTTCCTTGGTTAAAAATATATGAACATAAGAAAAACAGAGTCTACAAAAATATTATATTTTGTGTTTTACCTCTAACATAATAAGAGAAAATTTGACATAAAAGAGAAAAAAATTCTGAAACCAATAATATATATGACATTTTAAGGTATTAAAATATACTTTAATGTCGGATGATGAAAAGGCAGAAACAACAGGTTTTTTTATCCATTATTATCTATCACTGAGGAATTTAATAAGTTTAGAATTTGAAGTAGAAAAACATATGGACTACCTTCCAAATTATTTGAGTCCAAGTAGAAGAATTAAAAATTAATTTTATATCATTGCCAAATTAATAAATTCCCTTTCTGAAAACAGACATTTTATGTAAGAAGCATCTGTAAAGTTCACTTTAATGCAATATCCAATTTTATACAAAGTAAAGGTAAAATGCAAGTTATTTATTAACTGCCAAAATGTGTTTTAAAATAAGAAGCTGACAAAGATAAAAAAAATAAAAGAAAAGCATATATTTTCAATGTCTGAATGCTTGAAATTAGATATTTTCTCCACATATTTGGAATTTCTAAAGATTCAGTGTGGTTTTATCTAAAAGCATGAGATAAAAGGAATTCATGTAACTTTAGAAGATTTAACTTTTTTATTTTTAATCTTCAACCAAGGATATTTTTTCCATTGATTTCTAGAGATAATGGAAAGGAGGGAGGAGGAAGGGAGAGGAGAGAGAGAGAAAGAGAGAGAGAGGAGTAGATGTTAGAGAGACACATCAATTAGTTGTCCCTAGCATACGCCCCTGCCAGGACTGAGAAATCTGCAACCAACTTATGTGCCCTTGATCAGAAATTGAACCTGGGACACCAATATCCTAACCACTTAGCAACCCAGCCAGAGTAGGTTTAATATTGTCAATTAATATTTACTATGTTCCTATTATTTATCTAAGGTAGAAAATATTAACAAGACCAACTCAGAAAAAATATTTCAAGGGTGTTGAAAGGGAAATATGTGAATAAATATTTAATATAGGCTAACAAGTATATACAACCCAGACCACATAAGCAATATTATTTCTCAGCTTCCAAGATGTATTAAGAAGAAACAGAGTATAGAGTACAAATTGTGTTGAAATAGTCAAAGATGAGTTGCTCTGTCTCCCTTTTCTTATTGGTTTGTTGTTCATGTTTTTAATAATATGTTTTAATTTATTTCAAAGAGAGAAAGCGAGAGGGGGAGAGAAAGAAACATCAATGATGAAAGAGAATCAACAATCAGCTGCCTTCTGCATTCCCCTACTAGATGTTGAGCCTGAAACCTGGGTATATGCCCTGACAGGAAATCCAACAAATATCTCCTGCTTCATAGGTAAATGCTAACCACTGAGCACCACCAGCTGGGTCTTTCTCATTGCTTTTCTCTCTCTCTCTCTCTCTCTCTCTCTCTCTCTCTCTCTCTCTCTCTTTCCTCCCCTCCCTCCTTCCCTCCCTCCCTCCCCTATGGGTTCCTAGAAGAGAAATATTCTTAATGTGCTTTACCCCGTACTTTGACTTCTAGGCTACTAGGTCCACTGGCCCAACCCTACTCTATGTTAACATTATCTTCCAATGGGACAACTGAAGTAATTCTAACTCTGCTCCTACTCCCTACAAACTGAAATTTCCTAATCACAAATTTCAGGAATCTTTTTATTTTAGGATAAATGCATAAGTACTTAGCAACTTAGCATGGCTGTAAACCTAAAATACCTGACACCTGTTTATCTCCCTAGCATCAGTTCCCCTAACTTTCTATTCTTCCTTTCATCTATGCTGAGAATGAAAAAGTGTTGCCTTTCTTAAATTAGAAGATTTGTCTATAGTTCAGGCAACTCAATCTTTGTATCTTTTTTTTTTTTACATTTGGAATGTAATGGCAAGCCTATAGAATTATTTCAAACTAAATAGTAAAGTATGTCGGGAGTGATTTGAAAACATAAATGAACTATACAACTTAAGGTATTATTATACCAAAATCTTTCCCTGATATTTTTAAGTTAAGAGTCAGGGCATTGAGGAAAGTGCCATTTTCATTTTGGAAATGGAAGGAAAAATAATCATGTTTCCCCATCAAGTAATTCTTAGCATTTTCATTTAAAATGTACTACTACCTTGGAGAAGATTACTTCTTGGTCACAAGAGATTTTTAAAGTTTTGGATATTTATTTCACTCTCCATAACCCAGAGTCCCTAATTGCTGAAGCACATTCTCTGCTGTTGCAAAATGCTCCAGGAACGCACTAGTTATTTGCACAATTACATATTGAAGAAGCAATGGCCTACATTCAGGAGAACTCTCTTTGTGAGTATGCTTCTTAAGGAAAACAAACAAATAATCTGAATTCTCAGTTACAAATAAGTTGGTTGATAGATACTGCCCTACGAAGAAATAATGACATTGTACACAGGAAAATAGCCCCTATTTGCTGAATGCAGACCTGAAATTCTTAATTTTACAGTACTATTCTTTTATGCTGGGCAGGCTCAAGCCATAATGTGCATGGTAAAAGATAAATAAGGCTGTGGTTTTTAATTACAGACTTGAATACACTGGGCTATGTATAGAACTCAGGGATAAAATACTACTGCTTCCTGGGAGTTGGACTCTAAATTAGATTGAGTAGTAGGACACAAAACTAAGGACAGGAAGACATTTTCTCTGGTGAGAAACCAACAATGGTTTTTAACAGCTGCAGAGCTCATGGAAAAGCTCATGTCATTTTGTATAACAGGTTAGGAAGGACTGGATGCTCTCCATGATGCAGACCAAGCAAAATTCCTGTGATGACTGAGCTTTCTGACATAAGAGGCATTGTGCTTCCTTCTGATTTTCCAGCCTTATTTCCACTCCTCGTGCTGAGAGATGGAGTGGAGAGGTCTACATAGTCAACAAAGGCTAACGCTGCAATGGAAGCAAGATCCGAGGGATAATTAACATGCAGAATTCACATACTTATGACTGGTAGAATGTGAGGGATCAGAATCCAGAAGGAATCAAGTATAGTTCCAAAGTCTCTGGCTAGAGTGACTCAATTCATGGTGGTTCAGTGATAGAAATAAAGACTATAGAAGACATGGGTTAGAGGGGCAAAATTATCATTCACAAAAGACTGAGATTAAAGTACAAGCAAAGCATTTTATGTGGGACTCAATTTTTACTAAGAAAAGACAAATGAAATTGCAAAGTATGGGTGGCAGATTCTTTTTTTCCTTTTATAAAATTGTCTTCACTTTCCAAATAATGTGAGTGGTTTCTTCAATTTGACAAAGGATTATAAAAAAAACATTTACAACATATGAGGAAAATGTAACAATCATCTCCTGTACAAAACTGGTCATTAACTTAAATCATAGAAACCAATGATCTACAGTAGTAAGAAAGAATGGGATTGGGATCCCACTCACAAAGAGCAGACCACATCTTTGAGTCAAAGGGTGTAGATTTCACTTTCTTGAAAGTTCAATATTATTTTTATTGTTACCTAAAGGTGAAATTTTATTTTTTTATTTTATACACTAGAGACCCAGTGCACAAAATTTGTGCATGGGGGGTGTGTCCCTCAGCTCAGCCTCTACCTTCTCCAATATGGGACCCCTCAAGGGATGTCCAACTGTCCGTTTAGGCCAGGCCTAAGTGGGCAATCGGACATCCCTCTCACAATCCAGGACTGCTGGCTCCCAACTGCTCACCTGCCTGCCTTCCTGATTGCCCATAACCGTTTCTGCCTGCCAGCCTAATCACACCCTAAACCACTCCCCTGCCTACCTGATTGAAGCCTAACTGCTCCCCTGCCTACCCCTGCAGGCCTTGTTCCCTCCGAAATTGCCCTTCTCTGTAGGCCCAGGCGCCCCCAAATTCCTTCCTCTGCCGGCCTGGTCACCCCTAACTGCCCTCCCGTGCAGGCTTGATGGCTTCAATCTGTCCTCCCTTGCAGGCGTGGTCCCTGTCAACTGCCCTCCCCTGCTGGCCATCTTATTGTGGCCATCTTGTGTTCACATAGGGGCAGCCATCTTTGACCACAAGGGGGCAACCATCTTGTGTGTTGGAGTGATGGTCAATTTGCATATTACTCTTTTATTAGATAGGATAGAGACCTAGTGCACTGGTGGAAGCTGCCTGGTTTGCGCTGAAGGGTGTCCTGGATCAGGGTTGGGGTTCCCTTAGTACATGGGGCAGCCTGGGTGAGGGGCCTATGGTGGTTTGCAGGCCAGCCATACCTCCTGGCTACCCAAGTGGAGGCCCTGGTATCTGAGATTTATTTATCTTCTATAATTGAAACTTTATAGCCTTGAGCAGAGCCAAGCCACATGCTTGCTCCGTGGCTGGAGTCATTTTTGTTGGGATTTATTTACCTACTATAATTAAAACTTTGTAGCCTTGAGTGGAGGCCTGGGCCGGCCAGGGTGTACAGGAAGCTTGGCTTCCTCTATTGCTGGGAAAAACCAAGCCTTCTTCTTGCTTTGTGGCCCCACCCATCTTGGTTGGCTTAATTTTCATACTCCTGACTGGCTGGTGGGCATAGCTTGTGCGTGCGGAGGAGTGATGGCTGATTTGCATATTACTCTTTTATTAGATATGATTACATTACATAACATATTATATTTTTTAGTTTTTAGTTTTTCAATTGTAGTTTACATTCAATATTACTCTGTATTAGTTTCAGTTGTACCTCAAAGTGGCTAGAAAATTGGATACTTATAGAGTGGTCTCCCTGCTGCTTCAAAAACCCACCCAATCCCATATGTGGTTATCATGATGTTATTGACTGCTTGTGTTCCTTATGCTGTAATCTAGCTCTTTGCAACTATTCTGTAACTACTAATTGTACTGTGTGCTACCTTCACCTTTTTCACCAAATTCTTGCTCTCCCATTCTTGAATGCTAAGGGGAGATCAGTGATAAGACAAGACTGGGTGTTATTTATTAAGTTTGGAAAATCGTCCATTGAAATTAAGACTTGCTTAGTTTATTTATGTTTATGTGAGGTAAACTCAAGGCAAACTTTTGTGGCTCCCATTCATTTCCATTTTCACAGTGCTTTAAAAATAGAGCATTATCTATGATTTTATTAAAATCACCAAAAAGGGTTAATCTCCTCAGAGCCAAAAAACAAAACAATACAAAAAACCCAAAAGGAAACACCATGTTCTAAGGTGGTTCTCTAAAAGCTTTTTACTCCAGGGGGAATCCAAGATGGCGGCATAGGTAAACACTTACACTGCTGCCCCACACAACAATTTCAAAACTACAGCTAAAGGAGAGTGGGTGCCCGAGTGCCTGGCTGGCTTTCTCTGGTGGTAGGGGGACAGAGACTCCCAGCTGCATTGAACCCCTTATCCTATGGCACTAAACCCCATGTCTGGCCAGGACTCATACGGGGGGAGTTCGGACTGTGAAGAGGGAGAAATGCATGGAGATCTGGGGGAGACGCAAAAGGGCAGAGGTCTGGTGGTGTGCACAGCACTGCGCGCAGAGGACTGATTGCTGGTTGTGTCACTGGCTTTCATGAGTGGGTGGGAGACAGAGCCTTCCAACTGCTCCAACTTCTAACTCCACTGAATCCCAGTTTTGGGCAAAACCCTGGGGACCCAGACTCATATGCTCCCGGAGTGCAGGGGACCTGGAAAGGCAGAGGTCTAGAGGCACTGCACAAGCAGGCGCGTGCACACAGGGACCACTCCAGGGATTAGCCAGTCACTTGAGACCCAAGGGCTGTGGAGGGCAGTGTTGACTGGAAGGCAAGGCGGTCGGTTAAGCCCTGAGACTCCACCCATCCCAAGCTCAACAGAGAGGCTTTTGCAGTTTTGCAAGTCTTGTATCTTAAGGCTGAATCCAACACAGAAGTTCTCCCAGCATAGTGAAAATGCTGAGACAAAGGAAGAGATCACAAACAAAAAAAATGGAGGAAAATAAAAGAATAGATATAGAGTTCAAAACCATGGATATAAGGCTTTTCAAGAATATCCTAGAAAAGATGGATAAATTTAGTGAGACGCAAGAGAAGATGAAAAAGAACCAACTAGAGATGGAAAAGGACCAACTAGAAATTAAACATACACTGACTAAAATAAAAAAATATTATTCAGAGATCTAAAAGCTGACTAGAGGAAGGCAAGAATCAAGTAAAAAATTTGAAATATAAAGAATCAGAAAACACTCAACTGGCAAAAGAAGAAGAAAAAATACCCAAGACCAGTTTGGCTCAGTGGATAGAGCGTCGACCTGCAGACTGAAAGGTGCCAGGTTCGATTCCGGTTGGGGGCATGTACCTTGCTTGCAGGCACATCTCCACTATGGGGCATGCAAGAGGCGGCTGATCGATGTCTCTCTCTCATCGATGTTTCTGACTTTCTGTCTCTCTCCCTTCCTCTCTGTAAAAAAAAAAAAATCAATAAAATATATTTAAAAAAAAGAAGAAGAAAAAATAATCCAAAAATGTGAAGATAATGTAAGGAGCCTCTGGGATAGCTTCAAGCTACCGACATCAGAATTGTGGGGGTACCAGAGGAAGAGAGAGAGCAAGATACTGAAAACCTATTTGAAGAAATAATGGCTGAAAACTTCCCACATCTGGTGAAAGAAATAGACTTACAAGTCCAGGAAGCACACAGACCCCCATATAAAAGGAATCCAAAGAGGACTACACCAAGATACATCATAATTAAAATACCAAGAGCAAAAGACAAAGAGAGAATATTTAAAGCAGCAAGAGAAAAACAGTTAATTACCTACAAAAGGGCACCCATACGATTGTCAGCTGATTTCTCAACAGAAACTATGCAGGCCAGATGGGAGTGGCAAGAAATATTCAACGTGATGAATAGCAAGAATCTGCAACCAAGATTACTCTACCCAGCAAAGCTATCATTCAGAATTAAAGGGCACATAAAGAGCTTCACAGAGAAGAAAAAGCTAAAGGAGTTCATCAACTCCAAACCAGTATTATATGAAATGCTAAAAGGCACTCTTTAAGAAGAAGAAGAAGAAAAAGGTAAAAGATAAAAAATTATGAACAACAAATACATATCTATCAACAAGTGAATCTAAAAATTAAGTTAATTGAAAAATTTATCAACAGAATAAACTGGTGAATATAATAGATTCAGGAGCACAGAAAGGGAGTAGACTGATAATTCTCAGGGGGAAAGGGGTGAGGGAGACTAGAAAAAAGTCATACACCTATGGATGAGGTCAATGAGGGGGAGGTAAGGGTAGAGGGAGGGGTGAGAGCCCAGTGGAGGGGAACTATGGAGGGGAAAAAAGAGAAATGTAGTAATCTGAATAATAAAGATTTAATTAAAAAATAAAAATAATAAAATAAAATAGATCATTTCCCAACTTAAAAAAAATAATAAATAAATAAAAGCCTTTTACTCTATTCATAGGGCAAAAGAGGTCAGTCATTTCTCAGGTCATATCACAAAGTCAACTACCCTTCAGGAGATCAAACAGTGATATTTTCTTAAGATTAGATAACACACAATGGGAAACATGGGTCTCTTCATACCCTTTGGGGTGTGTTATCTAATCTTAAGAAAATATCACTGTTTAAAAAGTAAAAAAATAAAAAGTAAAAATAAATAAATAAGTAAATCTGCTGTGTTTGGACCTGTAGACTTTGAGCCTGAGTAGCCCTTCCTCTGGCAAATGTTAAGCATGGATTGTGTTGCAGCCATCACATCCACAAGGGATGTGCTTACTTTTCTGAGTTCAACTTGAGTGCTTTCAGAACAGACACCTGACTCCACTGAATCAGGCATTTGAGGCATTACTGATGAAGCTTTTAAATAATTATCAAAATGTCAATTGCATATGGGACTGAATAGACTACTCATTGAAAGAACAAAGAAAACCGCTGACTTGAAGTTTACTGTTGACAGGAGCTGCTGTGGCTTTACAGAAAAGAGAAATGAGTTTGAAGGTAAACAAAATCTATCCTAGCTAGTGTTTAGCTGAATAGGAAAGGAGTATGTTTAGAGACAGTTATTGCATTTCACTCTTTAGACTTAACGTGTTTGGATTATTGTGATGTTTTTTTTTCCTACCTCTATTTATTTTATTATTCCCCAACTTAACTTATCAATTTTATTTGTTGCTCACTATTATCTATCTTAATAGCCTTGTAGAGTAGAGCTTTCCTTCCAGTAAGAAGGCGTATGATAAACTACAACCTTTACCCACATGAGCACTGTCATCATAATTATATCACCTCATAACTGTGCAAAACCTTTGCTTCAAGTGTCATAGGCTGACTAGTCCCATGAGCATCACCTGGGAGCTTGATAGACAAGCAGAATCTCAGGTTCCACCTAGACCTACTTAATCAAAATCTGCATTTTCCAAGATCCCCGTCAATCTGAAAGATTAAAATCACTTCTTTAAAATCTCTATAGTAGATGTTTAATAAATATTTCCTTTCCTTACCTACTAACTCAGTAAATGGACTAACCCATTTTCTCTCCATCTTAGAAAGCTACCCTTCTTTATTTTTATTTGTTATTATCACCAAAAAGAAGAAGAAAAGAGACAGTATCATCACAAATACTAGTAAAAAAAATAGCATTAATACCTACTTTTTTAAAGCACTGGGATACATATATAAGATATGATCCCTGAACTAGAATGTATCTTCTGTTTGGGACGAGATGACATTTACATAGAAACTTAAATGTGAAGAGTCTATGAAAACAGCATTACATTTCTGTCTGTTTGTGAAGAACAGCATCACAACAAAATGACTGGGTGGCTGGAATATTTGGAGTGGTCTCACTCATACAAGTTATCTGTTTTCCATGAAATTCATGTTGGTAATTTAAAGGAGATCACAACCCAAAAAGTTAGATGGTCATCTTTGTGATCAGTGGAAACTGAGATACAAGAGAGGACTATTGAACCCTGATTTATAGAGACATGCCACATGTTATTTTTGACAAAAAACAAGATCCAAATTGCAAGTGATTAGCATAGATGTTCTAAATTGTAGAAATGAGGTTGAGTCGTTTCTCACATGAACAATTGTAGGTGAGCGTGAGTGATGGTAATTTTAGGTTTGTTTTTCCTTTAAAATAATTATTAAAAACATACTAGAGAAACAACCCTCTAGTGCACTGGTTCTCAACCTGTGGGTCGCGACCCCTTTGGGGGTCAAATGACCCTTTCACAGGGGTCGCCTAAGACCATCAGAAAATGCAGATATTTACATCACGATGCATAACAGTAGCAAAATTTCATGGTTGGGGGTCACCACCACATGAGGAACTGTATGCAAGGGTCACGGCCTTAGGAAGGTTGAGAACCACTGCTCTAGTATAAGGTATCTGGGAGTTAAAAGAGCCAGAGTTGGATCTAAGTGGGGGCTGATGGGCAAAGTTCTAGTGCTCATCTTTCATATACCTTTCAAAATGATGTGAAATTTGAAATTATTTCTTTTTAGGCTTTATCTTTTAAGGTGAATGGTTCTCACATATAAATTCTTGTGATTATTTTCCTTAACTTTACATATCCATTATTTTAATTAAAGTATAACAATTAGGTTTACATGAACTATTTACAGCATATGCTAGCCTATGCTGAGGTTTTTCCTCTCACACCCCAACCCCATGAACCTTAATAATTACCAATGTTTTTTAACCCATTTGTTAAAAATCAATCCAATGATTTTCATGGAGAATCTACAATGATGCTCACATTCCTCTTTATTATTATTTCCTGTCCAAATTTCAACCCAAATGAATCTCAAAAGGGTAATACTGACTAAAATAGCCAGGAATAGAATTTTATATTTTCATGAATTTCAGAAGCAGGTAAAACTCTAGCGTTTAGAAATGCATATTTACGCAGTATAATGATAAAGAAAAGTAAGGATATATGATGGATAAGTAATAGTAATAATCTATTTCTCAACCTGGGCATTGGTTATGATGATTTAAAACTATGCGTTGTTTTTTATCTATTGTTAGTTTGCCTTACTTCACTATATAAAGGCTTAAAAGAAGAAGACAATACTATTCATCATCTCTAATATTTTTCTCAATATTTAAGATGCATATCTAGATGTGTTTTCTTGTCATTGTGTGAGAGGTCTACCCCATAGTATGATTAATTACAGGAACAAGAGCCATCATCTTCTTTGCTTTCTATCTAGAAGATAATGCCTTGTTACATAAATCTTTTCCCAAACCAGTAGAAGGGCAATAGGACACTGTTGATTTATTTCATCCTAGACAATTTTAAAATAATGAAAAGTACACAGTATATATATTCTCTCTTTACATAAAATGGAAGAAAGTTCTTACTATTATTTAACAATGCAGTTTGAAATATTTTACTAAACTTTTTCTGATAGCTTTATGTTTACTCTGGACTTTAAAACTTTGTCAGATAAAAACAAAAAGAAACACAATTATTTCCAAGATATATGGAAATATTTCCAAAATGGCTTTATTTTTCCTGAGATGATAGCTTATTCATTCATTTAATGCAGGAAATATTTAAGAGGAATTGTTACTTTGAACCTAGAATATACTATTAAAATGAGACAGATGTTTCTTATATTTTCTACAAAAGTAATCCCAATTTATATTTATTAAAAAGCACTACTGGCTTGATTTTTGAATTACATACTCATACAATTATTGAAATAGAAAATGGACCGAAGTGACATTTAGAGTCTCAGTAACTCTGTTTGCTTGCAATGATTAGTTATCCTTTCCTACATTTGTGAAATAGGGTCTTCTCAAGCTTTAGAAAATGTTCAATATCATGTCTTAAGTAACGATCTCCTATATTAGAGGAAAGGGGATTTTATAGGTTAACTAGAGGTGTGATGCACAAAATTTGTGCACAGAGGAAGATTCCTCAGCCCGGACTGCACCTTCTCCAACCTGGGACCTCTTGGGGTATGTTTAACTGACTGTTATCCCTTTCACAATCTGGGAACACTGGCTCCTAACTAATTGTCTGCCTACCTTTCTGCTTGCCTGATCACCCCTACCTTGCCCCCCTGCTGGCCTGATCGCCTTTAACTGCCTCTGCCTCGGCCCCCACCAGAATGGCTTTGACCAGAAGGAAGTCAAATGTTTGGAAGATGGCCAGTCAACCTGGTCTAGTTAGCATATTACCTTTTTACTAGTGTAGATTGATTATATAGGGTAGGATTGCTTAAATGGGGAGAGGGGGGATCCTTTTTCAGCAGGAGGAGATGCTCTTGGCAGACAAAAACACATATTTCTGACGGATAGCCAGCCATATGCACTATGCTGCCAAACCAGTCATTAAACAATTGAATCACTTCCTTTCACCTTACAACAAGTAGCTATTTCCCTTAAAACCCCTCCTCAGCCCTCACCTTAGGTTCTGCCTTCCCAGTTCACCCAGATTTGGTCCCAATTGGTTGGTTTCTATGCCAGTCAGCATTTCTGGGCCTATCTCTGGGCCTGATCATAGAGGCAGGGCTGATAAGCAGCCACCCCAGGCTGCGGGCAAGCAGGCTGAACTGCTGAACTCTGGGAGAGAGAGAGAGGTTTGGCTGCTGGCAAGGCCGGGAGAGAGAAGCAGGGTCTGATTACCATGCTTCTCTATCCGGACCTTGCCAGCAGTAGGTGCCACTGCTGATCAGCCCTGCCTCTCTCTCTCTCCGAGAGGTCAGTAGTTCAGTCTGATTGCCTGCTGCATATACAGCCTGGCATTAGGTCGAGCCTCTGGTTGTTGTGAATGTTATGACCCTAGCTCTTTATATCTACACTAATAAAAGAGTAAGATGTAAATTGATCATACCTTCATGATGCACACCAGACAATCAAGAGTGAGTATGCAAATTAACCCAACAAAGATAGAGGGTTAAATTGCATATGCAAGCACTGAGTGGCTGGGGTCGGGTGGGATGTTTGCATCATCGCCATGGAGATAATGCAGGTATTTCGCACTGCCCCAGCTGCTCTGGGCCTCTGGGAAGTGTGGAAAGGTGGAAAAGCTACTCTGAGCCAGTCCAAAAAAGTGGCTCCAGCTGGAGCAAAGATGGTGCCCGCAGCCATGGGAAGAAAGGCCCAATCTTGCACAAACCTTTGTGCACTGGGCCTCTAGTATATAGATAATAGAACAAAAGGGGGAAGATAAGGAAGCTGGCCATTTGCTGAGAGTGTAATTCTTGAATCATAGGCACTTTTCACTTCAGAAGATAATACCAAAGATGTCACTAAAGTGTCCCTGCCCATTTAAACTTCAAGCAATATATGAGTATTCTTGATATTCCACATCTTCAACAATGCTTGCTTATGACCAGTTTTGTTTTCATAGCATTTTGAAAAGTTTCTGATATTAGAATTATGCTAGCCTCACTTGGGCAGTCATCCTTCCCTCTCCATTAAAAAAATATATTTTTACTGATTTCAGAAAGAAAGGGAGAGGAAGAGATAGAAACATCAATTTGGAGAGAGAATTATTGACTCTCTGCCTCCTGTACACCACACACTGTAGATGGAGCCCACAACTCAGCCATGTTCCCTGACTGGGTATCAAACTGTAACCTCCAGTTCATAGGTCAATGCTCAAGAACTTAATCATGCTGCCCAAGCACCGCCTCCCCCACCCCCTTTCTTGCTGTTGAGTTAAAGCTACCACTGGCACAGTCCCAGAACAAGGATGCACTCAAGGGTTTTCTTTTAGCACCAGCTACCAAATCCACACCCCACTGCCTTGCGGGGGGGGGGGGGGGGGGGGGGGGAGGCATCCTTTTTGTTTTTTAACCTTTGTATATGATTTGTCTTATTTCTTTAAAAATGTTTAATAGAATTTACCAGTGAAAACATCTAGACCAATAGGATATTTAGTAATAAGCTCTCTTTTATTCCTAATAGTGATGACCTATGTTCCCTCTTTTTTTTCTTGATTAGGTTAGCTAGAGTTTTATTAATTTTGTTTATATTTAACAGCTTCTAATAATGAACTGTTGGCATTCTTTATCAGTTGTTTGTTTTTATTTCATTGATTTCTACTTTATCTTAATTATTTTATTTTATCTACATACCTCAACATTACTTCCTCTTTGTTAAGGCAGAATCTTGGGTCATTAATTTAGGTTGTTTTTCTTTTCTAATATAAGCATGTAAAACTATAAATTTTCCTCTGAATATGACTTTAGCTATATCCCTCACTCTCATTCAGTTAAAAATATTTTCTGAGTATCAAATTATGTCTTTACTTGAATTATTTCAAAGTGTCTTATTTAATATTTAGATATTTAAATTTTCCTTGATAACTTATTGTCATTGATTGTCAGAGAATTCACTTTGTATGGTGTTGATAAATTTTTTAAATATGTATTTCAAACATTTATGGACTGGCATAGAGCCTAATTAGGTGAATATGCCATAAAAATGTGAAAAAAATATGGGTCTTCCAAATTAGATAAAGGTTGTTGACAGTGAAGATATTTTATTGATTTTGGTCTAAATGTTCTATTAATTGTTAAAATAGTGATATCATGTGGTGTAGGAACTTACATCATTATGACAAAACCAAAATTGCAACTTTTATGGTTCTAAACACAAATAGTTTATAATTTGTCTAGGAGATAGGTAGATAGACAGATAGAGCTATACTAATTTCAGAGATTATTCAGATATTAGCCTATACATTTTCTTTTTGAAATGACCCTATTTTGGGTTCTCATAGAATAAGATGGGAGTTTTTCTTCTTGTTTTCATTTCTGGTAAAGTCTCTACTCTTCTTCTTGGATTACAATGGCACATTTGTAATACCTTTTGTTATCATAACAGAAATCCTACAATTTTAAATTCTATCCTATATATTATAGATATTATATTATACTAGAGGCCCAGTGCATGAAATTCATGCAAGGGAAAGGGGGTGTCCCTGATCCCAGCCGGCAACTTCTCCAACCTGGGACCCCTTGAGCAATGTCTGACCTCCTGTTTAGGCCCAATCCCAGCACATCCCTCTGACAATCCAGGACTTATGGCTCCCAACCACTTGCCTGCCTCTGCTTGATTGTTCCTAACTGCTGCTGTCTGCCAGCCTGATCAATGCCTAATGGCTCTCCAGCCAGCTCGATTGTCCCTAACTGCCCTCCCCTGCCAGCCTGGTTACCCCTAATTTCCCTCCCCTGCAGGCCTGGTCCCCCTGCAACTGCCTTCCCCTGCAGGCCTGGGTTCTCCCCAACTGCCCTCCCCTGCAAGCTTGGTGCCCCCAACTGCCCTCCCCTTCAGGCTTGGGTCCCAACCAACTGTCCTCCCCTGTAGGCCTAGCCCCCCAAAAACTTCCCTTCCCTGCAGGCCTAGCCCCCCCAAATTGATCTCATCTGTAGGCCTGTCCCCCCAACTGTCTTCCCCTATAATCCTGGTCCCCTCAATGCCCTACCCTGCTGACCTGTTCCCCCTTAACTGCCCTCCCCTACAGGCCAGGGTCCCCTCCAACTGCCCTCATTTGCTGGCCTAATCACCCCTAACTGCCTACGTATGCCCTCCCCTCAGGCCATTTGGGGCAGCCATCTTGTGTCCACATGGGGGCAGTCATCTTGTGTCTTGGAGTGATGGTCATTTTGCATATTACTCTTTTATTAGATAGGACTATAAGCCTGGTGTATGAAATTTGTGCACAGGAGAGGATGTCCTTCAGCCCAGCCTGCATCCTCTCTAATCTAGGACCCCTTGAGGGATGTCTTGCTGCCCATTTAAGCCTGATCCTACCTGAATCAGGTCTAAGGGGCAGTTGGACATCCCTCTGACAATGCAGAACTGCTGGCTCCCAACTGCTAACCTTCCTGCCAGCCTGATCACACCCTAACCACTCCCCTGCCAGCCTGATTGATGCCTAACTGCTCCTCTGCTGGCCTGGTCACCTCTAACTGCCCTTTTCTGCTGGCCATCTTGTGGTGGCCATCTTGTGTCCACATGGTGGCAGGATCTTTTGACTACATGAGGGCAGTCATCTTATGTGTTGGAGTGATGGTCAATCTGCATATTACTCTTTTATTAGGTAGGATAGAAGCTTCTGCATGGGTGAGGGCCAGCTGGTTTGCTCTGAAGGGTGTCCTGGCTCAGGGTGGGTGTTCTCTTGGGGCATGGGGTGGCCTGGGCGAGGAGCCTGTGGTGATTTGCAGGCTGGTCACAACCCCCAGTGACCCAAGCTAAGGTCCTGGTATCTGGGATTTATTTATCTTCTACAATTGAAACTTTGTAACCTGGATTGGAGCCAAGCCTTCTGCTCACACAGCCATTGAAACTCTGTTGCCTTAAGTGGTGGCCTGGCCAGGGTTTGTGGAAAGCTTGGCTTCCTCCATCACGAGGGGCAACCCAATCCTCCCTCCTGCTCTCTTTGTGGCCTTAGCCATCTTAGTTGAGTTAATCTGCATATTTGCTCTGATTGGCTGGTGGGCGTGGCTTGTGGGTGTAGTGGAGGTATGATCAATTTGCATATTATTATTTTAATAGATAAGATGGTAAAGTTTGTGTAATAGTGGTGTTTTATCATTTTTAAAGTTTTGAAAGAAATCACCAATAAAACCATCTGAGCTATCTGAGCTGCAATTTTCCTTGCAGAGAATTTTAATTGCAAATTCAATGTTGTTAATACACATTTTCATACTTTTAGTTCCTTCTTATGTCAGCATTAATAAGCTGTATTTTTCCTAAAATATGTCTACATCATCAAAACTTTTATATTTATCAGTATTAAATTGTTCATAACATTTTCTTACTATATTTTTAATTTGTGAGACCAATAATGATGTTTCCTTTATGTTCCTGACACAGGAATTCTATTATTCTGAATCAGTTTCATGGGAGATTTATCAATTTTGCCAGTCTTTTTTACAAACAACTTCAGTTTTATTGATATCATATATGTTTCTATTTCATATTTTTTGCTGTTATCTTTACTATTTCTCCACTGCAAATGTGTGTCCATTTCTTTTGCTATTGTTAACTTCTTAGATTGATATTTACTTATTTTCTGTTACTCTTCTATGAATTGGAAAATTTTCATTACTAGTTGTTTCTTATTATTTTCTAAATTCCATTGTGGTTTATTCTTAGACATATTTACTTAAAATAAATTGATTAATGTTTAAATATATTGAATTTCTTGTTATGGTAATGATTTCTAGATTAATTTCATTGTAGGCATGTAACCTATAGTGTATATTTTCAATAGTGTATATTTTCAAATATTTGAAATAGTGTATATTTTCAAATCTTTGAAATTTATTAAAGCTCACTTTATGTCCAAGAAAACCTTTATACAATTTTAAAGTGTGCTCAAATAGAATTGTCTTTGGAAGAAATATCCTTAGTTTTTCTTCTTTATTAAACTTCAGCTTTAGAATATTTTGATTATCAGATTATGATATAAAAATATTTCTTTTACTTAACTTTTTTTCTGTTATCAATATTGAGTTGGTTTTATTTGATTCATTTACTTCTGGTGATTAACCTACTGGAGAAATAGTCATTACTATAACAATAGGCTAGAAGTTGAGTCTATTTATGTTTTCAGTATATATATATATATATATATATATATATATATATATATATATGTATATGCACATACACACACATACATAAATAAACATAACAATTATTATGACTCCTGAGGCCAATTGTACTCTTTAATCTTGAGAATGACATTGTCAGGGAGACTAAAGATTTTCAGAGATCGGAGAATATAAAGTGTAAAATGAGGAAATCCTGAGATATGGATAAGTGAATGCCATCATTTGGATAAAAATATGATACATTTGCCCAGACTACTGGTTTCTGGCCTTAACCTCTTGGGTATTGCTGTCAGACATGAAGCCTTCAGTTATGCTTGTAGGAACCGTCTGTGTCTGCCAAAGCACTTATCTACATGAGTTATGTTTTTAATTTAACTGTCTTTCTTTCTTACTCTTGCCAGGATTTTGCTCATTTTGTAATTTTCTTTAGGGCAAAATGAAAGAAATAACTGCATAAAGAGGCATATTAGGTATTGGAAATCTCTGATACTTTTCCAAGATTCACTAGTGGTCTGCAGAATCCTGGGTGAACAATTTAGTCAATATTTCCACATTATGACACTAATTAGGCATCACACATTATATTCATTTGTAGATAAAAAATTAAAAAAAATCACTGCACTTGCAAGTTCCTACTTTTTTAACATTTTTCACATCCCAAACACACACACACACACACACACACACACACACACACACGGGGGTGGGTTCACACACATGTGCATGCACTGTGCTTTGTGTTATTATTCCATTCCATTAATGGATAAAGTTAATAAATATTGAAAATATCTGAAAACTTCATTAATAATTAATGGCAAACCTGAAAGTGAGAGTCTGAAAAGGCATTTAAACTGCTATGGGGAAAGTTACTAGTTCTGACTGCAACTTCTTTGAGGCTAGAGAAAATTTCTTGTTCAATTTCACATCCACAGTTTTAATTAATATCTACTAACATCTTACAAAAACATTTGTATCTTCTGTGTCTCATTTGAACGCTAGACCCTATCCAAATGTGTTCTTGATATTCCAACTTAAACTTTAGAAAAGTCACTTAAAAAACAGCATGATCTCTATCTTTCCCATCTGCTTTTCTTTCCGTGTTCCATATATCAGTAAATGCCGCTGGTCTTTACCCCATGGTGCTAGGAAGATTCCTCTTCAACACCTTCTATCCTTCAGACTCCTTTTCAAGAAATAACAGGTGTTTGTAGGGAGATTCTAGTACAGAGATAAAACTGAAGATAGACTAGACATCCATGGACTGGATATAAGGATTCCTTGAGTTTTACTCACACTGTGTGCAATGGATAGAGGGATGTTCCTTTTAGAACCTTTTACAAAGAACTTGTTGAAAATGCTCATCAAATAGGTCCATCTGTCAGTCAGGAATTCATTGCCTCAGCTGAAGAGTACTGACTCCCATAAAATGCCATCCTTCTAAAACCAGCCAGCATCTCATGACTGATGGAAGTAGGGGTTTCCAGATTTGGCGATCTATCTCTTCCAGCATATACCCTTGTGGACCACATAAACTCTATAGTTCCCAGGGCATCAGTTTGGCTTCAATTTCTGCCTAATTCTGCTTCTTTCCAATTTCTTTCCTAGGTGTTAATCCAAAAGGCACTTCCTAATAAATCCTACACTTTGATCACCATTCAGATTCTGCTTTCTGGGGAACTTGGTCTGCTATGTTGACTTTCTTCTAGTTTTTGTGTTAGCATCATGCACTCACATCTCTGGCTTGGTAACCTTTACACATGATCATCTGTCTACAGGAAAAGCTCTTCTCTCATTTGCCTAGTTGACAAGTACTCATCTTTTAGAACACAACTTACACAACTAGGGATCCTCTTCTACTCTCCCTGACTAGATGTAAATCCCACTCCTCTGCCCCAGCTTCTAAGTTTTTAAAACAATATGAAGCACTTCACTGTTAGTGCTTCTCTTATCCAATTTCACTCTTACTAGAATGGTATTTGGATAACGTCTGTCTCTACTTCTACACAGTTATGTTGTTTAGTTCACCATTGTATAATGGTGCCCCATCCAGTGAATGACACATTGTAGGCAGATAATAAAGACTTGTAGGAAGAATAGAGAGGGGAAGGGATTTTGTAGCTCACACAGAGGCAACTCAGAAATGTTTGATTAGGAGGAAAAAATCTAAAGTATTTTTCATCTTTTTAAAAGTTTAAATGTAATAAACGGAAATTACAGTTGAGCCCTGAACAATATGGGTTTGAATGCTGTAGGCAGATTTTTTTAAAAAAATAAATACTGTCATCTTACAATTTTACAGATTTTCCATCTGCAGATTCAACCAACCTCAGACTGAAAACAGTATTTTTACACCTCCAACCATGATTTCCCAACAACAGATGTAAAACACTTTGAATACACAGATGCAAACAGCTAAAGATAAACTCAAAAGTGCTATGTGACTTTTTGACTGAGTTGGAATTGGTGCCCTTAACCCCCGCATTGTTCTAGGCCAGTGGTTGGCAAACTCATTAGTCAACAGAGTCAAATATCAACAGTACAACAATTAAAATTTCTTTTGAGAGCCAAAGTTTTTAAACTTAAACTTTTTCTAAAGTCACTTCTTCAAAATAGACTCACACAGGCCGATGTATTTTGTGGAAGAACCACACTCAAGGGGCCAAAGAGCCACATGTGGCTTGTGAGCCACAGTTTGCCGACCACAATTCTAGGGTCAACTGTATTCCAAAACACTGCATTTCCACTTATTACTAAACACATCATTATGAAAAACATCTAATTGTGTCCCATTCTCTAATGGAACACAGCCTAGTGGCAGGATATTAGGTTTAGTCAAATTCCTCTGATTTAAAATTTTGAGATGGAGGCTTGAGTAAATTTTCTTTTTGAGCCTCGGTTTTCTTATTCAAGGAGGATTAACCTCCCTCAGATAGCTATTTTTATTTGTATTGCCTGCAAAACACTTAACATAAAATAGACGTACAATTAGTAGTTTTCTAACTGTTATTATGCTGACTTCAAAACTAGAAAAAAGATCAATATTCACAATTAATGGTTATTGCAGAAAGTGTTGTAGCACGCATACAGGGAATATATTGCTGCACCACTGCTGTAATATTATGTGGCAGTTTTTGTTTGTTTTTGTGGTTGTGTGGGTACTTAAACCCTTTGAAATCTATAGCTGCAAGCCCTAGGCTATTTGATAAGCTAAATCAGTATCATTTTATAAATTCATTATTTCAATAAAACCTTCATGTGCTGTCACCATCTCATGGGATAACCCTTTTAAAAGATATTTAAACTCAAGAAGGAAAAAAATGTCATAGACACATTATCATAAATTAATCATTAAGAATAATATAAACAGTTTCACTGGAATTTTAGTGAAAACCAAGGGGTTTAGAATCCTGAAATCTATCAATGTTCTTCAATTTTTAACTGATTTTCTTTTCACATAATGTGTGAATGGACTAAAGGAGCAAGATAGAGGCCCATTCTGACTAGAAAAAGTATGTCAATGGATTTATATTCTATTGAACACTCATTATTAAATACTGGTTATATGTAGGCATTATACCTAATGCATTGTCTTAATTAAGCATCACAGGAAAGACCTAGTATAAGAGAACTAGAGGCCTTGTGCACAAAATTTGTGGAAGGGTGGGGGGGGCATGTTCCTCAGCAAACCTGCACCCTCTCCAATCTGGGATCCCTCTCATCATCCAGGACTGCTGGCTCCCAACTGCTTACCTGCTTGCCTTCCTGATTGCCCCTAACTGCTTCTGCCTGCCAGCATGATCACCCCCCAACCACCCCCTGCCAGCCTGTTTGCCCCAAACTGCCTTTCCCTGCAGGACTAGTCATCCTTAACTTCCCTCCTCTGACAGCCTGGTCACCCCTAACTGCCTTTCCCTGCAGGCTTGATTGCCCACAACTGACCTTGCTTGCAGGCCTGGTTCCTCCCAATGGTCCTCCCCTGCTGACCACCTTGTTGTGGCCATCTTCTGTCCACATGGGGGCAGCCATCTTTGACCACATAGGGGCAGCTATCTTGTTTGTTGGAGTTAATTTGCATATTTGCTCCTGATTGGCTGGTGGGTGTGACTTGTGGGTATAGCAGAATGATGGTTAATTTGCATATTACTCTTTTATTAGGTAGGATATTACTTAGTATATTTTACTCAGTTACTTGAATAAAAACCTGCCTAATGTTACTTGGTCAGTGCACAGTTGAACTAAGTTTTCAACTCAGACTTTTTAAATGAAAAACACATTTTTAAAATCACTTCTATGAAAATTCACCAATGTAATAAAGTAGGAGTTGGAGAAAAATAAATATCTGTCATAGCAAAGATCTGATGGGAATTAGAATAGATTTTCATAGTATCTTTTATTAATAGGATAAATGAAACAAAATAGAATGTAGATATTCTTGTCTTCTAGGAAAGATGGAATATGTCTTAATAATAGAAGGAAAATGGTATGTAAAGCTTCTTTCTTTGTAAAGAGACTAGAAGAGACAGAGACAGGTTTACCAGGGACAAAAACAGAATCTCTGATTATGCAAAGATAGAACCAGAATTGGGTGTGACTGCATAATACAGAAAGAGATTAAGGGAGAATTCTGAATAGATGAAGCTTCTAAAACAGAAAACAAGATTTTGTTAACCTGAATAAAGGAATTTAAAAAAAAATGGCTGCAGGGCTTTGAAAATTTTAAAGAAAGGGACTTTTGAGAAATGTTCAGTGCCTGGGTGGCAGTAGGATCCTATCTAACAAAAGAGTAATATGCAAATTGACCATACCTCCACTATAACCACCAGCCACGCCCACCAGCCAATCAGAGCAAATATGCAAATTAATCCAACCAAGATAGCTATGGCCACAGAGAAGCATCAAGGAGGCTTGGGTTGTCCAAACTTTCCACAAACCCTGGCCATCCAGGCCTCTGCTTAAGGCAACAAAATTTCAATGGCTGCTGCTGTGGAGTGAAGAGAAGGCTTGGCTCCACTCCAAGCTACAAATTTTCAATTGTAGAAGATAAATAAATCCCAGATACCAAGGCCTCTGCTTGGGTCACTGGAGGGCATGGCCAGCCTGCAAACCACCACAGGCCCCTCGCCTAGAACATCCCATGCCCCAAGGGAACACTCACCTTGATTCAGAACACCCTTCAGGGCAAACCAGCTGGCCCCCACTCATGCACCAGGCCTCTGTCCTATCTAATAAAAGAGTAATATGCAGATTGACCATCACTCCAACACACAAGATGACTGCCCCCCATGTGGTCAAAAGATCCTGCCCCCATATAGAAAAAGATGGTCACCACAAGATGGCTAGCAAGGGAGGGAATTTGAGATAGAGCAGGCCTGCAAGGGAGGGCAGTTGTGGGTGATCAGGCCAGCAAAGGAGGGAAGTTGGGGGTGATCAGGCCTGCAGGGAAGAGCAGTTGGGAGGGACCAGGCCTGCAAGGAAGGGCAGTTGGGTATGATCAAGCCTGCAGGGGAGGGCAGTTAAGAGTGACCAGGCTGGCAGAGGAGGGAAGTTGGGAATGATCTGGCCTGCAGTGAAGGGAAGTTGGGGGGGGGACCCAGGCCTGCAGAGGAAGGCAGTTAGGGTGAACAGGCCTACAGAGGAGGGCATTATGTGTGACCAGGCCCACAGGGGAGGGCAATTAGGGGCAAACAGGCTGGCAGGAGAGTGGTTAGGGGGTTATCAATCTGGCAGGCAGAAGCGGTGAGGGACAATCAGGAAGGCAGGCAGGCAAGCAGATGGGAGCCAGCAGTTCTGCATTGTGAGCGGGATGTCCGGCTGCCTAAACAGGCAGTTGGACATCCCTCTAGGGATCCCAGATTGGAAAGGGAGCAGGCTGGGCTGAAGGATAACCCCCCAAATTTCGTGCACAAGGCCTCTAGTTTATAATAAGAGACAATTTTCACATCCAAATTTTAGTTGTTTGCATTATCCTACATTTTATATTTTCCACATGTGGCTTGCATTACACTATATTGCCTAAACTCTAGTCAAATTGGCTGTATAACTTGTGGGTTTAGTTTGGAGGAAGAAGGAGGACAAAGACAAGGGGAACTGAGGAGGACATATAGGATGGATAAGAGCAGATGGAAAAGATGGGGAAACAAGATCTAAGTGTGAGCAAGAGTTCAATGAACAGAACCTGAAAACCATCTATAGGTTCAATGCAATTCCTACCAAAATCTCAATGGCATTTTTTCACAGGAAAAAAAAATAGTCCTAAAATTGGTATGGAACCACAAAGACCCCAAACAGCCAAATCAATTTTGAGAAAGAAGAACAAATTACAATGCATCATGCTTTCTGATTTCAAATATATTATAAAGCAGGAGTAATGACAGCAGTATGGTCTGTTGAAAAATGACACATAGGCAAAACACAGAAACCAGAAACAAACTCACACATCAATGGCTTGCTAATATTTGACAAGGAAGCCAATGCTCCTCATTGGGGAAAGGAGAGTCTCCAATAAATGGTGCTAGAAAAACTGGATATCCACATGTCAGAGAATGAAATTGGACTCCTACCTTCTATAACTTACATAAATTAGCTCAAAATAGATTAAGAACTTAAAAACATAAGGTCTGAAACTATAAAACTCCTAGAAGGAAACATAGGGCAAAGCTCCTTGACATTAGTTTTGGCAATAATTTTTTGGATATGACACCAAAAGCACAAGTAACAAAACCAAAATTCAACAAGTAGGACTACATCAAATAAAAGCTTCTGCCCAGCAAAAGAAACAATCAACCAGAAAAGGTAACTACACAATGGGAGAAAGTATTAGTAAACTGTATGTCCAATAATGCATTAATATCCAAAATATACAATGTACTCATACATCTCAATAACAAAAGAGAATTTAAAAATCCACACAGAATGATGAAAAGCTTAGCAGAGGATCTGAATAAATGTTATTCTAAAGAAGAATGGCCAACAGATACATGGAAAGATGTTCAATGTCACTAATTATCAGGGAAATGCAAATCAAAACCACCATGAGATATCACCTTACATCCCTTAGAATGGCTATTATCTAAAAGACAAGAAATAGCAAGTGCTGGTGAGAATGTGGAGAAAGGGAACCCTGTGCATTGTTGGTGGAAAATTAAATTGGTAGAGCCACTATAGAAAACAGTATGGAATTTCCTCAAAAAATTAAAGAGAGAATGCGTGCCAGCGACCCCACTTCTGGGTGTATATTTGAAAGAATAAATCACTATCTCAGAGAGATACCTGTGACTATAGTTAATAATATTGTATCTAATATGACAGTAGAGTTTTAATTTTACCACTACAACAAAATGATAATCATGGGAAAGATGTTAACTAGCCTTATTTGGGTACACATTTATATCTATGCTAGAGACCTGATGCACGAATTCATGCACGGGTGGGGTACGTCAGGGTGGCCTGTGGGGATCATGCTGAAAGCCGCAGTCCAACATCCCCTGCTCCTCCTGCTTGCTGTTTCCAATCATCCCAGCCCCACTGTGCCTGCTGTGAGCTTGCGCCCAGTCAGTCCCAATCTGGAGAGGCTTGTGCCACTGCAGCGGTGGTTGCCAGCCATGAGCCTTGTGTCTGGCACCCATCCTGAGGGGGGGGGTGGGCTAGACTCAAACTGCTCTCCAGGTGGGTGGTGGGACATTCTTGCCTCGCCAGGATTCAGACCTGTCCCGCTGACGCTTGCACTGGATGTCGGGAGCCACCTGGTGACTGCTCTTATATAGTTTATCCTTTGCAGAGCATCTAGGGAGGAGAAGTGACCACAGTTTCCAAAGCCAACTTCCAGGAGGCTGGCAGCACTGTCGGGATCTTGCTGGCGGCACTGGATCCGTCAGTGACTGGCCTATTCTCTGGGGATTGCATTGCAGGACTACCAGGGCATCGGCTGCTGCCCTGTTGGTTCACCACTGGGATGGCTCGGTCAGCTGAGCAGTGCTTTCATGTGGAAGAGCACTGACCACCAGGGGCAAGCTTCTGCATTGAGAGTCTCCCTCCTGGTGGTAGGGACCCTTCACAGCAACCTGTCGACCAGTTGTTTAGTTGCTTAGGCTTTTATCTATATAGACTAGAGGCCCAGTGCATGAAATTCTTGCATGGGGGTGTGTGTCCCTCTGCCCACACTGCACCCTCTCTGATATGGGACCCTTCTTACAATACAGGACTGCCGGCTCCCAACTGCTCATTTGCCTGCCTTCCTGATTGTCCCTGATCACTCCCCTGTCGCCCCACACAGCCTGCTGCTCAGTCATTTGGTCGCCCTTCACTAACCCTCCCTGCTAGCCTAGTCGCCCCATGCAGCCTGTTCAGTCATCTGTTCAGTTGTGATGGTCACTTAGGCCTTTATGCAGAGAGATTTTAAAGAAGAATGGTGTCATTAGCACATTGTTGTTTGCATTTGCTTTTTATGTGTTGGAGCAGAACTGTCACTAAAATGAAGCACAGCAGATGACCTTCGCACACTCCGCGTCCCTTTCTGTAGATTACAGGAGCTTTAAAATTGCAAAGTTCATAATTATATTAAATAACACAGTATAAAATAACTACTACCCTTTTCTCCAAATCTCTATCATTAATAAAATTCTCAGCCCTCCACATCAGCTATAAATGGATTAAGCAGCACAGCTGTTTTAGACTAGAGCACAGTTTTACCAAACAGGAGCAACTCAAATTAAATAACCACATCTCTCCCTATTTTACAAATTATAGAATAATTAAAAGTAATTCTTCTTATCAAAGACTTATTTTCCTCTATGAATATAGGCATTCTAAATCCTGATTTGGTCATCTATACTGAAATAAGCTGTCATTTTCAATTCATTTAAAGATGCAAAAAGAACAAAAATTCTCGGAAAAAAGGTTTAGTAGAGACATAACTACATAGTAACTTTGCTACTTGTTTCACACTCTCCCTCATAGGAGAAACAGATATCATTTTAGCCCTGCCCATAATGAAAGCTCCATCTAATTATACCTCCGTCTTTAGAGACTCTGCCAAAAGTAGTTTACTATGTTTAAGCATCTGGAGCTGCAAGGCTTGAACTGGCTCCGAGTTAAATGGTGAGAAAGGTCCTTACTGCTGTGCCTATGACATGCCATAGAAAAGGCTTCTAGCTAGAGTCATAACCAGCAGGTGTACCATGTACCGACTACAGGGAGAGGCCTCGGTGTCATCCAGGAATCAGCCTGGCTATGGCTTTCACAACTACACTTCCCATTAGTAGGCCTTCTTCATTGAGAATATAATTCTCTTCCAATAGCTTCCCCCAGCCCCTCTGGAAGTGGAAAGTGATGATGCCCTTGTGGTGTGATGGTCCCACTGCTTAACAACTAATTGGAATAGGAAGAGTGATAGGTCAACATCTGACAAATGAGTAGCCCTCACAATGTGAGTACATGTCTTCTCTTTCTGATTTTTTAGGAGTCTGTAAAACATGGAGCCTCTCTTTCTCAGTCACTTGCTCATTGCTTAAAGTGCCAATGCAATGAAGCACATAAGAAAAGAGAGGAACTGGGAGAAAAGCTATCTTATAATAATGAACTTGCCTTGTTTGAAATCAGTAACTTAAACATGTTACTTATTCTATGCTTACAATGAATAAGTAAGGGAAGCACTTTATTTTCTCACGTGAAAGAAATGAATTGCTCTTGAGCGAAAACACTTGTTAGTAAACTAAACCTAAGAAAAGTTAGAAATAGCATTAGAACTCATGTATGTTTGGCTAGTTCACAGGGCAGTTTTGCCTTTCCTATACATATCTGAGAATCAAATATAATATGCTGTCTTATGCATTTCAGACTACTTAGTCATAATACAATAATATTTCACTTCCCTATAATGAGAACATTTTA
The DNA here is from genome assembly GCA_011751065.1 of Lasiurus cinereus. NCBI lineage: Eukaryota > Metazoa > Chordata > Mammalia > Chiroptera > Vespertilionidae > Lasiurus > Lasiurus cinereus. Next base: position 16,891,733 of record JAAGEH010000426.1, read on the forward strand.
TTAATGATATTAAAAATATAGATGTAATTTACAAATATTTATTATCTAAAGCCAATAAAATTGATAAAGCTATAAAACAATTACTCTACCAATTTGTTTGGTCCAATGGACGCACTAAATTCTTCCTATTCTGAGTACCAGGTTAGGTTCTGGGAATCAAAGGATACAAGAGATATAGACAGACATATAGTCTAATATTCATGTAACAATGTGGTGCATGCCAAGCAATAACCAGTCTATATAAAATGATGAGACAAATGAGAAATGAAAGCTATTCATTCTTCTAGGCTATAGCAGTAAAAAACAGGAGCCAAAAGTAATATCAGGGAAGACTGTCCTTAGAAGTAATATTTGAGTTGGAATTTGAATGATAATATTCCATAAAGCAAAAGAGAAAGAGGAAGATAATTAGACATTTTACTGAGTATCAAATAAAGTAGGAAAAGCCAGTAAAACGCATCAGGCTGAAGGATGCCAAGTTGCCTGATGCACATAGCCTGGGCTCTCACCTGAAGTCACTGAAATTTATTCTCCATATCTATGCTTTAGCAACATAAATGCAGGGAGTTTTTTCTGAGCCCCAAGACTAGATCAGATTCCTCAGGTATATGTTTTCCTATTTTGGAGCTTCTTCCTCTCATAGCATTGATCTTTTCTTGTAAATAAACATTTATATGCTTTTATTATATGCTCCCAACCCTCAATGGGCAGTAAAGATTATGAGAAGAGGAACGTCATTTGATATTTTCCTTTACTTTATCTCTAGTACAAGATCTAACATATTAGCAGCACTTTAAGGGGAAAAAAGTTGAATGAAATCATAAAGGTGAGACAGTCAATAGGGGCCAGGATGCCAAGGGATTTATGGATATTGCTCTGTGAACAATGGGAAGCACTCAATTTCACTTATTTTTTTTTTTTATCAGGAGGAGGACCTGGTCAGGGATATTTTATTTATTTATTTTATTTTGTATTTATATATATATATATATTTTTATTGTGTTACATATATACATATCTCCCCATTGCCCCCCTCCCTCCCAGGCATACCACAACCCCCCAGTGTCTATGTTCATTGGTTATGATTATATGCATAGATACAAGTCATTTGATTGATCTCTTATCTACCCCACCTCTCCTTAATCTTTCTGCTATAATATCACAGTCTGTTTGATGCTTTACTGCCTCTGTATCTAACCTTTTGTTCATCAGTTTACAATGTTCTTTATTATCCACAAATGAGGGAGAGCATGTGATGCTTCTCCTTCATTGACTGGCTTATTTCACTAAGCATAAGTCTCTCCAGTTCCATCCAGGTTGCTGCAAATGGTAAGAGTTCCTTCTTTTTAATGGCAGCATAGAATTCCATTGTGTAGATGTACCACAGTTTTCTGATCCACTCATCTGCCGACGGGCACCTAGGCTGTTTCCAAATTGTAGCTATTGTAAATTGTGCTGCTATGAACATAGGGGTGCATAAATCCTTTCTGAGTGGTGTTTGTACCAGGCTGTTTTGAGAACAGTTGCTTTGTAATATAGCTTGAAATCTGGTATTGAGATCCCACCTACTTTATTCTTCTTTCTCAGAATTGCTGTGGCTATTCATGGTCTTTTTTTGTTCCAGATGAATCTATGAAGAATTCTTTCTAGGTCTGTGAAGTATGTCGTTGGTATTTTAATGGGTAGTTCATTGAATCTATAGATTGCTTTGGGTAGTATGGACATTTTAATGATGTTGATTCTCCCAATCCATGAGCATGGTATGCTCTTCCATCTGTTAACATCTTCCTCTATCTCTTTTTTCAGTGTCCTGTAGTTTTCTACATATATGTCTTTTACCTCTTTAGTTAGGTTTATTCCTAGGTATCTTAATTTTTTTGGTGCAATGGTAAATGGGATTGCTTTTTGAGTCTCTCTTTCTGTAATTTCACTATTAGTGTACAGAAATGCCACAGATTTCTTGGCATTAACTTTGTTTCCTGCTACATTGCCGAATTCATTTATTAAGTCAATTCGTTTTGGGATGGAGTCCTTCGGGTTTTTTATGTACAGTATCATGTCATCTGCAAATAAGGACAGCTTTACTTCTTCTTTTCCAATTTGGATGCCTTTTATTTCTTCTTTTTGTCTAATTGCAATGGCTAATACTTCCAGTACTATGTCAAACAGGAGAGGTGAGAGTGGGCATCCCTGTCTTGTTCCTGTTCTTAGGGGAAATGGTTTTAGTTTTTGCCCATTGAGTATGATGTTAGCTGTGGCTTTTATGATGTTGAGGTATGATCCTTCTATTCCCACTTTGCTGAGAGTTTTTAATCAAGAAAGGGTGTTGGATTTTGTCAAATGCTTTTTCTGCATCAATTGATATGACTATGTGGTTTTTATCTCTCAATTTGTTTATGTGATGTATCACATTTATTGATTTGCAGATATTGTACCATCCCTGCATTCCTGGGATGAATCCTACTTAGTCATGGTGTATGATCTTTCTGATGTACTGCTGGATCCGATTTGCTAAAATTTTGTTGAGGATTTTTTGTTAATCCTTATCAGAGGATATTGTTCAACTGATTTTTAGAGAAAGTGGGGGAGGAGAGACAGAGAGAGAGAAATGGTAATGTGAGACACATCAACTGGTTGTCTCCTGCATGGGGATCGAGCCTGCAACAGGGGTACATTCCTTTGACTGAATCAAACCCAGGACCCTGATGCTCTATCCACTGAGCCAAACGGGCGAGTGCAGAGATGTTTAAAAGGGCTATTTTCATTGCAATGTGGATAGAAGAACCTGGGGACAAGAAGACCAGTTAAACAAATGTTTCAGTGTACTCACTAAGCAGTATTGAGGTCCAAACTAAAATAATATTTGGACTTGGAGAAAAAGAGAAGGATATGAACGAGATATATTCAAATAATTAGTATTTGGTAATTGATTGGCGGGTGGCAAAGAGAGGAGTCAGTGACAGCTATCACTAGTGTCCTAGATCTGGTCAGTGAATACAAAACTGATTGAAATGTAAAGAAAAGGAGAGGTTCTTTTCAAAAGGAGTATTTCCATGATCAATGTGTGCTCAGAGTCATAGGCAGCTTAGTCTACAGAGTTGAAATCATCATTTCTTAAACATTCAAAGAGTTCAAAATCAAATCAAAAAATAATGTTCATGAATTGAATGGAACTATTTATACTATTTTGGAGTTGCATTAAAGATTTTTTAAAGAGTATTACATGATTAGAAAAATACAGCAAAACAAAATGGGTATGGCAAAAAGCAACGCCTATCCCAGATGTCTTTTGGTCCCCTATATGCTCTACCTAGAGGCAACCCTTGATATCAGTTTCCTATGACTCTTGAGTAGGAATATTACTAATCATTGAAAAAAAGTCAAAAGAGAAACCAAAAATGGATTTCTTTTCTAATCTGCAATTTGAAATAAACTGCTGGAAATTGTCAGTGAAAATGTATATTAGCAAATAAATGCAATGATATTGCAAGTAAGACTGGCAAAATATATCCATTCTGTACAAATTTATCATCTTGGCATTTTATTGATATAATTGCTTTGCTACATCCCTCAGTGGGGTCATTGCCACTCAACAATATTTGATTTTGCTGTCTTTATCTCTGAGCTGGCTTTATCCATCTCCATTGACCATTCATGTTTTTGACTCAAACCCAAGCCCCACCAGAGTAGTTCTCCAGTATTCAACAGTAAATTCTCAAATGCTCTGTGATCAAACAATCTGGACCCTGAATATGTTTTAACTGACACAGTATCAATCATGAAATAATCACAATAAAATATAGAAATTCCACATTCATACTTCCCATCTATAGTAGTCATTGTGGCTTTACTTTCATTTACCTCTATTTTCCTTTATCTTGCGCTGAGATAGGTAATCAAGAGCAAACAGATAGGAGATAGGGCCCAATGAAAGAGCAGACAAGTTGCTCTAACTGGTTTGGTTCAGTGGATAGAGTGTCGGCCTGTGGACTAAGAGGTCCCAGGTTCGATTCTGGTTGTAGGCACGTCCCCAGTAGGAGGTGTGCAGGAGGCAGCTAAATGATGTTTCTCTCTCATCAATATTTCTAATGCTCTATCCTTCTTCCTTCCTCTCTGTAAAAAAGTCATTAAATATATTTTTTAAAAAGAAAGAGCAGACAAGTCATAGTCAGAAAAGTGATGAGTCACAAAGCATATTTTTTTTCAAACAGAAGTGAACAAGGATCTAAAAAATCATTTTCATAATCCAAATTGGTGCCTACATGAAGTGGCTGAGAGTGCTGCACTTAAAATCAGAGATTAACCTGATTGCAGACATAGAGAACTAACAATAAATATATCTCTATTTGATTATCTTTATATGCAAAAGGAGAAAACACTGGAAAAACATCCAAATATGGCTATTTCAATGTCTGGATTAATGTCCTCTAGGTTCATGAACAACATTACTAAGTTGCTTTTTTCACTCCTTTGGAAGTGACTGAAGAATTTATTAATAACATACCACAGAAGTGGCTATTTCTACAGCTTAAGATTCATACAGAACATAGAATTATTAGAGCTCAGAACCTGGTTCAACTGCCCTTCATTGCACAGTTGGGTAGGTTATAGTCCAGGAAGGGTAAGGATTGCCTAAAGCCACAAAGCTTAAAGCTAGCAATGTTGAAAGCAGTCTTGGTCTTTGTTTTTTTTTTTCTTTTTTACATTTTAACCTGTATTAACCAGATACAGTCAAGAACAGATGGAGCACTCAGAAATGGTAACAAAAGAGAGACTGATGAGAGGCAGTTTACAGACATGGGGCAAGGGTAAGGGAAATCAACATGGGAAGTGAGTCCAGCAGGCCTATTAGTAGAGAATAAGATACACTACTACCTACAGGAATAAAATAATGAAGAGGTTACTGAAACCCAGAAAGAACTATATTTCAATCAAAGAGCCTGTAGAAACTGTGGCCTTGAAAAAGAACACACTCTCTGATAAACTGGCTCTGTTAGGAGGAAGCTAGGAAACAAAACTCAGACCTCCCTTTTCTCCTAACCTCCAGTCTCTTACTAGTGACTACCATTGACCATGCCCAGGCAGAAGCTAGAATGTAGAGGAGCCACATTTACTTGTATATTATCCTAGGTCCACTGGAGGGGAAAGAGGGAATGTGGAGGAACAAATGAGAATATCCAGTACTACACTTAGCTGTACCCACCTTCTGCCTTGCAATTTTGTCTTCCCTAGCAGCCCCTACTTTTTTTTCATTAAGATAAAAATAATCAAGGTTAGTGAATAATGATGGCCTTTGTAAAAGTTGCATTATAGTCTATGATAGACTTTATCTAAAATTTACTCAAATGTCATAGAAGTCTGTGGATGGAGTACAATAAACAACAGGTATATTCTGCAATATTTTAAAATAATTAATTTCAAAAGTAATCATCTCAGTACTATAACTCATTAGCTGGAAGAAAATGTGGTAATAATATGTTTTGTGCCCAGAACAATTTTAATTAATAAGCAGCATGTATTTATTCCAAATTTTAATAAGATATCATTATTCTCAGAACATGAACTTTAAAGATAGGTGTTAGCATCCTGTTGAGTTACAGAGAATGAACTTCTGGATATTAAATGTGATTGCTTAAAGACCTCAAACATATCAGCCTTGTGCAGTCAGCTATTATCTACACTGACTATTGTTTATGGCTGTGAATCACCCATGCCTGATGTGATGGCCAAAAGTACTTCAGTAAGAGATGAGCAATACATATATGATGTGGGTGGCATAGAAGTCATTTCAGTAATAAAACAGAGTTCAAGGAGTTGATTCAATGCAGAGGCATTAATAATAAAGTAAATATAGGGAGAAATCTCATAATATGTGTTTCCTTTATTTTTGAGGGCAGTGCTATGAAGAGAGAGGTGAGGATAGAGAGTTTGTCTGCAATCTCTGAGACGCTCAGCTTTCTTTAGTTTAGCACAAATCCGAGCAGGTGTTAAGAGTGGCTCTAAACTCTTGCCTATCCAAAATGAGACACATGGGAATCAGTCTGTTATAGACAGGAAAGGTGTCTGATTGAGACTGGGCTCTTTTAAGGACACTTTAGTAAGAAGGTTTAGCTCTAGAGTTGGTTCAGTGTACCTTCCCATTACCAATGAGACCTGGATCCCAGAGGGGGGAAAAAAAATCAGGATTGCCTTAAATTAAAGTAGGGGTGGGGACCCTTTTTTCTGCCAAGGACCATTTGGATAATTATAACATCATTCTTGGGCCACACAAATCATCAACTTAAAAGGTATCCTGCTATATTTGGTCAAACATTTAATTAATTCAACCCTAATGCTTTGACAAGGCCAGACCAAAGGGTTTCATGGGCCTTTAGGGCTTACAGGCAAAACGTTACCCATCCCTGAATATGAGATATTTCTTTTTATTCATTTTTTAAATTTGGATTTAAGAAGCAAAACATGTCAGAATAGACTACCTATGACTTTTAAAACCTACCTGAATTGTAGATCAGATTTATATTATAAGGCTTGGCTTATATTATAAACTAGAGGCCCAGTACATGGAATTTGTGCATGAGGATGTGTTCCTCAGCCCAGCCTACACCCTCTCTAATCTGGGACCCACCTCGAGGGATGTCTGAGGATCGGGCCTAAAAGGGCAGTCAGACATCCCTCTCACAATCCAGGACTGCTGGCTCCCAATTGCTCGCCTATCTGCCTTCCTGATTGCCTCTAACCACTTCTGCCTGCCAGCCTGATCACCCCCTAACTGCACCCCTGACAGCCTGTTTGCCCCTAACTGACCTTTCCTGTGGACCTGGTCACTCCTAACTGCCCTCCCCTGCAGGCCTGGGTTCTCCCCAACTGCCCATCGCTGCAGGCCTGGTCACCCTCAACTTCCCTCCTCTGCCAGCCTGGTCACCCTTAATTGCCCTCCCCTGCAGATTGGATCACCCCCAACTGTCCTCCCTTGCTGACCTGGTCCCTCTCAACTATCTTCCCCTGCTGGCCATCTTGTGGTAGTCATCTTGTGTCCACATGGGGGCAGCCATCTTTGACCACATGGAGGCAGCCATCTTGTGTGTTGGCATGATAATCAATTTGCATATTACCCTTGTATTAGATAGGCTATCAGATTTATATTTATATTATAAGTCTTATATTATAAGGCTTGGCTGATGGAAATATTTTCCAAACCACATAAGCTAGTGAAACATATCATTTATTTATAAAATAAGAAAGAACCAAGTGTTTCCTACCTGAAAAAATGCCTCAAGCAAAGTATCCATGAGCATACATCTTTAATTTCTTCAGGTGAAAATGGTTTTGAATCAGGGGCTCTCAAGAAAGTGACAATATTTTCCTAATACACCAAGAAAAAAAATGTCTCCAAATGCTGAGATTCTTTTAGCTTTTGATATATGCTCACAATTGATCTGGCTCTAAATGAAACATAATCTAAGCAAGATAATAACCAAGGTATCTGGGAATTTTAAAAATTACTTCAGAGCATGTACTAAGGCCTTGCTGATGAATACTTATTATATTTCCATTATTTTCAGAGTCAGAAATAATTTCTCCATATTTTAACTTTTAGCAAAGCATTTGATCTAGAACTTTCTGATATATTAGCATGTTTCACCTTTAATAGAGTTGAACATGTGGGTGCTTCATTACACCTGCTAAAACATGAGAAGTGAGCCTGAATCAATCACCTCATTTCTTTTTTAGATAAACTGTCTCCAAAGGCATTACAACTATCTGCCTTGCATTTCAAACTGAACATATGCTTTCATATAATTATCTCATTTGGTCTACATAACACCCAGTGAGGAAAACAGGGCTGTCATTACTGCCCCATTTCATGGATGAGGAAACAAGCTTATGAGAGTTAAAGTGGCTTACTCAAGTCGCATGGCTGAACAGTTATGGACCTCTGACTCATAATTAGGCCCAGTTAAGGCAAACACATATTTATGGAGTGCTTTAAAATCACAATCCTAAGTCTTTGAGGAACAAGGTAGGGTACAGATGGTAGACTAACAGAGAAAAAGAAAAGGTTAACACTTTCACAGTATTTATTATCTGAGGGACCCCTTTATAAGAGATTTATAGATTTACTTCATTTAATCCTGTAACAAGGCCACGGGGTAGTATATTGTAATTGTCATGTTACAGATGAGGAAGCTGACTAGATGATTAACTTGTGTAAGATCACAGCGGCAATTTTAACTTTAGAGTTCGTGTTTGTAACCATTATACATATCGCCTCTAGAGATTACAAATCTTGTGGACAACTTTTCATTATACTGCATAGCCTCCCATGATAAAATATGAGTAAATAATATGAATCTAGAAAACATAGATGCACACATGCAGGCACACACATATAGACATAAATATCTATCTACCCATGTGTACACATACATTTTACACTCAGGGATGTGAGTATGATTGATGACTTCATATGCATATGGCTATCACTTCATGTAGGTCAGGATTAAAAAATAATCTGGATCAGTGGTCAGCAAACTGCGGCTCTCAAGCCTCATGTGGCTCTTTGGCCCCTTGAGTATTTAGCAAAGGCCAGCTTAGGAGTACCCTAATTAATTAATAACAATGTATCTACCTATATAGTTTAAGTTTAAAAAATTTGGCTCTCAAAAGAAATTTCAATCATTGTACTGTTGATATTTAGATCTGTTGACTAATGAATTTGCCAACCACTGATCTAGATGATTGAGATATTTTAATTCTGAAATGTTTCAGGGAGAAAAATACACACAAAAAAAACTTCCCAGATTGAAAACATACCCTTCCACATTTAACTTTTAAAATCTTCCTCAAAATAGCTTTGTATCTTTTAAAAGAATCCATTGGCCTTTCCAACGAGAGAAAATAGACTTGAGGAAGATGTTCCCTTCTGTGTGATTCAGGAGACACGCTTCTTCTGTGCAATGCTTTACCATCATCTGCCAAAGATGTGTGTGTGCAAATATCAGTCTCACACACAGACAATGTTTGCACAACATTGAGGCTAACAAGCCATCTGGTTATCAGATGTTTGGAGTCCAAACTGTACAGTTTCCCATGTGTTTCCTCTAATGACAAATGGAATGCCAGAGCTCTGATAACAAGGACCCATGCTCTGGACTGAGACTACTACATCCTGACGCAGAGCAACAGAACAGTGCACATCAGAGAAAGAGCTTGTGCCTTACGTTGGTTAAAGATAAGAGGATAGTGTTTCCTAGGTTCAGATTCAGATGAAATAAAAACCTCTTGGTTCAGAATGTGATGTGTTTTTCTCAAAATGCAGAGAATCCTCTACTGTTCTATGCAATTGTATTTTAGTCTTAGGGCTAGCAGAGTGCATCAACTGAAAATGCAACCACAGTAAAAAAAATCCTAATGATATGCATTATTTCTGACTGAGCAAATGCCAAAAGCACAACCGCAACATAATATGAATGATGTGATTGACTGCTAGGGTTGCTTGCAGCCCATAGCTTCAGGTAATGCATCTGTCTCCCACCATTAACAAGAAAAGAGACAGCATTTTCTGTTTAAAATTAATAACTGCTACACTGAAGAATTATAGGAAAAATTCTAAGTGTTTCACACAAAGTGCTTCACAAAATTGTACTGAAGTCTAACAAAATCACTACATAACAGATACATATGAGAAATTTCTTCTTTATGTCTTCTTCTAATAAACTGCCTCTTCATTTTTCCCTGCATAGAATCCACAATTCTCAACAAGATGTATATTAACAGAAATATAAATATCCTTTCTATTTCAATACACTCTCATCTCAATTAAAAATTAATTTCTTAAAATGTGTCTTACTTACAATGGATTAGGTATTAATTATTTTCTTCTATATAATGCAAACTACTTTTTAACAATAGACAACACAATTTCTAATTCAGATTACACTTTTTGAATGACTTTGGGCACTGGATCACCATCAGCAACGTCAATATAGTAAGATTCTTTGAAGAACTGTAATAGTAATGTACAAGGGTGGGCAAAAGTAGGTTTATGGCCATGATGAGCACACAAGACAATTTATTCTTGTATTATTATTTGTTAATTATTGTATCATTTACTTGTATTATAACTGTAAATCTACTTTTGGCTAACACTGTTTAGTACATTGCTAAAATAGTACAATGCTTAATATATTCTTAACACTTAATAGAAATTAATGACATTTCAGAGATTGCCAAATTTGAGGAGGTTAGTAGATTATTTATCGCCCTCAAAAGGAAGCTGTTTTAAAGATTCTGGACATAGTTGAGCACAGATAAAACTGATACTCATATGTCCATTTTAATTATCCTAACCTGTTGTACCACTGAGAAAAATTTAACTCAGAAATGTCCCCAAGGTTTGGTAATAATCCAGGATGCAGTGATTCAGATACAAAGGAAGGGGGAAAAAAGGTAAATAATGACAACTAATGATACAGGCAAGAGGAAAGTGAAAAATATAATTACACTATGTTTTGGCCAATAATCATTGAAAAATCCAGTAAGATGTAGAATGAGAGCAAAGTTTCTGTTGTCTTTGTAAAGAAAGAATAGCGCTTTGAGGGAAATGAAGTTGAATCAGTGAATAAGTAAAAATAGAAGAAGTAATAAAAAAAATCAGAATAAGAAAAAAAAGAGGAAATACATGGCTTCCTACATCAAGTTAATTTTTTTTTTAGTTTATGAAGTATAAATCTTAGATCAACTGTCAAAAATTATTTCTAATTTATCTCGAGAGAAAACAGGTTGAAGAGGGTTCTAAACCAAGTCAGTTTTCCTCCTAACATATTACTACTTCACCAATAAGATTGTGACCTCAGAGAATTAGGCAAAGTATAAGAGAGTTAAAAAAGAACATTTTATATTATTACTTTGAGTTTTCTGCAAATACATTGTGTTTATGAATTTCCCCTCTAAAAATAGAAATGCAGTTTATGGATTAAAGAATGCCTATCCATAGTCTACATTCAAGAGAGAAATCTCAGTCTGTATTCTAGACCCAACTTGACTCTAAAATTAACCACAGTAATTTTTTTAAAGCTGATCATATTACATGGGTTGGAAATTTCAGAAAGAAACTTGACTATATATGTAATTGTCTTTTAAGAACCCAGAAAACTTGATAAACTGGTTTTCAGAAAAATACTGGTTATTTCTGATTGATGATGGTTCAATGTACAATTATTCTACTTTATGATGGTATAACACTGATAAGCATTCAGTAGAAACTGCATAGTTGACTTTTGAAAAATGTGGGGTTAGGTATGCCAAGTCCTATGTAGTCAAAAATCTACATATAACTTTTAATTCCTCAAGAATTTTATGGTTGACCCTTTGCATCCAGAGATTCAGCCATCTGTGGATTGAAAACATGCAATGTTGAGGGTTGAATCAACAGATGCAAAGCCCAGAGATACAAAAGACCTTCTGACCTTCTGTTTGGGAAAACACACACACACACACACACACACACACACACACACACACACACACACTTACATATAAGTGGACCCACACAGTTCAAACCGAGTTGTTCAAAGGTCATCTGTACTTCAAACTTTGAATGTTGGTCTTTTTCCAAGCTAACCATCTGCAGTAGGATACTCTCCCATGATGTTGGGCAGTGGCAGGGAACACAGCTCTCAATCAACCACAGGAACTAGGGTAAACAGGCAATACTTTACAGCACCCCGTGTTGCCAGTATTTTTGGCTGCTGTGCTCTTAGCTCTTTTAAGGTAGAATAGGCTAAACTATGATGTTAAGTAGGTTAGGTAGGTTAAATGCATCTTTGACTCACAGTATTTTCACTTGTGATGGGTTTATTTTGACATAAGCATATCATAAGTCAAGAAGCCTCTGTAAATTACAATCTTGGTTGTAATCAAGTGGACTGGAGTCCTCTGACTGTATCAATTATTTGAAAGCTGCAAACATGATTCATTCACAAAATGAGTATCAGCACTGTTAGCCAGAATCAGAATGAAAACCCCTTACTGTCCTAGCCTATGAGGTAACAAGGAAACCAAGGAATCTTACCACATGTCATCCCTCTGGACTCAAGGACCCTAGCCAGTTTGCCTTCTCTCCACCTTTAAAGGTCTTTTGATATTTACTTTGTATGTGACATCCAGAGTGTTAAGTTCTAGACAATGAAAAGAACAGGGAAAAATAGGTCCATGCCATCTTTCCTTGTAGTGAAATTATTCTAGCTGGGTGATCTTAATGAGTTATTTCAGTTTCTATCCTATAAGCCTTTGATTATCAATGAAGATACCACTACCTGATCAATACATATTAGCAGCTTTAAGCTTTATTCTAAATTGCTATTAAGGAAAAGTTTAAAATAAGGAGAAAACCCCTCAAAGTCATGGACACACACACACACACACACACACACACACACACATGCAAACCAGTAATTAGTTCTAATATGCAGATTCATTTTCCCTTTCATTTTCCCTCGAAAAACATTTGTTGAGAGCCATATGAAGAGTCCCAATTATATACAACGGATATAAGATTGAATAAGATATGATCTTTATACTCATGAAGTTTATAATCTACTCCTTCAAAATACCTTCCCAACTTCTTTATCTGGGCCAGGCTTTACCTCTGTTCTCCTATCCATTACACTCTGGTTTTAAAAGTATATACTATGTCACCTTGTTGTCAGTTTTCTCCAATAAGCCATAGGCTACTTGAGGGCAGAGACCTTGATTCGAAAGCATCATTCCCAAACAAATCATTTTATAGAGAATGGTTTTAACAAATCCCTGCAGGACAAGTGAATGACATAACAAGAAACTCTTCATTTAAGCCAAGTAGCTAAACACATAGGCTAGATATCTCATATTAATACAATTTTTAAACACCTAATTTTGGCACCCTTCTTAACTACATTATTTGGGGGCAGGTTGATATTGGGATATGGGCTTGAATATTAGCTATTTAGCATATTAGCCTTATTTAATTTATCTAATTAACCCATTAGTCCATTCATAACCCAAAAATCAGAGTCATGGAAGAAAGGAAAGAGAACCAGCACATTTGGTGGGAAAAAGAAGAAAACTTGAGCATCCAATATTATGGATACAAATCTTAGGTAATACCTGGCACAATGCTTTCAAGAATGGAACAGGCAAAACATTGTTTAAAGTTTATCTAGTTAAAAAAAAAGTATTAAAAAATTTATAATATAAGGACTGAATGACAAGGCATTTGAAATGAAAAATACCTTTGTCTGAAGCAAGCAGTAACAATTAAGTTGCTTTTGGTTGCAGGTAGACATTCAACTCAAATAGATTAGCACTAAATAAATTTGTTAGTTCATGTAACTGAAAAAAATTCTATCTCTGAGTGGTTTTCGAGTGAGGATTCATCTGGTCAGCCAACAATGTCATCGCAAATGTGTGGTTTTTCTTTTCCCCTGGTTTCCACTGTGTTTTTCTGGATTTCACTTTGTCCTTAAGTTGGTTTTCTTTGTGATTGTCTGAAGGCTGCCAGTGGCTCTTAAGTCTATTAAATGTCCTTGGTCATTTCACATTCAGAGGTAGAGAGGGAGGACAATGAAGAGGATGGAGGAGATGAGGGAAAGGAAATAGAGGAGGAGAAAGGAGGGAAGTCTGCCAGCTACCTAATAAAATTCTTTTATTTCATTTTGATTGTGACAATATACATCACATGCCCAACAGGAGATTGCTGTTTTGCCAAAACCAGTTTGGCTCAGTGGATAGTGTGTTAGCCTGCGGACTGAAAGGTCCTGGGTTTGATTCCAGTCAAGGGCATGTACCTTGGTTGTGGGCACATCCCCAGTAGGGGGCATGCAGGAGGCAGCTGATCAATGTTTCTAACTCTTCCTTTACTCTCTGTAAAAAATCAATAAAATATATATATATTTTTTAAAAGGAGATTGTTGTTTTGAGTACATCAACACTGTCATTTCCTCATGGAATTAAGCAGAGGGGTGGAATGGGTGTGAGAAAAGACCGACAATATTTCAATATTTTCTACATCGATATTTTCTGTTTCACAATAAACACCCTTTTTACTCTATATATGATTGTGCATCTGCGTCAGTAGAGACTACCCTTTCCTCAGGGTAGGAAACTAACATGCATGTGTGAGTGGGTTTAATCAGTCAGTGATAAAATTAGACATTCCTTTTTCTTATTTTCAATAGTGAGATATGCCCTTTTGATTAAGAAAAAGCATACAAATTGAGATGTGTTAATATTAATAGAAATAAAGGCATCTGTTTAATCTATTCTAAAATAGATGGCTTATCAAGCTTTGGCTCATTATTTGTTTCCATTGCTTATGTTCTTAAATGAGAACATTTAGGGAAAAAAATAAAGTTCATCAGATTAAAAAACTACCACTCCACATGTTGTCTATGTCACATAAATGGCTTTTGAGATTTCAATAATGTTTTCCTATGTATATATGTTTTTACAATAAAGTAGAAAAAATGAATTAGTTTCTTCTTAAGGTATACAAAAAATATTGAAAGAAGCAATCTTTTCTACAACAAAATAATTAACAGTATAAAAAAACCTTTAAATAATATTGAAGTTTGTGAACTCATAATTTAAAGATATTATTTTGATCAGTCAAATTACAAGACAAAATATTTATATGTTTAAAATAAGTTTTACTGGTACAAAATTTCACCAACTTAAAGATTTCCTGAAATTGTAGATTTTTGGTTCTAGAAAGGATCTTAGAAATCTAGTTCAAATCTACTCATTTACAAGGATTAGACAACCTGATAATTGAAGGTTCATATGACTTCCCCAAAGCCACATAGTTAATTAGTACAGAACACTTGAGTGTTCATTTCCAGACTAGAAGCCTACTGTTGTTTCTACTTTTGGCATATGTGAAATATAAAATCACCTATACAGGAAAGCTAGATATTAGCAAAAGACAAACTACATATTTCATTTGAAAAAAAAGATATCTAGATTATTATACCATTTATTAAGGTGAAGCTATTAACATCCCTACTGATTATCATCCTGTTAAAATAGAATGAAAAAAAAAACAGTGAATGAATAACATGTATAGAAGTAAGAAAAACAAAGAAAATGAATCAGGAAGCCAGTCTTATATTTGATTCAATGAGACCAAATTCATTTATTAAAATTGCTACAGCATTTCTTTTTTAACACAGTCATACAGCATATGGAAACCATGTCAAAATTAAATATAGTTTGTCACGCTTCTAAAGAAGGAAAAAAACAATATTAAGAAAGAGAAATTATAAAAGCCATAAAATGTATCATTGATAGATGATGCATTTGATTGATAGAGAAAGGTAGAAAAATGGCTTCTATGTGTGCAGAGGTGGCACTGCATTTAAATTGTGTGTACAAGCTAAAAAAGCACAGGGACTTAGTTCTGTTTACAGAGTACAATTTCATATAGTTTAAAACTGAATAGGAGTGATTTTAAATAAGAATTATTTTCTTGTCTTCTCATATTAGGAAAATCAAAACATCAGTTTTGTCCTATTATGCTGACAGTGTTTTCTGCAATGTGATTGTTGCTCAAGCAGGAGAGAGTAGAACATCATCTGTATCATTTTAAGAACTTGAGTGGGCTCCTAGAAATGTTTGTAATTGCCCTTGCAAAAGAGAGCTGCCTCAGCAGATTGGAAAATTACTGATCAGCCAACAAGTGTTTATTGAATCTCAGCTATGTGTTCAGAACAATACTGTGGGAGATCTAACATAATGTTGTTTTTCCCCTCCTGGGGACTTTTAGTGGGAGGAGGGATGTTGGAGAATAATATAAATGCACCTGGAAGGAAAGTAATTAAGTGCTTTAATTATTAAATGTGGTCCATCATTATAATTATATATCGGAAGGGGAAAAGATCATTTTGAATAAGAATAGCCTGAAGACAACAAAAGCTATAATGAAGTCCCAGAATGTTTAAACACAGGAAATGCTTTGCTTGATCACATTCAATGATGCGATGTCTCTTGTTTTTTGATGCTACACTTCTGCAGTCAAGCTCCTCTGAATCCAGAGAAGTTTTCTTTTACATTGTACTGGAATCCACCCCTCTTGAAATTCTACCCATCTTTACCTATCTTCAGCTCTCCGCTGCCCCAGTCCTTCCATATGGCAGAATTTCAATGCAAATAATATTATCACTCAGTTATCTTTCTTTATTCTGTCAGCTATGTCAAAAATACTATTCTGGTATTCATCATTTTATGCTATATAGTAGTAACTTGTCCAAATTTTCTTACATATAGAACCCCAAAATTTTCTTATATATAGTACCCCAAAATCACAGTACTCCTAATGATTATTGTCTAGTAAGACAACACAGGAAAAATTATTTTCCTTGATCTGGATGCCATATCCCTATAATTTTGATATAAAAGTATGTTAACTTTATGGAACCCATACCCAAACTCCCAGAAGATAGACATACTTCTATTGAAGACATTGCCTGCATCTTCATCCTGCAGTTGGGAAAAGCAGATGTTATAGGAAGCCTGAAAATCTACAACTACAGCACCCATTGAACAGCTTTGAACCCCAGAACACCAGTTCCCAATTGGTGCAAACACCCAAATTCAGAGGAGCTCTATACTCTACATGGAAAGGTCAGATTTTGCCTGGGATAAAGAGAGGGAGAACTACATAACCAGATACCTGGGGAGATAAAGAAACAGCCCACATATGAAAGAAAAGCAAGCATCACCAGAAAAGGAAGTAAATGAAATGAAGGCAAGCAAACTGCCAGAGAAAGAATTCAGAGATATGATCATAAGATGGCTGAAAAGAATGTAAGACAAATTCGACAATATGAGTAAGAACCAAGAGGAAATGAAGAAAAATCAAGAAGAAATAATAAATGATATCACTGCTATGAAGAACTCAATAGAAAGCATCAAAAGTAGCTAGAAGAAGCAGAGGACTATATCAGTGAGCTAGAAGACAAGGTAGGAAAAAATACCCAAGTAAAGCAGTTTCAAAAAAAAAGAAGAAGAAGAAAGAAGAGAGCCAAAGGGAACTTTGGAACAAAACTAAAGAAAACAACATCTGCATATAAGGGGTTCCAGAAGGAGAAGAAACTGAGCAAGAAATAGAAAACCTTTCTGAAGAAATAATGACAAATAACTTCCCTGCTATAGGGAAAAAAACCCACTCAAATCCAAGAAGCTCACAGAGTCCCAAGCAAAACGAACCCCAAAAGGCCAACACCAAGGCACATTATAATTAAATTGGCAAATACCAATGACAAAGTAAGAAACTTAAAAGCAGCCAGAGAGAGATAGAAAGTTACCTACAAAAGAACCCCCATGAGACTAACAACTGGTTTCTTAACAGAAACTCATCATGCCAGAAGGGAATGGAATGAAATGTACAAAGTCATGCAGAGGAAGGGTCTGAATCCAAGAATACTGTACTCAGCAAGACTATAAATCAACATTCAAGATGAAATCAGGAGCTTCACAGACAAAAAAAAGACTAAAGGAATTTAATACCACCAAACCAACAATGCGAGAAATGCTAAAGGTTCTGCTGTAAAAAAAGAAATAGGAAGCAAAGAAGGAACTTGGAGGTAAAGACAAAAAAGTACCTATGAATAATAACTTTAAATGTAAATGGATTAAATAACCCCATCAAAAGATAAAGGGTAATGGATTAGATAATAAAACATGACCCATATATCTGCTGTCTATAAGAAAACCACTTCAGAAAAAAAGACACACACAGACTGAGGGTGAAGGGATGGAAAATGGTTTTTCAGGTGATTAGAAATTAAAAAGAAAAAGCTGGAGTAGAAATACTTATATCTGACAAATTAGATTTCAAAGTGAAGGACATAACAAGAGATAAGGAAGGCCAGTTCATAATACTAAAGGGAGCAATCCAATAGGAATAAATAACTCCGATAAACATATACACACCCAATACTGGAGTACCCAAATACATTAAAAAAAAACTTCTGGAGGATATCAAGGGAGAGATTAACAGCAATACATTCATAGTAGGAGACTTTAATACCCCACTATTCCCATTGGACAAATCCTCTCAACAAAAAATCAGAAAGAAACATCAATCCTAAAGAACTCACTAGACCAGATGGAATTAACTGACAGTTTCAGAACATTTCACCCCAAAGCCACAAAATATACATTCTTCTCAAGTGCACCTGGATCATTTTCAAAGACAGTCCATATGTGGGTCATAGGCAAAGTCTCTTCAAATTCAAGAAGATAGAAATCATATCAAGCATATTCTCAGATCACAGTGGCATAAAAGTAGAAATCAACTACCATAAAAACAATCCAAAGATATCAAACACATGGAGACTAAACAGTATGCTATTAAACAATGACTGTGTTACCAGAGAGATCAAGGAAGAAATAAAATATATAATGGCAACAAATGACAATGAAAACACAATAATTCATAATCTATGGGACATAGCGAAAGCAGTCTTGAGAAGGAAGTTCATAGTTCTACAAGCCTACTGCAAAAAAAAAGAAACAATTGTAATAAATTACCTAATTCTACAACTCAAAGAGTTAGAAAGAGGGCAACAAGAAAATCACAGTGTAAACATAAGGAAGGAAATAATAAAGACCACAGTGGAGATAACCAACATAGAGACCAAAGAAACAATACAAAAGATCAAGAAAACCAATAGCTGGTTCTTTGAAAGGATAAATAAGATTAATGAACCTTTAGCTAGGCTCACCAAGGATCCAAATAAACAAAATCAGAAATGAAAGAGGTGAAATAACCACAGACCCCACCGAAATACAAAGGATTATTAAAAAATACTATGAACACCTCTATTCCAATAAACTAGACAACCTGGAGGAAATAAATGGCCATATTACTAGAAAAATATAATCTTTCAAACCTCAGCAATCTTGAGAAAGAATAAAGTAGGTAAGATCTCAATACCAGATTTCAAGCTGTATTACAAAGCCACTGTTCTCAAAACTGCCTGGTACTGGCACAAGAACAGACATATAGACCAATGGAATAGAATAGAGAAACCAGATATTGACCCAAACACTATACTCAATTAATATTTAATAAAGGAGGCAGAAATATACAATGGATTCAAGACAGTCTCTTCAATAAATGGTGTTGGGAAAATTGGACAGATACATGCAAAAAAATGTAATTAGACCACCAACTTACACCATACCCAAAAATAAACTCAAAATGGATAGAGGACTAAAACATAAGATGGGAAACCATAAAAATACTAGAGGAATCCACAGGCCGCACAATCTCAGACATATGCCAAAGAAACTTCTTCACTGATACTGCTCCTAGGGCAATGGAAGCTAAAGAGAAAATAAACAAATGGGACTACATCAAAATAAAAAGCTTTTTCACAGCAAAAGAAACCATCAATGAAACAACAAGAAAACCCACTGTATGGGAGAACATATTTGCAAATGTTATCATTGATAAAGGTTTAATCTCTAACATCTACTGGCAACTTATACAATTTAATAAAAGGAAGATAAATGATCCAATAAAAAAATGGGCAATAGACCTCAATAGAATATTTTCAAAAAAAGAAAGAAGGAAGGCCAGGGGCACATGAAAACATGTTCAAAGTCACTAATTATCCAAGAGATGCAAATCAAAACGACAATGAGATACCATCTTACACCTGTCAGAATGGCTATCATCAACAAATCAACAAACAACAAGTGCTGGTGAGGATGCGGAGAAAAGAGAACCCGTCATGCACTGCTGGTGGGAATGCAGACTGGTGAAGCCACTGTGGAGAAGAGTATGGAGTTTCCTCAAAACACTAAAAATGGAACTCCCATTTGACCCAGTAATCCTACTGCTAGGAATAGATCCTAAGAAACTAGAAACACCAATCAGAAAGCATATATACACCCCTATGTTCATAGTAGCACAATTTACAATAGCTAAAATTTGAAAACAGCATAGGTGCCCATCAGCAGAAGACTGGATCAGAAAACTATGGTATATGTACACAATGGAATACTATGGTGCCATAAAAAAAGAAAGAATTCTTACAATCTGCAGCAACCTGGATGGAACTGGAGAGCCTTATGCTAAGTAAAATATGCCAGTCAATGAAAGAAAAATACCACATGATCTCACTCATTTATGGATAATAAAGAACATTATAAACTGATGAACAAAATGGTAGATTCAGAGGCAGTAAAGCATCAGACTACAAACTACAGTGGGAAGGTTAGGGAGTGGTGGGGTAGATAAGAAATCAACTGAAGAATTATATGCATGCATATAAGCATAAACAAAGGACGTAAGACACCAATCACAAGATGGGGTGTGAGGGCATGCATGGGAGTATGTGGGAGGGCCAATGGGAAGGTATGTACACATGTAATACATTATTAAAAAAATGGAAAAAATAAAATAAAATAATTAAAAAATCATGTTAATTTTATTAGAACCTTTATTACCCTAGCTGAGACTGGTTTGGCTCAGTGGATAGAACATTGGCCTATAGACTGAAAGGTCCCAGGTTCAATTCCGGTCAAGGGCATGTACCTATTTGAATGAAGATATGTAGGATTGGGGGAGGAGAGGAAGTAGAGGATAGCAACTAGAGCTTGTGCGACCATGCTAATGGTGGTCTATTAAATCAGGAAACCTGGCTGACACAGCTCAGGCATGTTTTGACAAGTCTACCAGGTGATTCCGATGCATGCTATAGAGTCACCTGGGATAGTGGTGTCTGATTGGCCTAGTATAAGATCTAGAGAAATCATTGTGTGCACCTCTTACCAACTCAATGTCATTGGTAGCTTGCAATTGACCATGATGGGAAAATATATTTCAGAGAAAACAGAAATCCTTAAATGCTACACTGCAAGGTCTTTTATTATCACTAGTGGTAAATTCAGTGGTCAGCGTGGACCTATGAGTTTGCTTTACTAACAAATTCTCAGGTTATGCTGATGCTACTGGTCACACTTTGAAATTATCAGAACTAAATTTGTTTTATTCTCTGCTATCATATTTCTCAAATGTCCTCCCTTTCCCTTTTATATATTTCTTAATTGCACAATCTTCAATATTCTCTTTCAATTTATTTTCATCTTCATAATCTCCACTTCATTTTCATTAGCATTATTTAATCTAGCTTATCATTACTTCTAGTCATCTTACCATAGCTATCTTCTCTTGTTTATGTCTAATATAGTAATCTTGTACAGACTCTTTGGTGTTCTCTCTTCCCTCCTGTCACCAAAGACATAAGGTTATCCAATGGTTGCTGTTGCTTATTGTATCGATTCTAATCTCCTTTCCATCTTAAATTCCAGCACCAAGTACCAGGTGTTTTCCACCTCACACCAACATTTATCCATCCCTTCATCTTTCTAATTCACCTACTTTATGCCTATGTCCATACTTTTGTCCATAATCTTCTGGAGACCTAGCCATTTAGACAGACAAGATGGATAAAAATACATATATTCAAGGTAATATTTTTGGTAAAATTGATAGGACTTGTTAATGGATTAGATAGAAAAAATTAGCCATGAGATAGCATCGAATATAATAAAGAGGTAATATGTAAATTGACCATCACACCAATAACAAGATGGCAGTGCCCACAAGTTTCCACTTGTTTTTTCAGCCTGGAAAGCTCTCTCTGCAGAATTTTACTTGTTTCTTTTTGCTATTAAACAATCAAATCAAAGGTCACCTCTGCCTTGAGGTATGTTTTGCCCATAGTCTCTTTCTATTTCATAACTTACTTGATTTTACTTATAGGGGAACATGTACTATGGAAGGCTAGAAAACCAGACTGCCCAGGCTGGAATCCTAGCTTCCCAGCTCTTTCTTTCCCTGACTCAACAAGGTACATGAACTTTTTGGACTTCAGTTTTTTCATCTATAAAAATATATAAATAATAGTATCTGCCACATAGGTTTATTGTGAGGATTAAATGAATTTATATACAGTGGTACCTCGAGATATGAGTTTAATTCATTCCGTAACCTTGAGGCATGGGAAACTATGAGACGCTCGAGTTGTGGTAAACTGGTGGGTTGTGTGCAGCCGGCCAATCCACGCAATAACTCGTATCTCAACTGTTGCTCATATTTCAAAGCAAAAATAGCTCGCTTGACAGCTCGTATCTCAAAAATCTCGTATGTTAGGGCACTCGTATCTCGAAGTACCACTATATATGTATACATATGTGTATGTATGTTTTATCCCCAGAAGGGGGTGTGCAGGAGGCAGCTGATTGATGTTTCTGTCATATATGTTTCTAACTCTCTATCTCACTCTCTTCCTCTCAAGAACTTTTATCACCCTAAAGCACTTAATTACTTTTTCTTCCAGGTGCATTTATTTGATCTCTTCCATGAACTTCAGTCAAGCAAATTCTGAAGAATGTATAATATGAAGGATGCATTTAATTTTAATGTAAATTTTTAGTTATTGCTGTTAAATGTGCCTTATTGATTTTTGACTCATTCTTCTAGCTTGGTGACTCATGACTTGCTCATCCATAACATTAGTTTTTTTCCTCCAGATGTATATTAACCACAGATTTGATAAATTAGATTTCTGGGTTTTCAAGGGACACATACAGTAATACCTTTGCACAGATTTGCTGTGAGAATACAAATGAGATAATGTAAGAAAAACCTTTATCACAATGCTTAGAAAATAGATGTTCAATAAACATGAAATGTTTTCCTTTCTTCAAAAGAAATATTTGAAAAGGACATAAATAAGTACAAAACTTCCTGCAGGATAAAATTGGTCTCCTTATTGAAACCCTTTGTTTTTTGTTATATATATGTATGTATTTTCATTGATTTCAGAGAGGAAGGGAGAAAGAAATATCAATTATGAGAGAGAATTACTGATCGGCTGCCTCCTGCACACTTACCACTGAAGGGAAAATCAAGCCTACAACCTGGGCATGTGCCCTTGGCCAGAATTGAACCTGAGATTCTTTAGTCCTCAAGCTGACATTCTGTCCACTGAGCCAAAATGGCTAGGGCTGAAACCCTTTGTATTAATCTGCTGTAATTTTTCTCTAATTACACTAACATGCAGCTTTCATTGTCCTGTCTTGGACACAAAGATATAATTAGAGATCTTGTCAAATATATGTTGGTAAAAATTATCATTGACTTGGAATATTTAAAATAGATACAATGTATATGGAGAATCAAGGGAGATGAAATGAGATAAATTATATTTTAGGCTATTTTTATATATTTCCATATTTATTATTTCTGCCTCTCATATAGAATGTAAGCTCCAAAGAATAGGTACTTTGATTATTGTCTTTGGTATGTTATCCTTAATTCCTAGAAAATAAACAGGTGCTTAATACATATTTAGAAAATGAATAGATGTCAAATACTATGATCCTCAAAAAAACCTTGTTCAGTGACCTATGAACAATATGAGTTAGAAACTCCATAACTCGCAATGAGATCTTTCGAGTAATTATTTACTTATGAAAACTGTTTTGACAAATGACCTCACCTCAAGCATACTTTAGTTCAGAACAGCTTTGAAATCGTTGTTTTTGCATTTCATGATTTATAGAAAACATCTAGCAGAAACAGAAATAATAATGATTATTTATTGGCAGGACATTGTACTAAGCACTGTGAGACAAAAATTTCAATAGGAAGATGGCTGTCATCTATTAATGTATCAGCAAAGCTTGGCCAACATGCATTTTTTTCTCAGATTATAGATATAAGTATTCGCTTAAGAGCACTACAATGAATTCTTCCTGGAATGCTGACAGGCAGTTTTGCATTCATGAGCTTTGACATTCCCTTAGGTTCCTGGTGCATTTCCTTTAGGCTGCCTCAAATTACTTCCTACTATTCGTCCCTACTTTCAGGTTGGTATACTAGATCTATCTGGAGGCCAAAGGCTCTTTCCTTAAAATGGTTTAGTTCACTAGTATATTATCCATAAAATATCTTTATCTATACAATGAGACTGCTTGATAAATGCAATATTACTTATAGCAGACTATAAGGGTTGTTGAGCAGGGGATAAAAAAGGACTAAATAGAAATCAAATGTTTCACTATGAAAGGCTCTAAAAACTGGCTATAGGTGTTATTTATTTTCTAACTACATGGTTACATAATTTTATTATTTGATAAAAGTTCCAATGTTCTGAAGAATATTTTTATGATAACAAATTCTTCCAAAACATAAGTATAATTTCATGAATCCTAAGTAGAGAGTTTTAATATAAAAATATTTTTCAAGAAAATAAGGATACAGAGCCTGGATCAATTCAGCATTTTAAAACCCAAATTTTTCTTTATAGTATGATCTACATATGGGTTCTAAGAAACCAAATATTGCTCTATGATCTTAAATACACACTTTTACACCCAGCTACCTGCCCATAGAAATGACCAAAAACTTTTGAATATTAAATATTTGAAAATGTTATACCAACAAGATATGATTAACACATTGATCCATAATGTTTTTCCATCCAATTAAGTAGACAAATATATTAATCGAGTTGGAGGGCAAGAATTATATTCTAATCTCTTCGCTCAGTTTGCTGTATAATCTTACAAAATCTCTCTGGGATCCAACCTTACTAAGTGTGTTAATTTAAATGTATTTTAAAGCCTATTTATATAATAAAGTGATACATAAATGTTAAATAATGTTGTTATCCTTTATGAAGGACCCAAAACATGGAATTCTGAATAGTAAGTCCTAAATATAATGAGGGTCAAAAAACATTACAAACTCAATGTTGAAAAGAAAGCTTTATGGGAGATTGTTTTTTTATAACTGTTTTTACAGCAAGGAGAAATAGGGGGAGGGGGAGTCTATATTCTATGAAGAATTTGAAGAATTACCCTATCTAATAAAAGAGTAATATGAAAATTGACTATCTCTCTGCTAGACCCACAAGCCATGCCCACCAGCCATGCCCATCAGCCAATCAGAGCAAGTATGCAAATTAATTCAACCAAGATGGCTAGGGCCACAGAGAGAACAGGAGAGAGGCTTGGGTTGTCCCTGGTAATGGAGGAAGCCAAGCTTTCAGAAAAACTTGGCCAGCAGGCCTCCACTTAAGGCAACAAAGTTTCAATGGTTATACAAACAGAAGGCTTGGCTCCACTCCAGGCTACAAAGTTTCAATTGTAGAAGATAAATAAATACCAGATACCAGGGCCTCCGCTTGGGTCTCCAGGGGATATGGCCAGCCTGAAAACCACCACAGGCCTCTCGTCTAGGCCATCCCACACTCCAAGGGAACACCCACTCTGATTTGGGACACCCTCCAAGGCAAACCAGCTGGCCCCCACCCATTCACCAGGTCTCTATATTATCTAATAAAAGAGTAATATGCAGATTGACCACCACTCCAACACACAAGATGACTGCCTTCATGTGGTCAAAAGATCCTTCCCCCATGTGGATACAAGATGGCCACCACAAGATGGCCAGCAGGGGAGGGCAGTTGGGAGGGATGGATAGGCCTGCAAGAGAGGACAGTTGGGGTTGATCAAGCCTGCAGGGGAGAGCAGTTAGAGGCAAACAGGGGAACAGTTAGGCATCAATCAGCTGGCAGGGGAGCAGTTAGGGGGTAATCAGGCTGGCAGGCAGAAGTGGTTAGGGGCAATCAAGAAGGTAGGCAGGTGAGCAGTTGGGAGCCAGCAGTCTTGGATTGTGAGAGGGATGTCTGACTGACCCTACCTGGATTGGGCCTAAACAGGCAGTCAGACATCCCTCGAGGGATCCCAGATTTCAGAGGCAGCAGGCTGGGCTGAAGGGTAACTCCCCCACTCCCACCCAATGCACAAATTTCATGTACTGGGCCTCTAGTACTAATATAAAGAGATAATACTCTGACAGTTGAAATAATTTCTTCAAAACTAAGAAGAATGTTAGTATCCAAATAGGATTTATGTTTTTCACTCCTTAACCCTGAGCAACTCACTTAACATTTCTGAATTTCTTCTTATATATACAATTAGACCGATAATTCTTGTCACAAGACCTTTCAAAATTAATTACGATAATCATGGGAAGGCACCTGTCATGTTACAGATGCCTGAGCATGGCTATCGCTTCCCTAGTGGAGTTTGATGCTGAAGGGAAGCAGTTTCCCAACCTAAAATATGCCTTTTGGGATATTGATTTTAAAAAACAAAAGATGGAAAAAATCTCTGACCTCTCCCCTAACTACTGAAAAGGAATTTAGACTGAGAGCCTGCTCCAGGAAGGAAGTTATCATCACAGATATCTGTAGTTTAATATAAACTAGTGTGTGATAGAAAGGAACGTAGTGAGACCCACTTGTTAAAAGTCCTGTCTGTGTCTCATTGTTAAAGACAGCCCAGCAAACATTTATTTAGCACACTTCTGCTGTTCCACCACCATGTGAATTACCTTCCTGACCTTTGAAATCCCAAACCACAAACAGCACCACCTCCACCCCCCACACCCTCTCCTCTCAGCCCCAGAATGGCATTTAAACTTCAACTACCTAATTCTTCCTTGGTTCTCTTATCTTCTGGCACCCTCTTCCCCAGGTTCATCTGCAAAATAAATTTTGGACATCTTCTCCCGTTACTGTCTCTGTTAAATGTCATTATTAGCCCAGCTAGAAGATCTCAGAAGGTGAGAGGAAAGTGATTTTTTTCTTCACCCCACATTACTAAGTATACTGCACAGAAGGTACTTACATGTTCAGAATCATATTCAGGGCTTTCGTGCAGTTTTCAAAGAGTAGGAATTTAACAAAAAGTATGTTTATTTTGTTAGATATTAAACTCATGCTGTTTTCCATTAGGCAAAGAGTGAAATTTGGTGGTATAAGTACAATAATTTTATTTCTAAAACAGGTATTAAATTTCCTTCTAAAAATATAAACTGTGCGATGCCATAATGATACCTTGCTGCTCACCAGAAACATTTTGACTCATAAACTGCTTGGCCTCATTCATTCTCTCTTATGGAGCAATGATCTTACAGTTCCTGAATGGGCTCCTCTCTCATGGTTTCCACCCCACCACACTTTCCTCCTCCTTTGATGATCAGTTTTTCTCCGGTTCCTTTTTCTTTCCTCCTAGATGTTTAGGATTTTGTTTTAAGGTTCTATCTTTGGTCCTTTCATTTTCTCTTAGTCTTTAGCAATCTTGCTCTCCAGGTATGCTTTGAACCATAACCTCCAAGTGAATGGTTACCATATCCGGCTGTGATATCTCAACTTCTTATATGTGTTGTTTGCTAAAATCTCAACCTATGTCGAGAGTACTTTACATAAATTAATTTCTGTCCTTATGTGATCTCTCTTTCATTATATTTCCAATTTCTCCTCAGAGAACCACTTATCCCCGGAAGTCAGGCTAAAACCCTCATATGTATCCTCTTTTCCCTCCATCATTACTATAGTCTAATTTGTTTTCCATCTGTAGTCAATTTATAATTTTTTTCATCTATACATTTTTATTCCTATATTCCTTATTTGAATTCTTAATTATCATATAATATTAAATAATCTCTTCTGAGAAAAATAGCAGTGGAATAAATGGACATGTCCCAAGCTTTCTCCCTGAGCAGATAGAGAGAACAGCTGAGGGATGCACTGGGAGTGTTTGATGGCAATTTAAGGGATACTATACTCCAGGAGAAAGTGGGAGATTGCTGGATGGGGCTCCCTTGTCTGGGCAACCCCCACTGCTGTGGTTGGCTTTTTCTCCCAGAGCCACCAGCTCTGACAGAGAGACTGCATCATCTTGAAGGGGAAAGTGAATGTTTACAAAACACGAAAATCTACAGCTGCACCGCCCACCGAACAGCTGCAAATCGCAGAACACCAGTCCCCAATTGGTGCAAACACTCGGATTCAGAGGAGCTCCACATGCCACATGGAAAGGTCAGATTTTGCCTGGGATAAGGTGAGGTCTCTGGTCCCACAGGACAGAAAGGTGTGCACTGGGAGTTGCAGGAAAGGAGGAAATCTGCACCTAGAGAAATCCCTGGTTGTTAACAGAGGAGATCTCTAGAAAGCAACCCATTTTGATCTGACACAGAAAGACAGCCTGGAATTAATTGACATCTTCAGAACATTTCACCCCAAAATCCACAGAATATAAATTCTTTTCAAGTTCACATGGGTCATTTTCAAAGATTGACCATATGTTCAGTCATAGGCAAAGTCTCTTCAAATTCAAGAAGATAGAAATCATATCAAGCACATTCTCAGATCACAGTGGCATAAAACTGGAAATCAAAAACCATAAAAATAATCAAAAAAAATCAAACACATGGAGACTAAACAGCATGCTATTAAACAATGACTAGGTTACCAGAGAGATCAAGGAAGAAATAAAAAACATCATGGTAACAAATGACAATGAAAACACAACAATTCATAATCTATGGGACACAGTGAAAGCAGTATTGAGAGGGAAGTTCATAGCTCTACAAGGCTAATGCAAAAAATAATAAACAATGGTAATAAATTACCTAACCATACAACTCAAAGAGCTAGAAAGAGAGCAAAAAGAAAAGCCCAGTGTAAGCAGAAGGAAGGAAATAGTAAAGATCAGAGTGGTGATAAATGACATAGAGACCAAAGAAACAATACAAAAGATCAACAAAACCATGAGCTGGTTGTTGGAAAGGATAAACAAAAAAAATGAACCTCTAGCTAGGCTCACCAAGAAGCAAAGAGAGTCGAGACCAGTTTGGCTCAGTGGATAGAGCATTGGACTGCGGACTGAAAGAAGCAAAGAGAGAGGATCCAAATAAAATCAGAAATGAAAGAGGTGAAATAATCACAGACCCCAATGGATTATTAAATAATTATTAAAAAATACTATGAACAACTCTATTCCAATAAACTGGACAACCTGGAGGAAATGGCCATATTTCTAGAAAAATATAACCTTCCAAAACTCAATCAGGAAGAATCTAAACATCTCAATAGGCCAATTACTATGGAAGCAATTGAAGCAATCATCAAAAAGTTTCCAGCAAGCAAAAGCCTGGGGCCAGAGGGCTATAAAAGGGAGTTTTAGCAAGCATTCAGACTATCCTCCTCAGACTATTCCAAAAAATTCAAGAGGAAGGAACACTTCCAAGCATCTTCTATGAAGCCAGCATCACCCTAATACCAAAACCAGATAAAGACAACACAATGAAAGAGAATTACAAGCCAATCTCCCTTAGGAACATAGATGCCCAAACCCTCAACAAAATTCTAGCAAATTGGATCCAGCATTACATCAGAAAGATCATACACTATGACCAAGTAGAATTTATCCCAAGAATGCAAGGATGGTACAAAATCAGCAAATCAATAAACATGATACATCACATAAACAAATTGAGGGATAAAAATCACATTGTCATATCAATTAATGCAACAAAAGCATTTGACAAAATCCAACACTCTTTCTTGATAAAAACTCTCAGCAAAGTGGGAATACAAGGAGCATACCTCAACATAATAAAAGCCATATATGATAAACCCACAGCTAACATCATACTCAATGGGCCAAAACTAAAACCATTTCCCCTAAGAACAGGAACAAGACGGGGATGCCCACTCACCACTCCTGTTCGACATAGTTCTGGAAGTATCAGCCATTGCAATTAGACAAGAAGAAGAAATAGAAAGCATCCAAATCAGAAAAGAAGACATAAAGCTGTCCTTATTTGCAGATGACATGATACTGTACATAAAAAACCCAAAAGACTCCATCAAAAAGCTAATAGACTTAATAAATAAATTCAGCAATGTAGCAGGATACAAAATCAATTGCAAGAAATCTATGGCATTTCTATACACTAATAGTGAACTTACAGAAAGAGAGACTAAAAAGCAATCCCATTTACCGTCACACCAAAAAAATTAAGGTATAGTGGTACCTCGAGATATGAGTTTAATTCGTTCCGTAATCTTGAGGCATGGGAAACTATGAGACACTCAAGTTGCGGTAAACTGGTGGATCGTGTGCAGCCGGTCGATCTGCGTGATTACTCCTATCTCAAATGTTGCTCGTATTTCAAAGCAAAAATCGCTCGCTCGATGGCTTGTATCTCAAAAATCTTGTATGTTAGGGCACTCGTATCTCTAGGTACCACTGTACCTAGGAATAAACTTAACTAAGAAGGTAAAAGACCTATAGATAGAAAACTACAGGACACTGAAAAACGAGATAGAAGACAAGAACAGATAGAAGAGCATACCATGCTCATGAATTGGGAGAATCAACATCATTAAAATGTCCATACAACCCAAAGCAATCTATAGATTCAATGCACTCCTCATTAAAATACCAACAGCATATTTCACTGACCTAGAAACAACTCTACAAAGATTCATCTGGAACAAATAGCCACAGCAATCCTGAGAAAGCAGAATAAAGTAGGTGGGATCTCAATACCAGATTTCAAGCTGTGTTATAAAGCCACTGTTCTTAAAACTGCCTAGTACTGGCACAAGAACAGACATATATAGACCGATGGAACAGAATAGAAAACCCAGATATTGACCCAACCTCTATACTCAATATTTGACAAAGGAGGCATGAACATACAATGGAGTGAAGACAGTCTCTTCAATAAATGGTGTTGGGAAAATTGGACATATACATACAAAAAAATGAAATTAAACAACCAACTTACACCATACACAAAAATAAAGACAAAATGTTTACAGGACTTAAACATAAGATGGGAAACCATAAAAATACTATCGGAATCCACAGGCAGCAAAATCTCAGACATATACTGAAGGAACTTCTTCACTGATACTGCTCCTAGGGCAATGGAAGCTAAAGAGAAAATAAACAAATGGGACTATATTAAAATAAAAAGCTTTTTCACAGCAAAAGAAACCATCAGCAAAACAAGAAGACAGCCCACTGTAAAGAAGAACATATTTGCAAAAGTTATCACTGATAAAGGTTTGATCTCCAACATCTACTGGCAACTTATACCATTGAATAAAAGGAAGATAAATGATCCAATAAAAAATTGGATAATGGATCTCAATAGAATCTTTTCAGAAGAAGACAGAAGAATGGCCAAGAGGCACATGGAAATGTGCCTCAAAGTCACTAATTATCTAAGAGATGCAAATTAAAATGGCAATGTGATATCATCTCACACCTGTCAGAATGGCGATCATCAACAAATCAACAAATGACAAGTGTTGGCGAGGATGTGGAGAAAAAGGAACCCTTGTGCACTGCTGGGGGAATGCAGACTGGTGCAGCTACTGTGGAGAAGAGTATGGAGGTTCCTCAAAAAACTAAAAATGGATCTCCCATTTGACCCTGTAATACCACTCCTAGGAATATATCCTAAGAAACTAGACACACCAATCAGAAAGTATATATGCACTCTTATGTTCTTAGCACCCCAATTACAATAGCTAAGATTTGGAAACAGCCTAGATGCCCGTCAGCAGATGACTGGATCAGAAAACTATGGTACATCTACACAATGAAAAATTCCTGGATGGAACTGGAGAGCATTATACAAAGTGAAATAAGCCAGTCAATGAAAGAAAAATACCACATGATTTCACTCATTTATGGATAATAATGAACATTATAAACTGACAAACAAAAAAGATAGATACAGAGACAGTGAGCATCAAACAGACTATCAAATTACTGTGGGAAGTTTAGGGAGAGATGGGATAGGTAAGAGATCAACCGAAGTACTTGTATGCATACATATAAACATATCAATGGACACAAGACACTGGGGGTTTAGGGCATGCATCAGAATGGGGGCGGGAGGAGCAAGGGCAAGATTTGTACACATGTAATACATTAATAAAAAATAAAAAAATAAAATAAATAAATAAATAATCTCTTCTGGTCTTGCCTGACCTTTTTTTCATTCAATTAAATTACAATTTGTGGAGTAATTCCCCAGAAGCCTAGTCCATCACAGGGACTTGCCTTCCTCCACTACATTCCAAATCTAAGTTCCTTTAGTTGGCAGTAAGGCCTTCAATCTGTTTTTCAAACATGTATCCAACCTTCCCTTTTCCACAGCATGCCCCGCCATGGGATAGAATCTCCTAGGAGACACCAGAAATGCGTGGAGGTTATCATAAAGACCAGGCTGGGGGAGATGGTTATTGTATACACAGTGCGCTAGATTCTGAATTTTCTGGCATGTGGAACCCACCACCCTGACTATCCCACACAACAAATAATTTTCCTACCCATAGTACCAGGAGCTCCACTGTTAAAAAAACAAAACAAAACAAAACAAAAATGTAGGTGAGGAAGATTCAATTACTCACCTTTTACATTTCTTTTGCACACTTTCCCATATAGTCTGCCTAGATGCCCTTTTCATATTTCTCCAAATGCCCAAGGCCAATAAAAAATCTCAACTTTCAAAGAGCCCTCCCTGAATTTCCTGACATGAATTGCTTTGCAACTCCCATGGCATTTCAACCTACTACTCTCTAACGCCTCTTCATTTCTACCTGGATAATACATTTTCCTTTCTCACTGGAAGCTTAATGTATATAAGCAAAGCTCCATCTTTGTTTTCTTCTATGACTCAAATATTGTCAAGGCTGGCACAGGCCCTTTCTGTGAAGATGCATAATATGATGTTAAGCACTGTGAGACTAAATAAGGGCTCAGGTACAAACTCTCACGTCTGTGATCTATTTTGGAATTCTTGTCTTACCCTTTATGTTGAATCATTTTTAGTTCTATCTGTTTTATTTTAAGTCATTATCTAATTTTTGGTTCCCATGTTCCCACTAATATTTAATGGTATAACTTCTTTTCCCATAACTTCTGTTTCTTCTTTCAGGACATACCACATCAGATTTTCTTAGATAAATCCCTTCCTAGTTAAAACCACACTTTATTCCTCAGAAGTACTCTCAGGGGTATACCATGAATCTGTTCTTCCTGCCCTTGGCTCAGCCTGACTTCATGGATACTCCTAGTAAATGCTCAGCAACTATTGTTGAATGAAATGATCCTTGCAGTGAGTGGATGGGTGTGGCTGGCTGTGTAATTGAGAAAGAATACAGAATAATGATAGCAGAATAACACAGAATGTAATTTCCAGGCTCAGAAAGCAATGGTGTTAATAGTTATACTCAAGTGCTGCCTCCCTTCATAAATATAAGGACATCACAAGAAAGACACTGAATCCAGACTTCTGGTTTTAAGTCACCTAGACAGTCTTGAGGATCAACCAGTCAATTACAATCAGTTTTTCTTTTAAGGATCAATTCATTTGAGCCTTGGTTTCCAAAACCGTAGAGTATAAATTAGGTATAAAAAGCCTGTCACAACACTCATAGATACATCCAGAGATTCTTGAAGAATACTGTATGATGATTTCAATTTGCTTATTTGATCCTATATTGTTTAGTTGCAAACTAAACACTCATCATAATGATCTACAGAAGATGAAAGAAAGCATATGTCTTTCCCTGGAGCTTGACACTTAGAAAATTAAATGCTTTCAATTCATAGATATGACAGCTGCTGGGTCACGAAAACCATCAGACAAAAACCCATACAAATCAGGACATGTTTTTCCATTAGAAAGAGCCCATTGCCCTTACTGAAGTGTCTACTAAATACAGTAATACATCGTAAGTTACTCAGAAGAAGCTGCTGTTATAACAAAACAATCCTGTCCATGCAGACAGAGATAATGCCAGTCACTTCACATGACTTGTACTTCAAGCTGACAAAGTTTCATATTGAGACTTTTTATCACTTGGTTAGAAATTGGGAGTTTCTACATCTCCCAAAGAACAAAGAAGGATGAGGCATCATGATGGCTTTCAGCATCTACCTGCCAGTGTCTACAATGCAAAATCAGTTCATGCTGATATCCTCATTCACTCCAGAAATACAAAAGTAGATTTACAGTTGTTTGTATGGAAAACAATTAATACATAATAATAAAAGAATAAACTCTGTGCTATGTATACTCAGAACTATAGTACTAGTTTGCTCCACCTAGTACTGCATACCGACTGCATGTCAGGAACTCTCTTAGAATACAGCAATGAATAAAAATCCCTATGCTCAAGAAGGTTATCTTGTTCCATGTTCAAGTATGAATACAGACGCATACTCTCCACCAGATACTTTGTTGTTTGTTTTTCTAAAATTTTACAAACTTGTATGCCTGGGGTAACCGTGACTTTCCTCCCTACTTTTCAACACACCCAACATATAACCCTTTTAGAAAGTTAAGTATAGATTCCCAATAGCAATTTATAAAAAATATATTCTCAAGCACATCATTGAAAATAAACTAAATGCCTCTGTAAGATGATTCAACTCTGTCAGGTCATTGAACACCATTTGATAAGAGAGATAAACAGAAGACATAATAAAACTATATTAGATATTGATGTAAGTGTGACAGATTAGAAAACTTGACATGCTTTTGAAAAAGTTAAGCACTTTGAGAGTCTGCCTAATTGAGTGTAAGTGTATTAACCAGAGGGAAATAACCTAGGTCTCACCATGATTTTTATCAATTAAAATTATATTTATAGAAAGACACATAAGACCATTTAATACCTCTAACACCCAATAATAAAATTATTCTTCTAACATCTTCAACAAGGCACAGCCTCTTTGGCTTTTAAATACATCCAGTGATGAGGTAGTAGTTTCACTATCTAAGAGTGGGGAACATCTGGTCAGAGGGCCATATAATTATGGCCCTGCCAAGGCATTAAGGGTGAGATAACTGAATTTTAACCAAATATAGGAGGCTAATTTTTAAGTACCAGCATGATATTCTAGAACCGGACATCTCCATGCCAAGTGCTGTGGGAATTTCTCCTGAGCATCATAATCACTGTAAAGCTGCAAAATGATTCCCATGTGATGCTGTTGACATACAGTTGCGTCCCCCTAGCGTAGTACTTTTAATTTTGTGAAATTTTCAGGTCACAATTATTTTGAAAGAAGAAAAGGGGAAAGAAAATCGACTGAGATAAGTTTTGAAGATTTTTATTTTGCCAAGTAAAGAAATAATATGAAAACATAACTACTTTTCTCATTTTCTAAATCAAATGTTTAGATAAATATCAAACAAGTAGAAAGTACATAGATTTCTAATAAAAAGTTAAATAAATTTTATGTTGGAAAACAAAGCTAATTACACTAAACTAATTTTACAATAGATCATGAAAATGCTTTCATGGACTAGTGTTTGGAATTCATGGAACCAGATAACCAATATCCCTCTGCATTTCTAATGCCCCAGGTGCTTCTGATAAGCAATGATTTTCATATCCACTTGTGCAATCGATTTTATTTAACCTAAAGCCTTGACTTTATATTTAATCTTATTAAATTTCTGCTTATGAGTTTCCAAAAATTAATCCAAATTGTCAACATTGAATTCTATCTTCCTCATTTTTGTGCCATATGCAAAATGTAAAATGTTTATTTTAAAAATACTCTTTTAAGTCACTTGTTAAAAATGTAACCAGAGTCAATCCCTATAAACAGCTTTATCCTTTCACTGGGTTGATTTCAAACAGCTATACTACTCCAGCAATGCTATCACCAAGATCACATTTCTCTCCTTTATGTAAAAGACAAATCCATTATAGGATCTCAGAATTGAATTTCAAAAGGCAGGTAGGCCAATTTCTCACCCAGGGCTCATACCCTCTATATAATAGCTTGGTCTCATCATCACCCTCCTTGTGTTTAGATATCTGTGGCATTGAGAAATTATAAATCCTTTCTTCTAAATAAAGTCACTTCCAGTATACATACTTCCATTAGAAACTCATTCTATATTGAGATGAAATGTGTACCTGTCCTCTTAGCTTCTGCTCATAGGTTGTAGTCCTGTTCCTCAGTGCCCTCAGAATGAAGTCTTTCACATCATAGCCCTTTCAAGATTTGCTGACAGTAATTATGTTTCTCCAAGTCTTAACTTATCCTGGCTAAAAATTCCCTGTTGCTTTTATAAATTTTTTATATGACATAGCTTCAAGTCATGTCACTCTTTCTGATATCCTCTTCCCCAATGCTCCAAGTGACAATTCTATTTTGAAGTATGACATGTGTAACTGGGCAAAACATTGTAGTTGTAGTCCATTAGGCACAGTGAGAACCAGAATGATCCAATTCACTGAGACATAGGAGAACTCTACCATATTTCACACATAGGAATTATATGCCACCCGATAAGCTCCTCCCGACCCTGTATTTTCTCAACTTTATTCACTTCAGAATCAATCTATAATTTTTCTAATTGGTTCGGTTTTGTTCAGAAATTAATGAAGTATCCATTTCTAATAAAATTAAGACTACTATAAGAAATAAAGCAAAATATAAAAGTATTCCTACTTGTTATTTGTCCCTAATCTTACTTACTAAAAGTAACTTCTTTTAAAACTCTCATGAGAACCTTTTAAAAACTTTTCTATGACCTTCAAAAACATATGGTTCTATCTATCTTCTCTTTTCCAAAATATATGGCATAATATACGTATTCACCTGAAATTTGCCTTTTTCACTCTCCTTGGATAGCTTCCATACCAAAACATACCAATTTACTACCAACAGACATTTAGGTGGCTTTAGCTTTTGTCATTCCAGATAAAGCTGCATAAAAACCTTGATTACACACTGCTGTACATATGCACATGTATAGCTGTATCATAAATTGAAGAAAGTGGAATTAATAAAACTAACTGTACGTGCATACTTTATTTTGTTATACTATATTTTGCAAAAGTGCAACTTATACATATGTGCATACACACGCGTGTGCGCATGTGTGCACTCACACACACAGTGGGTTGTACTTCAGATATACTAATTCTGAAATTCAGGATGTGCTGTATAAAAATTATAAAATGTTGAAAATAATTTTAAGTATATAGAATATTGAAAATAAGTTTTAGAACTTATTCTTCGATGAAGAAATTTAAATCATATTAGGTTGTTTTTTTTTCCTGGTAGCTATATCATACTGTTGATTCACATTGAAATTACTATCAACTAAAACCTGCAGGTTTCTTGGAGGGTAAATTTTTGCTAAGCTATATTTCTTCCATTCTCTATCTTTGCAATTTGCTTTAGAGTGCTCAGTATATATGGTGTAATTATTATATTTATTATATTTCCTCTGGATATTGAGATTTAGTCTATATTCTAGAATACCCAAATTCTTTATGACTGTATTCTTTTGGTTAATATGTGTCCTTTATCCTCTTATTTTTAACTAAAGTTTTAACAGTATTATTCTATAATTTTATCCAAATCACTAGGACAACATTGAGAGGAGCTAAGTCAAAAGCAGATAATTTCAGCCCACCAAGAGAGGCTTCACTCTTGACTAGCAACTATATATTAATCAACCATTTAAAGGATTTTTTTCTTTAGTTACAATTCAATAATTATACTCTATATTTTATGTTTTCAAAAAGAAGACACACCATGTTAGAAAAATTGTCATAAAGATGTTGGCGAAAGCCTTGCTGTCCTCTATGAATATAAGGATTTATTATTCTAAAATCCTGATCATTCACATATATAGGACAAAAAAATGCTGCATTTTTGCTAGGTGCAGTTGGTTATAAGCAGTGAATAACGAAGACTAAATCATTGCCATCATGAAGGTTATTTTTCAGTGTGAAAATAGACAATAAAAGTAACAAGGTAATATAAAATATAATTTGAGGTTGTGATAGAGACTCTAAAAGAAATAAATATGGCAACATGATATGAGAGAGCTGCAGGAGTGATTTAAGGGATTGATCTCTAAGGAGATGATATTTGAGTGGAGTCCTCACAAATTGAACATAACAGTTGCTGTCTACATAGCCATGTGGGAAAAGAGCACTAGGAAACTGCCAACTGCAAACTCCCTCAGGGGCAAAGGAGCTTTTGTGTTCTAGAAACAAAGGCCAGTGCACAGAGATGTAAGGATTAAAAAGGAAGATAATATTGGATGGGGCTGGACTTTAGACAATAGGGAGATCATAAGAGTCTGATTAAGCCTAGTTGGCATGGCACAGTGCTTAGCATTGACCTGTGAACCTAGGAGGTCATAGTTCATTTCCAAGTTAGGGCACATGACCAGGTTGAGGGCTCAACTCTCAGTAGGGGGCATGTAGGAGGCAGCTGATTAATAATTGTCTCATCATTGATGTTTCTATTCCTCTCTCCCTTGCCTTTCCTCTCTCTGAAATGAAAACATATTTTTTAAAGGAAGAGTCTGATTAAGCTATAAAAATGTTTGCATTTTTACAATAAATAGCTAAGAAAGTCAATTGTTAGCATAAATATCATTACAATTTGACTTTTATACAGAAAGTATATTAGATAGATATTAGTACATGGATGTCATAAAAGATGACAGTTCTATTGCCCAAGAGAGATGATGGTTTTATAGACTAAGATGTTGACAGGCAAGATGGATAAAAATACATAGATTCAAGATAAATATTTTTGATAAAATTGATAGGATTTATTAATGGATTAGATAGAAAAAATTAGCTATTAGATAGTATCCTATATACTAAAGAGGTAATATGCAAATTGACCATCTCACCATCACAAGATGGCAGTGCCCATAGCTAGGGCAGGACAAGCTGCTCCATGCACCTGACACTGGAATCCTCTCAGCCCCACTGGGGGCCTCTGGTCCTCCTAAACCCCCCAATGACTGAGGCTCAAGCAAGCAGGACCAGCTGAGGCACAGGCAAGCCCAGCTGCCCAGGGCCACCAAAGGTTTAGGTAACCAGGGCTGGCCAAACTTGCACTGCCAGCAGTGGCAGCAGCAGAGATGTGATGGGGGTGTTGCGTTCCCCTGATCGTCTGGGTAGCCTCGTGCCCCTGAGGGCTCCCGGACTGTGAGAGGGGGCAGGCTGGGCTGAGGGACCACTCCTTCCAGTGCACCAGACCTCTAATCTATATATATAAAAGCCTCAGCGACCATCCAACTTTTCGACCATCTGACCAGTAGCTATGACATGCAGCAGGATGGATGGACCTGGAGAGTATAATGCTAAGTGAAATAAGCCAGGCAATGAAAGAAAAATACCACATGGTCTCACTCATTTATGGAAAATAAAGAACATTATAAACTGATGAACAAAAAGATAGAGACAGAGACAGTAAAGCACTGAACAGACTGTCAAATTACAGCGGGAAGGCTGGAGGATGTTGGGGAAGAGGAGAATAAAAAAATAAAATACTTTGTTTAAAAAAAAGGAAAACAAAACAAAACAAAGTAAACTAATTTGCCTAAAAGATAAGATTCAATATAAAACCATAATTAAGATATTGCAATACTGTTGCAGGGATAAAGAAATAGAGTAGTGGAAAAGAATACAGAGCTTATTCTGAGACAACATGATTAAGATTGCCTTTATGTGTATTTTCATCCATGGCTTCAGGATTACTAGTCATCTACACTAATAAAAGGGTAACATGCTAATTAGACCAGACATCTTCCAGATGACCTTCCAGACATCCTTCCGGACAAAGCCAGGTGGCAGGGCCAAGGCAGAGGCAGTTAGAAGTGATCAGATTGGCAGAGGAGAGCAGTTAGGAGGATCAGGCAGGCAGACAGAGGTGGTTAGGGGCGATCAGGCAGACAAGCAGAGGCAGTTAGGGGCAATCAGAAAAGCATGCAGAAGTAGTTATGGGCAATTAGGCTGCCAGGCAGAGTGGTTAGGGGTGATCAGGCAGGCAGGCAGGTGAGCAGTTAGGAGCCAGAAGTCTGGATTGCAAGAGGGATGTCTGATTGCCAGTTTAGGCCTGATCCCACAGGTACACCTGTGGGATCAGGCCTAAACAGGCAGTTGGACATCTCCTGATGGGTCCTGGATTGGAGAAGATGAGGCTGGGCTGAGGGATACCTCCACCACCCATGCATGAATTTTGTGCACCGGGCCTCTACTCTAAAAAGAATTCCCTAAAAATATTTCAAAAATTCCTAAAATGCAGACAGGAAAATATTTATTGGCTTTTTTCAAACCCATGCCTTCATTTTATAAAAGGGGCAAAAATGTCATTCCTTTCATTCTGTTTGAGGTTTAAAAATAAATAATCACTAAGAAATGAAATCTGTTGAACAAAACACTGCTTTGATTCAAGCTATATCTTTCTCTCAGAAGATTCTGATATAGTCCTTGAGGGAATGTTACAAAAACCACATGTTAAGTAAAGAACTAGGTGATTAGTAAAGAATGAACTGTCACCTTAAGACGAGTTATCTACTGTGTTTAAAATAAATACTTAAATACCGTTCCATGTGCATAAAAGTCTGAAGCATTGTATACAATTTTTACAGCTAGTTTAGTGGAAGAGACAGTAACATAGTCATACCTGTGGACACAAAGTTTCCAAGTGGTTGGCTGCAATTTTGACAATTTTAATTCCATCTTCGTTTGTTGACATGGAACAAGCAAGATTTGCCACCTTAAATACAATCCAAAACAATAAAAATTATTTCAGATTATCAAGAAAATGCAGAAACATTTGATTTCCTAGACAAGTAAGCACATGTACCCATACACTGAAAGTCCCGGTAACAAACAGTAGCATTCTCACAAATGTCAGTGGTATTTGTTTTATGAAAGCATCCTGAGAATCTATTACAACGAATAACAATGAAGATCCCTATAAAATTATTTAAAACAAAAGAAATAACTAGTGAGTGAATCAGTAAACCCTGTACAGTCTCTTGGGGCCAACATCTAATTCACAATAAGATACTAACTATTATGGTTTCCTATGGGGCTGAAAAAAATTTCTATCTGTAGATTGAATGCTAATAAGTTCTTGGAACTCATATGACTGTGGCTTATTTTACGTTTGTAATTAGTTTATTATTTCCCAGAGATTTCTTATGCCTACTTAAGTTGCATTAAGAATGACTGTATCTTTATTCATGTTTTATTCAGCATAAAATATGCTACAAAGCTGGACAAATACAAGATCATTAAATTCTTCTTCCTGTTCTTGATTTTCTACTACAACTTCATGAGCACTATTAGACATCCCAGCAGTCCATTTGATTCAAGCATAAGTGACACTAAAATTCCTTTATACTTTATTGCTTTTGAGATTCATACTCTTCCAGGGAAGAGGCTGCTCTTAAGTTCAATATTTACAATACTTTCTTTATACCATGAAAGAGCCATGAGAAAGGGCATGGCATTCTTTTCCCTTTCTTTGAGCCTCATTATAATATCCTTTCCCTTCCTTCACTGTTCCTCTTGGTAGCAGGTGATTATTTGTGGGTAGGAGTAGTGTTTCCCCAACCTACAAACTACATCATTTTCTTCATCACAGCAAGGAGTTTGCTTTTCCAGCAATCCGTTTCTAACATTATTTACTTGAATACAATGCCACTTTTAATGCTCAAATCCAAAATACATGTAGTTGTGGAGAAACCACACGTTAAATGCATGCAGTTGGGAGCACACAACAAACACATCTTCGGATCACTAGTTGAAGAATATCACAAATGTTATGAAAATGGATTGATAACCTTCGTTTTCAATAGCATTTCTTTTAATATGTCAACAGTGAAACCACTCCTTGCTTTCCATTTACATATAATGAAATAACAGCTATACATTATTTAAGTGTGGAAGGGCATTGTGCACTTTATTAATGTACATGGCATAGCTTACTTGAAAAGGTCTTTTGTTGGCTTGAAGGTCACAATGCCTCAGCTTTCAAATCTGACACATAATTAGCACATTTGTGAATTATTTGAAAAGGGCAGCAGCTTCTGTACCCCTCTCCCCACCCCAGGATCCACTCATGGAAAGTGAAATCCAGTCATTTAATTGTTTTAATATGTCTATGATAATTGGCACTGCACTTGCAGAAAATATCTATACATAAATTTGAGCACTGTTTAAGTAAAAAAAAATTATTAGATCTTGTGGTCAAATCAGAAAAATGCTGCTTAATCCTAAATTTAAAAATTACAAAAAAAGTACCCTATATAGACACACTCCTTCCTTCCTTCCTTCCTTCCTTCCTTCCTTCCTTCCTTCCTTCCTTCCTTCCACAT
The DNA here is from genome assembly GCA_011751065.1 of Lasiurus cinereus. Classification (NCBI taxonomy): domain Eukaryota; kingdom Metazoa; phylum Chordata; class Mammalia; order Chiroptera; family Vespertilionidae; genus Lasiurus; species Lasiurus cinereus. Next base: position 16,933,839 of record JAAGEH010000426.1, read on the forward strand.
ATCATCTTTCTCTTTTTCCCATTTAAAAATAGACATCTTATTCTGAACATTTCTTGGCATCATATTTGTTATAAGCCAATCCAGTGACATGAAAACCATCTGAAGCAGAAAGTTTCTGTTCATATTAGCAGACTTAACTTTTAAAATGTAAAGTCAAATTAATTTTTTCATTAATTTCTGGAACTCGTTTTTTTCTTTTTTGTTGAGTTTATTGAGGTGACATTGGTTAACAAAATTATATAAGCTTCAGGTATAATTCTACAATATTATCATCTCCTTCCATCACCATTTATTCCCACTTTATCTTCTACCTCCCCACCTGCCCTCCTTCCCTCTGGTAATCACCATACTGATGTCTGTGTGCATGAATCTTTCTTTTTTTTCTCTTTGCTTTCTCATCCAGTCCCCAACCACCTCCATATGACAGCTGTTAATCTGTTTTCTGCCTCCACTTCGTTAGTTTGTTCTGTTCATTAGATTCCATATATAAATGAATCATATATACATACAAAATATGAGTTAACTGGGGTGACACTGGTTAATAAAATTGCACTATACATAAAAATAAACTCAAAGTGGATTAAATGTTAGACTCAAAACCATTTTACTTCCTAGAAGGCAGTAAAATCACCCTAGTCAAGGGAAACAAAAGAAACAAATGAATAAAAGGGACTAAATCAAACTTAAAAGTTTTGCACAGCAAATTAAACCATCAACAAAACAAAAAGACAAACCACTGAATTGGTCAATATATCTTATAAGAGCTTAATGTCCAAAATTTATGAGGAACTTATAAAACTAAACACCAAAAAAATATATATAAACAACCCAATTAAGAAATGGACAAAAGACCGAAATAAACATTTCTCCAAAGAGGACATACAGATGCCCAATAGACATATGAAAAGATACTCATCATCACTAAACATCAATCTACTTCATTTTAAAAAACAGTATTGTAAGGTTTACATAGAAAAATATCAATCTCTTACATCATGAAACAATCTCATGATTCTTCAGGGTCAATCATTTCCCACTTTTTCAACTATTCTGATTATTTGCCTCACTATTTCCATAAAGTATGCTTATTCAACTATATTTGTGATTTTAAATTTTGTCATGTACTTCATTACAAGTAATTTATGTCCTATATCCACCCTCCATGTTATAAAAGAAAGTTAAATGGCTCTAATGTCAGCACCATTTTTGCTTGGGTATTTTATCACTTATATTCATAATCAATCATTTCCTTTTTTGTTTGTTTGTTTTTGAAATGAATTTAGTAGCAAAGCAAAGTTGAACTGAATTAAAATTGTTGTAAACTTCATGTACATCTAGCAAGAAGAATTAATGGAAAAAACATTGAGAAGGGTATCTCCCTTTGTTGTCAGATCTCTTTGTCTTTTTTTCTCTTTTTTAAAATTACTTTTCTATTATAGTTTGCATTTAATACTATTTTGTGTTAGTTTCAGGCGTACAGACATTCATATAGCTTATAACATGTTCCCTCTGATAATTCAAGTCCCTACCGGCACCATAGATAGATATTACAGTATTGTTAACTTTATTCCCTATTGTTAACTTTATAGCAGACTTAAATTTTACAAAATTCTCAATTAAAAATGCAGCACAACTAAACATTTTCCACTCACTGATCATATTAATATTCTGTCTTCTTTTGTTCAGATATACCTGAACTTTTCTTTACCAGAACTGTTATGCCAGGTAAGCTTTCTAATAAATCAAGTAGTGCTATTTCCAGATTAAGGAACATGGAGTCGTAGTAATATTTTATACCAATTAAAATTTAGAAGAGAGCTGGTATTCTGTGACAAAACAAAACATTATGTTAAAAAAAATCTTTACAGTTCTAATTTGAGTGATCTGTGACATATTTTCCAGTCACATCAATGTGTAAATAAAAGCCAAATTTCCTCCAATAATAATTATTCCTAATTTTTATGGGGCTCTTTTGGAAGTCAAATATGTTCCAAAGCACAGCATGAAGGCAATTCCCTACTAGTCAAAGAAACCACCATGCAAATAAAGTATTTTGTGAAATAGTTTAAGACAGTGGTTGGCAAACTCATTAGTCAACAGAGTCAAATATCAACAGTACAAAATTGAAATTTCTTTTGAGAGCCAAATTTTTTAAACTTAAACTTCTTCTAATGACACTTCTTTAAAATAGACTCGCTCAGGCTATAGTATTCTGTGCAAGAGTCACACTCAAGGGGCCAAAGAGCTGCATGTGGCTCGCGAGCCGCAGTTTGCCGACCACGGGTTTAAGATATTTGGACATCTGAAATATTTTATATATCTAACTTTGACAATGTTTCAAAAGTCTGTGTCTAATCTCCGTTATTCAAGAGATACTTGTGGAAAGTTTCTACCCGATTAGGAAAATTAGGGCATTGGAATGTTTTAGAGATAAACAGATCCGGATTTGAACCTAATTTCCACAATTAATAATCTATCTGACCCTGGGCCTGTTTTGTCATCTACAAAATGGATATAATAATATGTACTTCACTGGGGAGCTTTGATGATTAAAGGATATAATATACAGAGAGGGCATGATACCTGCTAATCCTGACTATGTATGAATCTCTTATCAGCTCATCTATCTCTCTACTAATTGGGGTTGAACAAGAACATTAAGTCTCTCAAAAGGTTTTATGAATTATAACCTTCCAAGCCTAAAGAACTTAACAAAAGGTCTAATCATAGAGTCACAAACTCAAATGTTGTTAGGACTCATGCAGGGAATACAAACAGAGGCTAGATGTAACTCAGTGGTTGGAGTGGGGTGGTGGGTCCTCATCTGTGTGCATGCCCAACCTAAAGGCATTACAAATTATTAAAACAAGAATAAATAAAAGGTAAAACCTACTGCCTTAACAAAAAATAACAGTCTGTTGGCTTACTTTAGTTCATAGGTCACCAGTTTATGATCTCTGACCCCACTCTGTAATTTTCTATTGTATGAATAGAAAAAAAAAAAGTTAAACAAGGAGAAGAAATATACTGAAATCAATCAGTAACATAGAGAATAAACCAGGGAAAGGTGTGCTCTTTACGCCACCCTGAATTAAAGTATTCACAAAGGTCCCTTCCATTGAAATGATGGGCCAGACTTTTTACTTATATTGTGATATATCTTTATCTAAATTCAAGAAAAGCAGAGTCTCTTCTTTATCAAAAAGAAAAAAAAATGTTCCTACTTATCTATAATATGAGCATAAAGGTAAGTATCTTTTTTTTAAAAACTAACTACAATGCATTCTTTATTCAGATTTATCCTTTAAGTTTTGAATGAAGAATACTTGAGAAAAGAAAGCTCTTGAGTACAGGGTTAATTTCTGTCTGACTACCCATGTTTATTGGAAACATCAAAATCTGACAAATCTGTAGCAAAGAAACAAATGAACACAGGCAAAGGGTACTTTAACAATATAGCTGAAATCCGATCTTTATTTTTAACTTGGTGTTTAAAAAGGAGACAGATTTCTTTCTGAATTTGGAAAAGGACAAGTGTTCACAAAACCCTGTGAAGAGGCATGAAGTATGGAAAGAGAGGCCCATGCCCTTTGGACATGATATCAAATAGCAAAATTTTAAGTCACTGGTCAAATCACTGATGGAAGGAACATTAAAAGTTCTTCAGGTCATTGGGCAATATCCAGAGTTGGACTAGATATTTTGAGCTTACACTGACATTGAGATATATAAGTAGACATGTCCAACAGGTATGTAGTTAGGTATATAGTTATGAAGCATCTATATTTAGATACTCTTCTCAGACACCAATATTTATTAGGCAGATAGAAGAGGATAACCTTATGATGAGTCTTAGTCAAGATGTCCAGGATTAGAGAAGGTTATCCACAATACCATAAAGTTGTAGAGATAGGGAGAAGAGAAAGATTTAAGAAGGTAGCCTCAACAATCAAATACTGAGAAATCAAATAAATAACTCCTAAATTTATCCATTGATTTAGCCACACAGAGGGCCATTCTTAGAGTTATTTGGTTGGGATGATGCTCACACTAGCCTCATGTGAACTGAGCACTATGTAGGTAGTGAAGTGACCCCACGTGTTTGTAACCCAAAGCACAGAACTAGAGCCTGCCTGGACAAGACTCACTCCCCCATTCCCATCTGTTCATTTATTTCTACTCACCTCACAAATGTTTCTTATATTATCTACTTTTCTTGCTGCCCACTCCCATCAAATTTACTGTCAGTTTTTTAAAGATCCTTGTGTATAGTCTTAGCTTTCATTCCCAGCCACTGTGCCTTCTCTACAATATATTCACCATACTGTAACTGACAAGTTTTTCAAATAACAAATTTGATTCCCCTATTATCATTTTCCCATCCCATACCATATTACCTTCCATAAAAAAGCCCTATATAATCTGATCTAAACTCATCATGCATAGTTGTTTATTATTATTATTATTATTATTATTATTATTATTATTAGGGGCCAGTGCACAAAATTCATGCACTGGGGGGGTCAGGGAGCAGTCCCTCAGCACAACCTGCCCCCTCTCACATACTAAGAGCCTTCAGGGGATGTCCTACTGATGGCTTAGGTCCACTCCCCATGGGCCTAAGCCATAGTCTGGCATTCCCTTTGTGGGAGATGACCAAGCTGATCAGGGAAGGCACCAGCCCCATCACCTCATTGCTGTAGCCACCACTAAGTCACCACAACCACCAAGGTGTTTTTATCAACATGGACTCCAGTCCCTTCTCCATGAAAAAATGACAACTTTCATTAGGCATTTTCAAGATGTGTTTTTCATAGGATATGACATTTCCTTCTTTCTTTCCTTAATTTATTTATTTTCTTTTTTTCCTTCCTTCCTTCCTTCCTTCCTTCCTTCCTTCCTTCCTTCCTTC